>OY744549.1:11714094-12314094 GCA_963556195.1 Sepiola atlantica | reverse complement strand
AATAAACATTACAGTATTCACTGTGCTTTATAACCGAGAATTAAGGACGCTGAAATACACGTAATTTCTTAATAAACAATACAGTATTTACTGTGCTTTATTACCGAGAATTTAGGACGCGGAAATACATGTAATTTTCTAATAAACATGACCGTATTTACTGTGCTTTATTACCGAGAATTTAGGACGCTGAAATACATGTAATTTCTTAATAAACATTACAGTATTTACTGTGATTTATTACCGAGAATTTAGGACGCTGAAATACATGTAATTACTTAATAAACATTACAGTTGTTACTGTACTTTATTAAAGAGAATTTAGGACGCTGGAATACATGTGATTTCTTAATAACTTTTACAGTATTTACTGTGCTTTATTACTGAGAATTAAGGACGCTGAAATACATGTAATTTCTTAATAAACATTACAGTATTCACTGTGCTTTATTACCGGGAATTAAGGACGCTAAAATACACGTAATTTCTTAATAAACAATACAGTATTTACTGTGCTTTAATAACGAGAATTAAGCACGCTCAAATACATGTAATTTCTTAATAAACATGACCGTATTTACTGTGCTTTATTACCGAGAATTTAGGACGCTGAAATACATGTAATTTCTTAATAAACATTACAGTATTTACTCTGCTTTATTACCGAGAATTTAGGACGTTGAAATACATGTAATTACTTAATAAACATTACAGTTGTAACTGTACTTTATTAAAGAGAATTTAGGACGCTGAAATACATGTAATTACTTAATAAACATTACAGTATTTTCTGTGCTTTGTTTCCGACAATTTAGGACGCTGAAATACATGTAATTTCTTAATAAACATTACAGTATTTACTCTGCTTTATTTACGGGCATTAAGGACGCTGAAATACATGTAATTTCTTAATAAACATTACAGTATTTACTGTGCTGTATTACCGAGAATTTAGGACGCTGAAATAAATGTAATTTCTTAAGAAACATTACACTATTTACTGTGCTTTATTACCGAGAATTTAGGACGATCAAATGAATGTAATTTCTTAATGAACATTACAGTTGTCACTGTGCTTTATTAACGAGAATTTAGGACGCTGAAATACATGTTATTTCGTTATGAATATAACAGTATTTACTGTGCTTTATAAAAGAGAATTTAGGACGCTGAAATACATGTAATTTCTTAACCTCACATTACAGTATTTACTGTGCTTCATTACCAAAAATTTAGGACGCTGGAATACATGTAATTTCCTAATAAACAGTACAGTATTTACTGTGCTTTATTACCGAGAATTTACGACCCTGAAATACATGTAATTTCCTTATAAACATTACAGTTGTAACTGTGCTTTATTACCGAGAATTTAGGATGCTGAAATACACGTAATTTCTTAATAAACAATACAGTATTTACTGTGCTTCATTACCGAGAATTTAGGACGCTGAAATACATGTAATTTCTTAATAAACATGACCGTATTTACTGCGTTTTATTACCGAGAATTTAGGACGATTAAAAACATGTAATTTCTTAATAAACATTACAGTATTTACTGTGCTTATTACCGAGAATTTAGGACGCTGAAATACATGTAATTTCTTAATAAACATTACAGTATTTACTATGCTTTATTACCGAGAATTTAGGACGCTGAAATACATGTAATTTCCTTATAAACATTACAGTATTTACTCTGCTTTATTTACGGGCATAAAGGACGCTGAAATACATCTAATTTCTTAATAAACATTACAGTATTTACTGTGCTTTATTACCGAGAATTTAGGACGCTGAAATACATGTAATTTCTTAATAAACATTACACTATTTACTGTGCTTTATTACCGAGAATTTAGGACGCTGAAATACATGTAATTTGTTAATAAACATTACAGTATTTACTGTGCTTTATTACCGAGAATTTAGAACGCTGAAATACATGTAATTTCTAAACAAACATTACAGTATTTTCTGTGCTATATGACCGAGAATTTAGGACGCTGACATACATGTGATTTCTTAATAAACATTACAGTATTTACTGTGCTTTATTACCGAGAATTTAGGACGCTGAAATAATGTAATTTCTTAATAAACATCACAGTATTTACAGTGCTTTATTACCGAGAATTTAGGACGCTGAAATACATGTAATTTCTTAATGAATATTACAGTATTTACTGTCTTTTATTAACGAGAATTTAGGACGCTGAAATACATGTAATTTCTTAATGAACATTACAGTATATAACATGGTTTATTAAAGAGAGTTTAAGACGCTGAAATACATGTAATTTGTAAATAAACCTTACAGTATATAACATGGTTTATTAAAGAGAGTTTAGGACGCTAAAATACATGTAATTTCTTAATGAAGATTACAGTATATAACGTGGTTGATTAAAGAGAATTTAGGACGATGAAATACATGTAATTTCTTAATAAACATTACAGTATTTACTGTGCTTTCTTACCGAGAATTTAGGACGCTGAAATACATGTAATTTCTTAATTAACATTACAGTATAACACATGGTTTATTAAAGAGAATTTAGGACGCTGAAATACATGTAATTTCTTAATAAACATTACAGTATTAACTGTGCTTTATTACCGGGAATTTAGGACGCTGAAATACATGTAATTTCTTAATAAACATTACAGTATTTACTGTGCTTTATTACCTGGAATCAAGGACGCTGAAACACATGAAGGTCTAAATAAACATTACCGTATTTACTATGCTTTATTACCGAGAATTTAGGACGCTGAAATACATGTAGTTTTTTTTATTAAACATTACAGTATTTACTGTGCTTTATTACCGAGAATTTAGGACGCTGAAATACATGTAATTTGTTAATAAACATTACAGTATTTACTGTGCTTTATTACCGAGAATTTAGGACGCTGAAATACATGTAATTTTTTAATAAATATTACAGTATTTACTGTGCTTTATTACCGAGAATTTAGGACGCTGAAATACATGTAATTTCTTAATAAACATAACCGTATTTACTGTGCTTTATTACCGAGAATTTAAGAAGGCTGAAATACGTGTAATTTCTTAATAAACATTACAGTATTTACTGTGCTTTATTACCGCGAATTTAGGACGCTGAAATACATGTAATTTCTTAATAAACATTACAGTTGTAACTGTGCTTTATTAAAGAGAATTTTGGACGCTGAAACACATGTAATTTCTTAATGAACATTACAGTATTTACTGTGCTTTATTACCGAGAATTTAGGACGCTGAAATACATGTAATTTCTTAACCTCACATTACAGTATTTACTGTGCTTTATTACCGAGAACTTAGGACGCTGAAATACATGTAATTTCTTAATAAACATTACAGTATTTACTGTGCTTTATTACTGAGAATTTAGGACGCTGAAATACATGTAATTTCTTAATAAACATTACAGTATTCACTGTGCTTTATAACCGAGAATTAAGGACGCTGAAATACACGTAATTTCTTAATAAACATTACAGTATTTACTGTGCTTTATTACCGAGAATTTAGGACGCGGAAATACATGTAATTTTATAATAAACATGACCGTATTTACTGTGCTTTATTACCGAGAATTTAGGACGCTGAAATACATGTAATTTCTTAATAAACATTACAGTATTTACTGTGATTTATTACCGAGAATTTAGGACGCTGAAATACATGTAATTACTTAATAAACATTACAGTTGTTACTGTACTTTATTAAAGAGAATTTAGGACGCTGAAATACATGTAATTTCTTAATAAACATTACAGTATTTACTGTGCTTTATTACCGAGAATTTAGGACGCTGAAATACATGTAATTTCTTAATAAACATTACAGTATTTACTCTGCTTTATTACCGAGAATTTAAGACGCTGGAATACATGTGATTTCTTAATAACCATTACAGTATTTACTGTGCTTTATTACTGAGAATTAAGGACGCTGAAATACATGTAATTTCTTAATAAACATTACAGTATTCACTGTGCTTTATTACCGGGAATTAAGGACGCTAAAATACACGTAATATCTTAATAAACAATACAGTATTTACTGTGCTTTATTACCGAGAATTAAGCACGCTCAAATACATGTAATTTCTTAATAAACATGACCGTATTTACTGTGCTTTATTACCGAGAATTTAGGACGCTGAAATACATGTAATTTCTTAATAAACATTACAGTATTTACTCTGCTTTATTACCGAGAATTTAGGACGCTGAAATACATGTAATTACTTAATAAACATTACAGTTGTAACTGTACTTTATTAAAGAGAATTTAGGACGCTGAAATACATGTAATCACTTAATAAACATTACAGTATTTTCTGTGCTTTGTTTCCGACAATTTAGGACGCTGAAATACATGTAATTTCTTAATAAACATTACAGTATTTACTCTGCTTTATTTACGGGCATTAAGGACGCTGAAATACATGTAATTTCTTAATAAACATTACAGTATTTACTGTGCTGTATTACCGAGAATTTAGGACGCTGAAATAAATGTAATTTCTTAAGAAACATTACACTATTTACTGTGCTTTATTACCGAGAATTTAGGACGATCAAATGAATGTAATTTCTTAATGAACATTACAGTTGTCACTGTGCTTTATTAACGAGAATTTAGGACGCTGAAATACATGTTATTTCGTTATGAATATAACAGTATTTACTGTGCTTTATAAAAGAGAATTTAGGACGCTGAAATACATGTAATTTCTTAACCTCACATTACAGTATTTACTGTGCTTCATTACCAAAAATTTAGGACGCTGGAATACATGTAATTTCCTAATAAACAGTACAGTATTTACTGTGCTTTATTACCGAGAATTTACGACCCTGAAATACATGTAATTTCCTTATAAACATTACAGTTGTAACTGTGCTTTATTACCGAGAATTTAGGATGCTGAAATACACGTAATTTCTTAATAAACAATACAGTATTTACTGTGCTTCATTACCGAGAATTTAGGACGCTGAAATACATGTAATTTCTTAATAAACATGACCGTATTTACTGCGTTTTATTACCGAGAATTTAGGACGATTAAAAACATGTAATTTCTTAATAAACATTACAGTATTTACTGTGCTTTATTACCGAGAATTTAGGACGCTGAAATACATGTAATTTCTTAATAAACATTACAGTATTTACTATGCTTTATTACCGAGAATTTAGGACGCTGAAATACATGTAATTTCCTTATAAACATTACAGTATTTACTCTTCTTTATTTACGGGCATAAAGGACGCTGAAATACATCTAATTTCTTAATAAACATTACAGTATTTACTGTGCTTTATTACCGAGAATTTAGGACGCTGAAATACATGTAATTTCTTAATAAACATTACAGTATTTACTGTGCTTTATTACCGAGAATTTAGGACGCTGAAATACATGTAATTTGTTAATAAACATTACAGTATTTACTGTGCTTTATTACCGAGAATTTAGAACGCTGAAATACATGTAATTTCTAAATAAAATTACAGTATTTTCTGTGCTATATGACCGAGAATTTAGGACGCTGACATACATGTGATTTCTTAATAAACATTACAGTATTTACTGTGCTTTATTACCGAGAATTTAGGACGCTGAAATAATGTAATTTCTTAATAAACATCACAGTATTTACAGTGCTTTATTACCGCGAATTTAGGACGCTGAAATACATGTAATTTCTTAATGAATATTACAGTATTTACTGTTCTTTATTAACGAGAATTTAGGACGCTAAAATAGATGTAATTTTTTGATAAACATTACAGTATATAACATAGTTGATTAAAGAGAATTTAGGACGCTGAAATACATGTAATTTCTTAATGAACATTACAGTATATAACATGGTTTATTAAAGAGAGTTTAAGACGCTGAAATACATGTAATTTGTAAATAAACCTTACAGTATATAACATGGTTTATTAAAGAGAGTTTAGGACGCTAAAATACATGTAATTTCTTAATGAAGATTACAGTATATAACGTGGTTGATTAAAGAGAATTTAGGACGATGAAATACATGTAATTTCTTAATAAACATTACAGTATTTACTGTGCTTTCTTACCGAGAATTTAGGACGCTGAAATACATGTAATTTCTTAATTAACATTACAGTATAACACATGGTTTATTAAAGAGAATTTAGGACGCTGAAATACATGTAATTTCTTAATGAACATTACTGTATTTAACATGGTTTATTAAAGAGAATTTAGGACGCTGTAATACATATAATTTCTTAATAAACATTACAGTATTAACTGTGCTTTATTACCGAGAATTTAGGACGCTGAAATACATGTAATTTCTTAATAAACATTACAGTATTTACTGTGCTTTATTACCGAGAATTTAGGACGCTGAATAACATGTAATTTCTTAATGAACATTACAGTTGTAACTGTGCTTTATTACCGAGAATTTAGGACGCTGAAATACATGTAATTTCATAATAAACATTACAGTATATAACATGGTTTATTAAAGAGAATTAAGGACGGTGAAATGCATGTAAATTCTTAATGAACATTACAGTTGTAACTGTGCTTTATTACCGAGAATTTAGGATGCTTAAATACATGTAATTTCTTAATAAACATTACAGTATTTACTGTGCTTTATTACCGAGAATTCAGGACGCTGAAATACATGTGATTTCTTAATAAACATGACCGTATTTACTGTGCTTTATAACCGAGAATTTAGGACGCTGAAATACATGTAATTTCTTAATAAACATTACAGTATTTACTGTGCTTTATTACCGAGAATTTAGGACGCTGAAATACATGTAATTACTTAATAAACATTACAGTTGTAACTGTACTTTATTAAAGAGAATTTAAGACGCTGAAATACATGTAATTTCTTAATAAACATTACAGTATTAACTGTGCTTTATTACCGAGAATTTAGGACGCTGAAATACATGTAATTAATTAATAAACATTACAGTTGTAACTGTGCTTTATTAAAGAGAATTTAAAACGCTGAAATACATGTAATTTCTTAATAAACATTTCAGTATTTACTGTGCTTTATTTCCGACGATTTAGGACGCTGAAATACATGTAATTTCTTAATAAACTTTACAGTATTTACTCTGCTTTATTTACGGGCATTCAGGACGCTGAAATACATGTAATTTCTTAATAAACATTACAGTATTTACTGTGCTTTATTACCGAGAATTTAGGACGGTTAAATACATGTAATTTCTTAATGAACATTACAGTTGAAACTGCGATTAATTAAAGAGAATTTAGGATGCTGAAATACATGTAATTTCTTAATAAACTGTGGTGTAAATGAGGAAAAAAGAAGAGAAAACAAGAACGACCGACCGCGTTTTTGCGTGGCTTACCTCGTGTGAAGAAGAAGGAAACAAGAATGGCCGACTTGTTTCTTTAAATGCCTACAGGGTGACTACGAGGTATGCAAATGAGAGACTCCTGATTGGAAATGAAAGAGATAAAAGAGGAGTGATTGGGGGAGGAGGCAGAGGGAAGTTAGATTGCGAACAGAGAAGTTTGATCATAGGAGAAAAGTCGGATTCGTAGAGAGTGAAGAAAAACGTTGCAGAAATTCGTCTCGGAGTGGATAGAAAGCGGAAGTACGGCCAGCAGTGTCACGTATACGACAAGCTATTTCGGCGCATCGAGCAAATTACCATGGCTGAGTGGAGACTGAGCACTCACATGCTGAGACCCTTTACTGGGGAGGGTGACCTGATTAAGTGGCTGGAGAAATTAAAGATGGTGGCGAAGCTGCAAAAGATAGAAGATGTGGTCACCCTGCTGCCGCTATACTTAGAGGGGGAAGCCCTCACGATTTACCAGCAGATGCGAGATGAAGACAAGGAAGACTTTGCCTCAGTGGAGCAAAGGCTGAAATTGGCCTTCGCTGAGGGCCCATTCGAAGCACTTGGTAAGCTTTCCAGTTTGAGGTTGACCGGCGAGTCGGTTGACGTCTTTGCGGCAGAGATCAGGAGACTGGCAGGGTTGGCTGGTTACGTGGGGAGGAGCCTGGAGATGACGGTAAAGCTGTACCTAGTTAACGGCTTCCCAGAGGAAATCTCTACGAACATGCAGAGAATCACTGGGATCCATACTATGGAAGTGGACGATCTCTTGGTTCACGCCAGAGTCCTAGTGAAAAATGTTAAAAGCCCAATCGTGGCTGCAGCTGTGGGTGGAAATATGTGCATGAGGCCTCACTTGAATGAGAGGCAGCCGGCGAGGCGACAGGAGGGGAGACCTGCAATCAAGTGCTTCCGGTGCCAGGGCCCTCATCTGATCAAGGACTGCAAAGAGCCGAGACCGGGGATCACGTGCTACCGATGTGGACAAGTGGGGCACCTTAGCCGCTATTGTGTTGCTGCACGGCACCAGGGAAACGAGTGAAGGGGAGCTATTGCGCCAGTGGTTACCCCTTCTGTGCGGAGATGGCGCATGATGGAACGTTGCCTCGGTTACCGGTAGTAGTCAATGGGAAGAAAGCCATAGCCCTTGTCGACACAGGCTGTACTACAACGTTGTTAGCGAGGAATGTCGCTAGGTCATGGAGCGGAACCAGGACTATTAGGACCGTGGATGGCAGGGATGTGAAGTGCCTAGGTGAGACGACAGCGGAAGTAATGGTGCAAGGGGTGTCCATTGGACTGCGAGCCTTAGTGTTGAATCATCTGGTCGGTGGTGTTGACGTGATTATAGGTATGAGTGCAATTAACCGACTGGGGGGCGCCACGTTACGAGGGAGCCAAGTGACGTTCGGACGTCTCGGCGCAGTGGGGATGGCAGGAGTGGAAGGTGATAGAACCATCAGAATACCAAAACCGGAGGTTTGCTGCATTGAGGACAAAGATTTCCTGGCAAAGTTTGATGGCGTGAGGTGGACGGTGGAATGGAAATGGATCTCCGGACCCCCGGAACTACAGAATAAAGTGGGCTGCTACGAAAACACCCTGCGAGGAGAAATAAGAAAAGGATTTGAGGAAGAAGTGGAGAGGTGGATAAAAGAAGGAATTCTGAAACCGTGGACAGGGGAAGAAAAAGGAGTGTTGCCACTACTGGCGGTTGTTCAGCCTACGAAAAACAAGATTAGGCCCGTACTGGACTTCAGAGAATTGAACAGACACGTAGCCTGCCACACTGGAACGGGGATCGACGTATGTGAGGAGGTCATGAGGAAATGGAGAAGAATGGGACGGGCCACAAAAATTGTCGATCTGAAATCGGCATATCTGCAGATCCGTGTAGATGAAAAACTCTGGCAGTACCAGCTGGTCCGGTACAAGGGGCGAGTGTATTGTCTGACGAGGCTAGGCTTTGGGCTGAGTTCAGCCCCCAAAATTATGACTGCCGTGCTGAAGACAGTGCTGAGCAAAGACCGTTCAGTGGAGGAGGCCACTAGTTCGTACATTGACGACATTCTGGTGGAGGAGGCAGAGGTGACAGCGGAGAAAGTAAGAAGCCATGTCGAGAAGTATGGGTTAACTGCAAAACCGGCGGAGGCCCTGGATGGAGGACGGGTGCTGGGGTTGAAACTAAGGCGAGATGGAAAAGAAAGCCTTGTCTTCGAACGAGGGAGTGTAATACCCGAAGTCGGATCTGAGCTGACGAAGCGAGAACTCTTCTCAGTCTGCGAGAGGCTGGTCGGGCACTATCCTATCGCTGGCTGGCTCAGGATAGCATGTAGTTTTATTAAACGACTAGCAGGCACTGCTGGCTGGGAGGGCCGTGTAACGAAGGAGGTTATGAACATGCTGCAAGAAATCATTGCGAGGGTGAGGAATGAGGACCCAGTGAAAGGGGACTGGTATGTCAGCAGTGGAGATGCGGGTGTGATTTGGTGCGATGCCAGTAACCTGGCGTTGGGCGTCGTACTAGAGATGGGAGGCGTAACTGTGGAGGATGCGGCATGGCTAAGAAAAACCAACGACTTCTCCCATATCAACGTAGCAGAACTAGATGCCGTTATGAAAGGACTCAATCTGGCCCTGAAGTGGGGATTGAAAATAATTGAAATTAAAACCGATTCGGCAACGGCAGCATCGTGGATTCGGTCGGCAGTAACTGGCGATAAGAGAGTTAAGACCAAAGGTGCTGCGGAAATGCTGATCAAGCGCAGACTCGGAGCGCTCGCCGATCTAATAGCGGAGTTCCAGTTAAGAGTATCTGTCGTGTTGGTCCCATCAGAAAAAAACAAGGCGGATTCGATGACACGCGTGAAGAAGGCCTGGCTGCAGGAGGGAAAGGAGGTCTCCTCGGTATGCTATGCAGGGGAAGAAGTCAAGGAGTCACACGAAATGCACCACTTTGGTCGGGAACGAACGTTATTCCTAGCCAGAGAGGTTTACCCGGAGACCACCGAGGAGGAGGTTAGGGAAGTGGTGGAGAACTGTCGAGAGTGCCAATCAATTGACCCTAGACCGTCCAGACACGAAACAGGACAGTTGCACGTTGCGGAGGACTGGAAGCGATTGGCTATTGATGTGACGCACTATCGCCACAAATTGTATCTCTCGATGGTCGACTGTGGACCGGGAAGGTTTGCCATCTGGAGAGAAATCAGGGCAGAAGCGGCATGGGCGATCGGAGGGGTCATCGAGGAGATATTTTTGGAGAGAGGGCCGGTTGAGGAACTCTTGATGGACAATGGGCCCGCTTTCCGATCTGAAGCCTTTAAAGGGGTATGCGATAAGTGGGGAGTAAGGCAATTTTTTAGAGCAGCGTATCGGCCGAGTGGCAACGGAATAGTGGAGAGGAATCATCGCACCATTAAAGCCGCTGCGGCAAAAAGCAACGTATCACCCATAGAGGCGGTGTTTTGGTACAACATCTCGCCAAAAAACAAACAAGACGAGACAACTGTCCCTCATAGGGCCGTTTTCACATATAAGTGGCGGCACCCGTGCAACAAAACAGCAGGAATCGAGAGTGAGGAAGCCACTATCAAAGTAGGTGAAGAGGTGTGGGTGAAACCCCCTAATGCACAGTGTACCACTCGTTGGAAAAAAGGGGTCGTAACGGGATTGCGGTCGAAGACCAATGTGATGGTGAACGGCGTTCCCCGGCATATCCTAGACCTGCGTCGCATGACACTGCCGGTACGCAGTGAGGGCAGTAAAGAAGAGGAAATCGAGGGCCACCGAGAAGCAAATGATGCGACTCTACCTGACTTAGACCCACGTTGTAGTGAACCTGAAAATGTTAACCCCCAAGAAGTTGTTCCCCAGAGGCCTCGACGTGAGAGGAGGCGGCCTGCTTGGATGGAGGATTACGAAGTATCCTATTGATCTCGAAGATCAAGGGGGGCGTGTGGTGTAAATGAGGAAAAAAGAAGAGAAAACAAGAACGACCGACCGCGTTTTTGCGTGGCTTACCTCGTGTGAAGAAGAAGGAAACAAGAATGGCCGACTTGTTTCTTTAAATGCCTACAGGGTGACTACGAGGTATGCAAATGAGATGCTCCTGATTGGAAATGAAAGAGATAAAAGAGGAGTGATTGTGGGAGGAGGCAGAGAGAAGTTAGATTGCGAACAGAGAAGTTTGATCATAGGAGAAAAATCGGATTCGTAGAGAGTGAAGAAAAACGTTGCAGAAATTCGTCTCGGAGTGGATAGAAAGCGGAAGTACGGCCAGCAGTGTCACGTATACGACATAAACATTACAGTATTTACTGTGCTTTGTTACCCAGAATTTAGGACGCTGAAATACATGTCATTTCTTAATAAACATTACAGTATTTACTGTGCTTTATTACCGAGAATTTAGGACGCTGAAATAATGTAATTTCTTAATGAACATTACAGTATTTACTGTGCTTTATTAAAGAGAATTTACGACGCTTAAATACATGTAATTTTGTAATAAACATTACAGTATTTACTGTGCTTTGTTACCGAGAATTCAGGACGCTGAAATACATGTGATTTCTTAATAAACATTACAGTATTTACTGTGCTTTGTTACCGAGAATTTAGGACGCGTAAATACATGTAATTTCTTAATAAACATTACAGTATTTACTGTGCTTTATTACCTAGAATTTAGGACGATGAAATACATGTAATTTCTTAATAAACATTACAGTATTTACTGTGCTTTATTACCGAGAATTTAGAAAGCTGAAATATATGTAATTTCTTAATAAACATTACAGTATTTACTGTGCTTTATTACCGAGAATTTAGGACGCTGAAATAAATGTGATTTCTGAATAAACATTACAGTATTTACTTTGCTTTCTTACCGAGAATTTAGGACGCTGAAATACATGTAATTTCTTAATAAACATTACAGTATTTACTGTGCTTTATTACCGAGAATTAAGGACGCTGAAATACATGTAATTACTTAATAAACATTAGAGTATTTACTGTGCTTTATTACCGAGAATTTAAGACGCTGAAATAACTGTAATTTCTTAATAAACCTTACAGTATTTACTGTGCTTTATTACCGAGAATTTAGGACGCTGAAATACATGTAATTTATTAATAAACATTACAGTATATACCATGGTTTATTAAAGATAATTCAGGACGCTAAAATACATGTAATTTCTTTATGAACATTACAGTTACAACTGTGCTTTATTAACGAGAATTTAGGACGCTGAAATACATGTAATTTCTTAATGAACATTACAGTTGTAACTGTGCTTGATTACCGAGAATTTAGGATGCTAAAATACATGTAATTTCTTAATAAACATTACAGTATTTACTGTGCTTTATTACCGAGAATTTAGGACGCTGAAATACATGTAATTTCTTAATAAACATTACAGTATATAACATGGTTTATTAAAGATAGGTTAAGACGCTGAAATACATGTGATTTCTTAATAAACATTACAGTATTTACTGTGCTTCATTACCGAGAATTAAGGACGCTGAAATACATGTAATTTCTTAATAAACATTACAGTATTTACTGTGCTTTCTTACCGAGAATTTAGGACGCTGAAATACATGTAATTTCTTAATAAACATTACAGTATACAACGTGGTTGATTTATTAACGAGAATTTAGGACGGTTAAATACATGTACTTTCTTAATGAACATAACAGTTGTAACTGTGCTTTATTACCAACAATTTAGGACGCTGAAATACATGTAATTTCTTAATAAACATTACAATATTTACTGTGCTTTATTACCGAGAATTCAGGACGCTGAAATACATGTAATTTTTTAATTAACATTACAGTATTTACTGTGTTTTATTACCGAGAATTTAGGACGCTTAAATACATGTAATTTCTTAATGAACATTACAGTATTTACTGTGCTTTATTAAAGAGAATTTAGGACGCTGAAATACATGTAATTTCTTAATGAACATTACAGTATTTACTGTACTTTATTACCGAGAATTTAGGACGCTGAAATACATGAAATTTCTTAATAAACATTACAGTATTTACTGTGCTTTATTACCGAGAATTTAGGACGCTGAAATACATGTAATTTCTTAATAAACATCACAGTATTTACAGTGCTTTATTACCGAGAATTTAGGACGCTGAAATACATGTAATTTCTTAATAAACATCACAGTATTTACAGTGCTTTATTACCGAGAATTTAGGACGCTGAAATACATG
Organism: Sepiola atlantica; assembly: GCA_963556195.1. Classification (NCBI taxonomy): domain Eukaryota; kingdom Metazoa; phylum Mollusca; class Cephalopoda; order Sepiida; family Sepiolidae; genus Sepiola; species Sepiola atlantica. Next base: position 12,300,420 of record OY744549.1, on the reverse strand, counting down.
TAATTTCTTAATAAACATCACAGTATTTACAGTGCTTTATTACCGAGAATTTAGGACGCTGAAATACATGTAATTTCTTAATAAACATCACAGTATTTACTGTGCTTTATTACCGAGAATTTAGGACGCTGAAATACATGAAATTTCTTAATAAACATTACAGTATTTACTGTGCTTTATTACCGAGAATTTAGGACGCTGAAATACATGTAATTTCTTAATAAACATTACAGTATTTACTGTGCTTTATTACCGAGAATTTAGGACGCTGAAATACATGAAATTTCTTTATGAACATTACAGTATTTACTGTGCTTTATTACCGAGAATTTAGGACGCTGAAATACATGAAATTTCTTAATAAACATTACAGTATTTACAGTGCTTTATTACCGAGAATTTAGGACGCTGAAATACATGAAATTTCTTTATGAACATTACAGTATTTACTGTGCTTTATTACCGAGAATTTAGGACGCTGAAATACATGAAATTTCTTAATAAACATTACAGTATTTACTGTGCTTTATTACCGAGAATTTAGGACGCTGAAATACATGTAATTTCTTAATAAACATTACAGTATTTACTGTGCTTTATTAAAGAGAATTTAGGACGCTGAAATACATGTAATTTCTTAATAAACATTACAGTATTTACTGTGCTTTATTACCGAGAATTTAGGACGCTGAAATACATGAAATTTCTTAATAAACATTACAGTATTTACTGTGCTTTATTACCGAGAATTTAGGACGCTGAAATACATGTAATTTCTTAATAAACATTACAGTATTTACTGTGCTTTATTACCGAGAATTTAGGACGCTGAAATACATGTAATTTCTTAATAAACATTACAGTATTTACTGTGCTTTATTACCGAGAATTTAGGACGCTGAAATACATGAAATTTCTTTATGAACATTACAGTATTTACTGTGCTTTATTACCGAGAATTTAGGACGCTGAAATACATGTAATTTCTGTATGAACATTACAGTTGAAACTGCGATTAATTAAAGAGAATTAAGGACGCTGAAATACATGTAATTTCTTAATGAACATTACAGTATTTACTGTGCTTTATTAAAGAGAATTAACGACGCTGAAATACATGTAGTTTTTTAATAAACATTACAGTATTTACTGTGCTTTATTACCGAGAGTTTAGGACGCTGAAATACATGTAATTTTTTAATAAACATTACAGAATTTACTGTTCTTTATACCCGAGAATTTAGGACGCTGAAATACATGTAATTTCTTAATAAACATTACAGTATTTACTGTGCTTTATTACCGAGAATTAAGGACGCAGAAATACATGTCATTCTTAATAAATATTACAGTATTTACTGTGCTTTATTACCGAGAATTTAGGACGCTGAAATACATGTCATTCTAAATAAAAGTAACCGTATTTACTGTGCTTTATTACCGAGAATTTAGGACGCTGAAATACATGTAATTTCTTAATAAACATTACAGTATTTACTGTGCTTTATTACCGAGAATTTAGGACGCTGAAATACATGTAATTTCTTAATAAACATTACAGTATTTACTGTGCTTTATTACCGAGAATTTAGGACGCTGAAATACATGAAATTTCTTTATGAACATTACAGTTGAAACTGCGATTAATTAAAGAGAATTAAGGACGCTGAAATACATGTAATTTCTTAATGAACATTACAGTATTTACTGTGCTTTATTAAAGAGAATTAACGACGCTGAAATACATGTAGTTTTTTAATAAACATTACAGTATTTACTGTGCTTTATTACCGAGAGTTTAGGACGCTGAAATACATGTAATTTTTTAATAAACATTACAGAATTTACTGTGCTTTATACCCGAGAATTTAGGACGCTGAAATACATGTAATTTCTTAATAAACATTACAGTATTTACTGTGCTTTATTACCGAGAATTAAGGACGCAGAAATACATGTCATTCTTAATAAATATTACAGTATTTACTGTGCTTTATTACCGAGAATTTAGGACGCTGAAATACATGTCATTCTAAATAAAAGTAACCGTATTTACTGTGCTTTATTACCGAGAATTTAGGACGCTGAAATACATGTAATTTCTTAATAAACATTACAGTATTTACTGTGATTTATTACCGAGAATTTAGGACGCTGAAATACATGTAATTTCTTAATAAACATTACAGTATTTACTGTGCTTTATTTAAGAGAATTTAGGACGCTGAAATACATGTAATTTCTTAATGAACATTACAGTATTTACTGTGCTTTATTACCGAGAATTTAGAACGCTGAAATACATGTAATTTCTGAATAAACATAACAGTATTTTACATGGTTAATTAAAGAGAATTTAGAACGCTGAAATACATGTAATTTCTTAATAAACATTACAGTATTTACTGTGCTTTATTACCGGGAATTTAGGACGCTGAAATGCATGTAATTTCTTAATAAACATTACAGTATTTACTGTGCTTTATTACCGAGAATTTAGGACGCTGAAATACATGTAATTTCTTTATGAACATTACAGTTGAAACTGCGATTAATTAAAGAGAATTTAGAACACTGAAATACATGTAATTTCTTAATAAACATTACAGTATTTACTGTGCTTTATTACCGAGAATTAAGGACGCAGAAATACATGTCATCCTTAATAAACATCACAGTATTTACAGTGCTTTATTACCGAAAATTTAGGACGCTGAAATACATGTAATTTCTTAATAAACATTACAGTATTTACTGTGCTTTATTTAAGAGAATTTAGGACGCTGAAATACATGTAATTTCTTAATGAACATTACAGTATTTACTGTGCTTTATTACCGAGAATTTAGGACGCTGAAATACATGTAATTTCTTAATAAACATAACAGTATTTTACATGGTTAATTAAAGAGAATTTAGAACGCGTAAATACATGTAATTTCTTAATAAACATTACAGTATTTACTGTGCTTCATTACCGAGAATTAAAAACGCTGCAATACATGTAATTTCTTAATAAACATTACAGAATTATCTGTGCTTTATTACCGAAAATTTAGGACGCTGAAATACATGTAATTTCTTAATAAACATTACAGTATTTACTGTGCTTTATTACCAAGAATTTAGGACGCTGAAATACATGTAATTTCTTAATGAACATTACAGTATTTACGTTGCTTTATTAACGAGAATTTAGGACGTTGAAATACATGTAATTTCTTAATAAACATTACAGTATTTACTGTGCTTTATTACCGAGGATTCAGGACGATGAAATACATGTAATTTCTTAATGAACATTACAGTATTTACTGTGCTTTATAAAAGAGAATTAAGGACGCTGAAATACATGTCATTCTTAATAAACATTACAGTATTTGCTGTGCTTTATTACGAAGAATTTAGGACGCGGAAATACATGTAATTTCTTAATAAACATTACAGTATTTACTGTGCTTTATTACCAAGAATTTAGGACGCTGAAATACATGTAATATCTTAATAAACATTACAGTATTTACTGTGCTTCATTACCGAGAATTTAGGACGCTGAAATACATGTAATTTCTTAATGAACATTACAGTTGTAACTGTGCTTTATTACCGAGAATTTACGACGCTGAACTACATGTAATTTCTTAATAAACATTACAGTATTTACTGTGCTTAATTACCGAGAATTGAGGACGCTAAAATACATGTAATTTCTGACTAAACATTACAGTATTTACTGTGCTCTATTACCGAGAATTTAAGACGCTGAAATACATGTAATATCTGAATAAACATTACAGTATTTACTGTGCTTTATTACCGAGAATTTAGGACGCTGAAATACATGTAATTTCTTAATAAACATTACAGTATTTACTGTGCTTTATTACCGAGAATTTAGGACGCTGAAATACATGTAATTTCTTACTAAACATTACAGTAATAACTGTGCTTTATGAAAGTGAATTTAGGACGCTGAAATACATGTAATTACTTAATGAACATTACAGTATTTACTGTGCTTTATTACCGAGAATTTAGGACGCTGAAATACATGTAATTTCTTAATAAACATTACAGTGTTTACTGTGCTTTATTACCGAGAATTGAGGACGCAGATATACATGTCATTCTTAATAAACTTTACAGTGTTTACTGTGCTTAATTACGGAGAATTGAGGACGCGGAAATACATGTAATTTCTTAATAAACATTACAGTATTTACTGTGCTTTATTACCGAGAATTTAGGACGCTGAAATACATGTAATTTCTATATGAACATAACAGTTGAAACTGCGATTAATTAAAGAGAATGTAGGACGCTGAAATACATGTAATTTCTTAATAAACATCACAGTATTTACTGTGCTTTATTACCGAGAATTTAGGACGCTGAAATACATGTAATTTCTGAGTAAACATAACAGTATTTACTGTGCTGTATTACCGAGAATTTAAGACGCTGAAATACATGTAATATCTGAATAAACATTACAGTATTTACTGTGCTTAATTACCGAGAATTTAGGACGCTGAAATACATGTAATTTCTTAATAAACATTACAGTATTTACTGTGCTTTATTACCAAGAATTTAGGACGCTGAAATATATGTAATTTCTTAATGAACATTACAGTATGCCCTGTGCTTTATTAACGAGAATTTAGGACGCTGAAATACATGTAATTTCTTAATAAACATTACAGTATTTACTGTGCTTTATTACCGAGAATTTAGGACGATGAAATACATGTAATTTCTTAATGAACATTACAGTATTTACTGTGCTTTATAAAAGAGAATTAAGGACGCTGAAATACATGTAATATCTTAATGAACATTACAGTATTTACTATGCTTTATTAACGAGAATTTAGGACGCTGAAATACATGTAATTTCTTAAGAAACATTACAGTATTTACTGTGCTTCATTACCGAGAATTTAGGACGCTGAAATACATGTAATTTCTTAATGAACATTACAGTTGTAACTGTGCTTTATTACCGAGAATTTAGGACGCTGAACTACATGTAATTTCTTAATAAACATTACAGTATTTACTGTAGTTTATTACCGAGAATTTAGGACGCTGAAATACATGTAATTTCTTAATAAAGATTACAGTATTTACTGTGCTTTATTAAAGAGAATTTAGGACGCTGAAATACATGTAATTTCTTAATGAACATTACAGTATTTACTGTGCTTTATTACCGAGAATTTAGGACGCTGAAATACATGTAATTTCTGAATAAACATTACAGTATTTACTGTGCTTTATTACCGAGAATTTAGGACTCAGATATACCTGTCATTATTAATAAACTTTACAGTGTTTACTGTGCTTAATTACGGAGAATTTAGGACGCGGAAATACATGTAATTTCTTAATAAACATTACAGTATTTACTGTGCTTTATTACCGAGAATTTAGGACGCTGAAATACATGTAATTTCTTAATAAACATTACAGTATTTACTGTGCTTTATTACCAATAATTAAGGACGCTGAAATACATGTAATTTCTTAATGAACATTGTAGTATTTACTGTGCTTTATTAACGAGAATTGGGGACGTTGAAATACATGTAATTTCTTAATAAACATTACAGTATTTACTGTGCTTTATTACCGAGAATTTAGGACGATGAAATACATGTAATTTCTTAATGAACATTGCAGTATTTACTGTGCTTTATAAAAGAGAATTAAGGACGCTGAAATACATGTCATTCTTTATAAACATTACAGTATTAACTGTGCTTTATTACGGAGAATTTAGGACGCGGAAATACATGTAATTTCTTAATAAACATTACAGTATTTACTGTGCTTTATTACCAAGAGTTTAGGACGCTGAAATACATGTAATATCTTAATGAACATTACAGTATTTACTGTGCTTTATTAACGAGAATTTAGGACGCTGAAATACATGTAATTTCTTAATAAACATTACAGTATTTACTGTGCTTCATTACCGAGAATTTAGGACGCGTAAATACATGTAATTTCTTAATGAACATTACAGTTGTAACTGTGCTTTATAACCGAGAATTGAGGACGCTGAAATACATGTAATATCTGAATTAACATTACAGTATTTACTGTGCTTTATTACCGAGAATTTAGGACGCTGAAATACATGTAATTTCTTAATAAACATTACAGTATTTACTGTGATTTATTACCGAGAATTTAGGACGCTGAAATACATGTAATTTCTTAATAAATATTACAGTAATAACTGTGCTTTATGAAAGAGAATTTAGGACGCTGAAATACATGTAATTTCTTAATGAACATTACAGTATTTACTGTGCTTTATTACCGAGAATTTAGAACCCTGAAATACATGTAATTTCTTAATAAACATTACAGTATTTACTGTGCTTTATTACCGAGAATTTAGGACGCAGATATACATGTCATTCTTAATAAACTTTACAGTGTTTACTGTGCTTAATTACGGAGAATTTAGGACGCGGAAATACATGTAATTTCTTAATAAACATTACCGTATTTACTGTGCTTTATTACCGAGAATTTAGGACGCTGAAATACATGTAATTTCTTAATGAACATTACAGTTGAAACTGCGATTAATTAAAGAGAATTTAGGACGCTGAAATACATGTAATTTCTTAATAAACATTACAGTATTTACTGTGCTTTATTACCAAGAATTTAAGACGCTGAAATACATGTAATTTCTTAATGAACATTAAAGTATTCACTGTGCTTTATTAACGAGAATTTAGGACGCTGAAATACATGTAATTTCTTAATGAACATTACAGTATTTTCTGTGCTTTATAAAAGAGAATTTAGGACGCTTAAATACATGTAATTTCTTAATAAACATTACAGTATTTACTGTGCTTTATTACCGAGAATGTAGGACGCTGAAATACATGTAATTTCTTAATAAACATTACAGTATTTTACATGGTTAATTAAAGAGAATTTAGAACGCTGAAATACATGTAATTTCTTAATAAACATTACAGTATTTACTGTGCTTTATTACCGAGAATTAAAGACGCTGAAATACATGTAATTTCTTAATAAACATTACAGTATTTACTGTGCTTTATTACCGAGAATTAAAGACGCTGAAATACATGTAATTTCTTAATAAACATTACAGTATTTACTGTGCTTTATTACTGAGAATGTAGGACGCTGAAATACATGTAATTTCTTAATAAACATTACAGTATTTACTGTGCTTTATTACCGAGAATTTAGGACGCTGAAATACATGTAATTTCTTAATAAACATTACAGTATTTACTGGTCTTTATTACCGAGAATTCAGGACGCTGAAATACATGTAATTTCTTAATAAACATTACAGTATTTACTGTGCTTTATTACCGAGAATTTAGAACGCTGAAATACATGTAATTTCTGAATAAACATTACAGTATTTACTGTACTTTATTACCGAGAATTTAGGACGCAGATATACATGTCATTCTTAATAAACTTTACAGTGTTTACTGTGCTTAATTACGGAGAATTCAGGACGCTGAAATACATGTAATTTCTTAATAAACATTACAGTATTTACTGTGCTTTATTACCGAGAATTTAGGACGCAGAATTACATGTCATTCTTTCTAAACATTACAGTATTTACTGTGCTTTATTACGGAGAATTTAGGACGCGGAAATACATGTAATTCTTAATAAACATTACAGTATTTACTGTGCTTTATTACCGAGAATTAAGGACGCTGAAATACATGTAATTTCTTAATAAACATTACAGTATTTACTGTGCTTTATTACTGAGAATGTAGGACGCTGAAATACATGTAATTTCTTAATAAACATTACAGTATTTACTGTGCTTTATTACCGAGAATTTAGGACGCTGAAATACATGTAATTTCTTAATAAACATTACAGTATTTACTGGTCTTTATTACCGAGAATTCAGGACGCTGAAATACATGTAATTTCTTAATAAACATTACAGTATTTACTGTGCTTTATTACCGAGAATTTAGAACGCTGAAATACATGTAATTTCTGAATAAACATTACAGTATTTACTGTACTTTATTACCGAGAATTTAGGACGCAGATATACATGTCATTCTTAATAAACTTTACAGTGTTTACTGTGCTTAATTACGGAGAATTAAGGACGCTGAAATACATGTAATTTCTTAATAAACATGACAGTATTTACTGTGATTTATTACCGAGAATTTAGGAGGCAGAATTACATGTCATTCTTTCTAAACATTACAGTATTTACTGTGCTTTATTACGGAGAATTTAGGACGCAAAAATACATGTAATTTCTTAATGAACATTACAGTATTTACTATGCTTTATTACCAAGAATTTAGGACGCTGAAATACATGTAATTTCTTAATAAACATTACAGTATTTACTGTGCTTTATTACCGAGAATTTAGGACGCTGAAATACATGTAATTTCTTAATAAACATTACAGTATTTTACATGGTTAATTAAAGAGAATTTAGAACGCTGAAATACATGTAATTTCTTAATAAACATTACAGTATTTACTGTGCTTTATTACCGAGAATTAAAGACGCTGAAATACATGTAATTTCTTAATAAACATTACAGTGTTATCTGTGCTTTATTACCGAGAATTTAGGACGCTGAAATAAATGTAATTTCTTAATAAACATTACAGTATTTACTGTGCTTTATTACTGAGAATGTAGGACGCTGAAATACATGTAATTTCTTAATAAACATTACAGTATTTACTGTGCTTTATTACCGAGAATTTATGACGCTGAAATACATGTAATTTCGTAATAAACATTACAGTATTTACTGGTCTTTATTACCAGGAATTTAAGACGCTGAAATACATGTAATTTCTTAATAAACATAACAGTATTTACTGTGCTTTATTACCGAGAATTTAAGACGCTGAAATACAAGAAATTTCTTAATAAACATCACAGTATTTACTGTGCTTTATAACCGAGAATTTAAGATGCTGAAATACATGTAATTTCTTAATAAACATTACAGTATTTACTGTGCTTTATTACAGAGAATTTAAGATGCTGAAATACATGTAATTTCTTAATAAACATTACAGTATTTACTGTGCTTTATTACTGAGAATGTAGGACGCTGAAATACATGTAATTTCTTAATAAACATTACAGTATTTACTGTGCTTTATTACCGAGAATTTAGGACGCTGAAATACATGTAATTTCTTAATAAACATTACAGTTGTAACTGTGCTTTATTACCGAGAATTTAGGACGCTGAAATACATGTAATATTTTAACAAACATTACACTATTTACTGTGCTTTATTACCGAGAATTTAGGACGCTGAAATACATATAATTTCTTAATGAACATTACAGTTGTAACTGTGCTTTATTACCGAGAATTTAGGACGCTGAACTACATGTAATTTCTAACTAAACATTACAGTATTTACTGTGCTTTATAACCGAGAATTTAAGATGCTGAAATACATGTAATATCTGAATAAATATTACAGTATTTACTGTGCTTTATTACCGAGAATGTAGGACGCTGAAATACATGTAATTTCTTAATAAACATTACAGTATTTACTGTGCTTTATTACCGAGAATTTAGGACGCTGAAATACATGTAATTTCTTAATAAACATTACAGTATTTACTATGCTTTATTACTGAGAATGTAGGACGCTGAAATTCATGTAATTTCTTAATAAACATTACAGTATTTACTGTGCTTTATTACCGAGAATTTAGGACGCTGAAATACATGTAATTTCTTAATAAACATTACAGTATTTACTGGTCTTTATTACCGAGAATTTAGGACGCTGAAATACATGTAATTTCTTAATAAACATTACAGTATTTACTGTGCTTTATTACCGAGAATTTAGAACGCTGAAATACATGTAATTGCTAAATAAACATTACAGTATTTACTGTGCTTTATTACCGAGAATTTAGAACGCTGAAATACATGTAATTGCTAAATAAACATTACAGTATTTACTGTGCTTTATTACCGAGAAGTTAGGACGCTGAAATACATGTAATATTTTAACAAACATTACACTATTAACTGTGCTTTATTACCGAGAATTTAGGACGCTGAAATACATGTAATTTCTTAATAAACATTACAGTATTTACTGTTCTTAAATTACGAGAATTAAGGACGCTGAAAGACATGTAATTTTATAATAAACCTTAGAGTATTTACTGTTCTTAAATAACGAGAATTTAGGACGCTGAAATACATGTAATTTCTGAATAAACATTACAGTATTTACTGTGTTTTATTACCGAGAATTTAGGACGCTGAAATACATGTAATTTCTTAATAAACATAATTATATTTACTGTGCTTTATTACCGAGAATTTAGGACGCTGAAATACATGTAATTGCTTAACAAACATTACAGGATTTACTGTGCTTTATTACCGAAAATTTAGGACGTTGAAATAAATGTAATTTCTTAATAAACATTACAGTTGTAACTATTCTTTATTAAAGAGAATTTAGGACGCTGAAATACATGTAATTTCTTAATAAATTCTTAATAAACATTACAGTATTTATTGTGCTTTATTAAAGAGAATTTAGGAAGCTGAAATACATGTAATTTCTAAATGAACATTACAGTATTTACTGTGTTTCATTACCGAGAATTTAAGAAGGCTGGAATACATGTAATTTCTTAATAAACATTACAGTATTTACTGTGCTTTATAACCGAGAATTTAGGACGCTGAAATACATGTAATTTCTTAATAAACATTACAGTATTTACTGTGCTTTATTACCGAGAATTAAGGACGCTGAAATACACGTAATTTCTTAATAAACAATACAGTATTTACTGTGCTTTATTACCGAGAATTGAGGACGCTGAAATACATGTAATATCTGAATAAACATTACAGTATTTACTGTGCTTTATTACCGAGAATTTAGGACGCTGAAATACATGTAATTTCTGAATAAACATAACAGTATTTACTGTTCTTTATAACCGAGAATTTAGGACGCTGAAATACATGTAATTTCTTAATAAACATTACAGTATTTACTGTGCTTAATTACCGAGAATTAAGGACGCTGAAATACATGTAATTTCTTAATAAACATTACAGTATTTACTGTGCATTATTACCGAGAATTTAAGACGCTGAAATACATGTAATTTTTTAATAAATATAATTATATTTACTGTGCTTTATTACCGAGAATTTAGGACGCTGAAATACATGTAATTTCTTAATAAACATTACATTATTTACTGTGCTTTATTACCGAGAATTTAGGACGCTGAAATACATGTAATTTCTTAATAAACATTACAGTTGTAACTGTGCTTTATTACCGAGAATTAAGGACGCTGAAATACATGTAATTTCTTAACAAACATTACAGTATTTACTGTGCTTTATTACAGAGAATTTAGGACGCTGAAATACATGTAATTACTTAATAAACATTACAGTATTTACTGTTCTTAAATTACGAGAATTTAGAACGCTGAAAGACATGTAATTTTATAATAAATCTTAGAGTATTTACTGTTCTTAAATAACGAGAATTTAGGACGCTGAAATATATGTAATTTCTTAATAAACATTACAGTATTTACTGTGCTTTATTACCGAGAATTTAGGACACTGAAATGCATGTAATTTCTTAATAAACATTACAGTATTTACTGTGCTTTATTACCGAGAATTTAGGACGCTGAAATACATGTAATTTCTTAATAACCATTACAGTATTTACTGTGCTTTATTACCGAGAATTTCGGACGCTGAAATACATGTAATTTCTTAATAAACATTACAGTATTTACTGTGCTTTATTCCCGAGAATTTAGGACGCTAAAATACATGTAATTTCTTAATAAACATTACAGTATTTACTGTGCTTTATTACCGAGAATTTAGGACGCTGAAATACATGTAATTTCTTAATAAACATTACAGTATTTACTGTGCTTTATTACCGAGAATTTCGGATGCTGAAATACATGTAATTTCTTAATAAACATTACAGTATTTACTGTGCTTTATTACCGAGAATAAAGGACGCTGAAATACATGTAATTTCTTAATGAACGTTACAGTATTTACTGTGCTTTATTACCGAGAATTTAGGACGCTGAAATACATGTAATTTCTTAATAAACATTACAGTATTTAATGTGCTTAATTACCGAGAATTTAGAACGCTGAAATACATGTAATTTTTTAATAAACATTACAGTATTTACTGTGCTTTATACCCGAGAATTAAGGACGCTGAAATACATGTGATTTCTTAATAAACATTACAGTATTTACTGTGCTTTATTACCGAGAATTTAGGACGCTGAAATACATGTAATTTCTGAATAAACATTACAGTATTTACTATGCTTTATTACCGAGAATTAAGGACGCTGAAATACATGTAATTTTTTAATAAACATTACAGTATTTACTGTGCTTTATACCCGAGAATTAAGGACGCTGAAATACATGTGATTTCTTAATAAACATTACAGTATTTACTGTGCTTTATTACCGAGAATTTAGGACGCTGAAATACATGTAATTTCTGAATAAACATTACAGTATTTACTGTGCTTTATTACCGAGAATTAAGGACGCTGAAATACATGTAATTTCTTAATAAACATTACAGTTGTAACTATTCTCTATAAAGAGAATTTAGGACGCTGAACTACATGTAATTTCTAAATAAACATTACAGTATTTACTGTGCTTTATTAAAGAGAATTTAGGAAGCTGAAATAGATGTAAATTCTAAATAGAACATTACAGTATTTACTGTGTTTTATTACCGAGAATTTAAGAAGGCTGGAATACATGTAATTTCTTGATAAACATTACAGTATTTACTGTGCTTTATAACCGAGAATTTAGGACGCTGAAATACATGTAATTTCTTAATAAACATTACAGTATTTACTGTGCTTTATTACTGAGAATTTAGGACGCTGAAATACATGTAATTTCTTAATAAACATTACAGTATTTACTGTGCTTTATCACCGAGAATTTAGGACGCTGAAATACATGTAATTACTTAATAAACATTACAGTTGTAACTGTACATTATGAAAGAGAATTTAGGACGCTGACATATATGTAATTTTTTAGTAAACATTACAGTATTTACTGTGCTTTATTACCGAGAATTAAGGACGCTGAAATACATGTAATTTCTTAATACACATTACAGTATTTACTGTGCTTTATTACCGAGAATTTAGGACGCTGAAATACATGTAATTTCTTAATAAACATTACAGTATTTACTCTGCTTTATTTACGGGCAGTAAGGACGCTTAAATACATGTAATTTCTTAATAAACATTACAGTATTTACTGTGCTTTTTCACCGAGAATTTAGGACGCTGAAATACATGTAATTTCTTAATAAACATTACAGTATTTACTGTGCTTTATTACCGAGAATTTAGGACGCTGAAATACATGTAATTTCTTAAAAAACATTACAGTATTTCAGGTGCTTTATTACCGAGAATTTAGAACGCTGAAATACATGTAATTTCTTAATAAACATTACAGTATTTACTGTGCTTTATTACCGAGAATTTAAGACGCTGAAATACATGTGATTTCTTAATAAACATTACAATATTTACTGTGCTTTATTACCGAGAATTTAGGACGCTGAAATACATGTAATTTCTTAATAAACATTACAGTATTTACTGTGCTTTATTACCGAGAATTGAGGACGCTGAAATACATGTAATTTCTTAATAAACATTACAGTATTTACTGTGCTTTATTACCGAGAATTAAGGACGCTGAAATACATGTAATTTCTTAATAAACATTACAGTATTTACTGTGCTTTATTACCGAGAATTTAGAACGCTGAAATTCATGATATTTCTTAATAAACATTACAGTATTTACTGTGCTTTATTACCGAGAATTTAGGACGCTGAAATACATGTAATTTCTTAATAAACATTACAGTATTTACTGTGCTTTATTACCGAGAATTTAGGACGCTGAAATACATGTAATTTCTTAATAAACATTACAGTATTTCATGTGCTTTATTACCGAGAATTTAGAACGCTGAAATACATGTAATTTCTTAATAAACATTACAGTATTTACTGTGCTTTATTACCGAGAATTTAAGACGCTGAAATACATGTGATTTCTTAATAAACATTACAATATTTACTGTGCTTTATTACCGAGAATTTAGGACGCTGAAATACATGTAATTTCTTAATAAACATTACAGTATTTACTGTGCTTTATTACCGAGAATTGAGGACGCTGAAATACATGTAATTTCTTAATAAACATTACAGTATTTACTGTGCTTTATTACCGAGAATTTAGGACGCTGAAATACATGTAATTTCTTAATAAACATTACAGTATTTACTGTGCTTTATTACCGAGAATTTAGGACGCTGAAATACATGTAATTTCTTAATAAACATTACAGTATTTACTGTGCTTTATCACGTAGAATTGAGGACGCTGAAATACATGTAATTTCTTAATAAACATTACAGTATTTACTGTGCTTTATTACCGAGAATTTAGAACGCTGAAATACATGTAATTTCTTAATAAACCTTACAGTATTTACTGTGCTATCTTACCGAGAATTTAGGACGCTGAAATACATGTAATTTCTTAATAAACATTACAGTATTTACTGTGCTTTATTACCGAGAATTTAGGACGCTGAAATACATGTAATTTCTTAATAAAGAATAATGTATTTACTGTGCTTTATTACCGAGAATTTAAGACGCTGAAATACATGTAATTTCTTAATAAACATTACAGTATTTTCTGTGCTTTATTACCGAGAATTTAAAACGCTGAAATACATGTAATTTCTTAATAAACATTACAGTATTTACTGTTCTTAAATAATGAGAATTTAGGACGCTGAAAGACATGTAATTTGATAATAAACCTTAGAGTATTAACTGTTCTTAAATAACGAGAATTTAGGACGCTGAAATACATGTAATTACTTAATAAACATTACAGTTGTAACTGTACATTATGAAAGAGAATTTAGGACGCTGACATATATGTAATTTTTTAGTAAACATTACAGTATTTACTGTGCTTTATTACCGAGAATTAAGGACGCTGAAATACATGTAATTTCTTAATACACATTACAGTATTTACTGTGCTTTATTACCGAGAATTTAGGACGCTGAAATACATGTAATTTCTTAATAAACATTACAGTATTTCATGTGCTTTATTACCGAGAAGTTAGAACGCTGAAATACATGTAATTTCTTAATAAACATGACAGTATTTACTGTGCTTTATTACCGAGAATTTAGGACGCTGAAATACATGTAATTTCTTAATAAACATTACAGTATTTACTGTGCTTTATTACCGAGAATTTAGGACGCTGAAATACATGTAATTTCTTAATAAACATTACAGTATTTACTGTGCTTTATTACCGAGAATTTAGGACGCTGAAATACATGTAATTTCTTAATAAAGAATAATGTATTTACTGTGCTTTATTACCGAGAATTTCGGACGCTGAAATACATGTAATTTCTTAATAAACATTACAGTATTTTCTGTGCTTTATTACCGAGAATTTAGGACGCTGAAATACATGTAATTTCTTAATAAACATTACAGTATTTACTGTTCTTAAAAAACGAGTATTTAGGACGCTGAAAGACATGTAATTTGATAATAAACCTTAGAGTATTAACTGTTCTTAAATAACGAGAATTTAGGACGCTGAAATATATGTAATTTCTTAATAAACATTACAGTATTTACTGTGCTTTATTGCCGAGTATTTAGGACACTGAAATACATGTAATTTCTTAATAAACATTACAGTATTTACGGTGCTTTATTACCGAGAATTTAGGACGCTGAAATACATGTAATTTCTTAATAAACATTACAGTATTTACTGTGCTTTATTACCGAGAATTAAGGACGCTGAAATACATGTAATATCTGAATAAACATTACAGTATTTACTGTGCTTTATTACCGAGAATTTAGGACGCTGAAATACATGTAATTTCTTAATAAACATTACAATATTTACTGTGCTTTATTACCGAGAATTTAGGACGCTGAAATACATGTAATTTCTTAATAAACATTACAGTATTTACTGTGCTTTATTACCGAGAATTTATGACGCTGAAATACATGTAATTTCTCAATAAACATTACAGTATTTACCGTGTTTTATTACCGAGAACTTAAGAAGGCTGGAATACATGTAATTTATTAATAACCATTACAGTATTTACTGTGCTTTATAACCGAGAATTTAGGACGCTTAAATACATGTTATTTCTTAATAAACATTACAGTATTTACTGTGCTTTATTACCGAGAATTTAGGACGCTGAAATACATGTAATTTCTTAATAAACATAATTATATTTACTGTGCTTTATTACCGAGAATTTAGGACGCTGAAATACATGTAATTTCTTAATAAACATTACAGTATTTACTGTGCGTTATTACCGAGAATTGAGGACGTACAAATACATGTAATTTCTTAATAAACATTACAGTTGTAACTAATCTTTATTACCGAAAATTTAGGACGCTGAAATACATGTAATTTCTTAATAACCATTACAGTATTTACTGTGCTTTGTAACCGAGAATTTAGGATGATGAAATACATGTAATTTTTAATAAACATTACAGTATTTACTGTGCTTTATTACCGAGAATTTAGGACGCTGAAATACATGTAATTTCTTATTAATATTACAGTATTTACTGTGCTTTATTACCGAGAATTTAGGACGCTGAAATACATGTAATTTCTTAATAAACATTACAGTATTTACTGTGCTTTATCACCGAGAATTTAGGACGCTGAAATACATGTAATTTCTTAATAAACATTACAGTATTTACTGTGCTTTATCACCGAGAATTTAGGACGCTGAAATACATGTAATTTCTTAATAAACATTACAGTATTTACTGTGCTTTATTACCGAGAATTTAGAACGCTGAAATACATGTAATTGCTTAATAAACCTTACAGTATTTACTGTGCTTTATCACCGAGAATTTAAGACGCTGAAATACATGTAATTTCTTAATAAACATTACAGTATTTACTGTGCTTTATTACCGAGAATTTAGGACGCTGAAATACATGTGATTTCTTAATAAACATTACAGTATTTCATGTGCTTTATTACCGAGAATTTAGAACGCTGAAATACATGTAATTTCTTAATAAACATTACAGTATTTCATGTGCTTTATTACCGAGATGTTAGAACGCTGAAATACATGTAATTTCTTAATAAACATGACAGTATTTACTGTGCTTTATTACCGAGAATTTAGGACGCTGAAATACATGTAATTTCTTAATAAACATTACAGTATTTACTGTGCTTTATTACCGAGAATTTAGGACGCTGAAATACATGTAATTTCTTAATAAACATTACAGTATTTACTGTGCTTTATTACCGAGAATTTAGGACGCTGAAATACATGTAATTTCTTAATAAAGAATAATGTATTTACTGTGCTTTATTACCGAGAATTTAAGACGCTGAAATACATGTAATTTCTTAATAAACATTACAGTATTTTCTGTGCTTTATTACCGAGAATTTAGGACGCTAAAATACATGTAATTTCTTAATAAACATTACAGTATTTACTGTTCTTAAATAACGAGTATTTAGGACGCTGAAAGACATGTAATTTGATAATAAACCTTAGAGTATTAACTGTTCTTAAATAACGAGAATTTAGGACGCTGAAATATATGTAATTTCTTAATAAACATTACAGTATTTACTGTGCTTTATTGCCGAGTATTTAGGACACTGAAATACATGTAATTTCTTAATAAACATTACAGTATTTACGGTGCTTTATTACCGAGAATTTAGGACGCTGAAATACATGTAATTTCTTAATAAACATTACAGTATTTACTGTGCTTTATTACCGAGAATTTAGAACGCTGAAATACATGTAATTGCTTAATAAACCTTACAGTATTTACTGTGCTTTATCACCGAGAATTTAAGACGCTGAAATACATGTAATTTCTTAATAAACATTACAGTATTTACTGTGCTTTATTACCGAGAATTTAGGACGCTGAAATACATGTGATTTCTTAATAAACATTACAGTATTTCATGTGCTTTATTACCGAGAATTTAGAACGCTGAAATACATGTAATTTCTTAATAAACATTACAGTATTTACTGTGCTTTATTACCGAGAATTTAGGACGCTGAAATACATGTAATTTCTTAATAAAAATTACAGTATTTACTGTGCTTTATTACCGAGAATTTAGGACGCTGAAATACATGTAATTTCTTAATAAAGAATAATGTATTTACTGTGCTTTATTACCGAGAATTTAAGACGCTGAAATACATGTAATTTCTTAATAAACATTACAGTATTTTCTGTGCTTTATTACCGAGAATTTAGGACGCTGAAATACATGTAATTTCTTAATAAACATTACAGTATTTACTGTTCTTAAATAACGAGTATTTAGGACGCTGAAAGACATGTAATTTGATAATAAACCTTAGAGTATTAACTGTTCTTAAATAACGAGAATTTAGGACGCTGAAATATATGTAATTTCTTAATAAACATTACAGTATTTACTGTGCTTTATTGCCGAGTATTTAGGACACTGAAATACATGTAATTTCTTAATAAACATTACAGTATTTACGGTGCTTTATTACCGAGAATTTAGGACGCTGAAATACATGTAATTTCTTAATAAACATTACAGTATTTACTGTGCTTTATTACCGAGAATTAAGGACGCTGAAATACATGTAATATCTGAATAAACATTACAGTATTTACTGTGCTTTATTACCGAGAATTTAGGACGCTGAAATACATGTAATTTCTTAATAAACATTACAATATTTACTGTGCTTTATTACCGAGAATTTAGGACGCTGAAATACATGTAATTTCTTAATAAACATTACAGTATTTACTGTGCTTTATTACCGAGAATTTAGGACGCTGAAATACATGTAATTTCTCAATAAACATTACAGTATTTACCCTGTTTTATTACCGAGAACTTAAGAAGGCTGGAATACATGTAATTTCTTAATAACCATTACAGTATTTACTGTGCTTTATAACCGAGAATTTAGGACGCTTAAATACATGTTATTTCTTAATAAACATTACAGTATTTACTGTGCTTTATTACCGAGAATTTAAGACGCTGAAATACATGTAATTTCTTAATAAACATAATTATATTTACTGTGCTTTATTACCGAGAATTTAGGACGCTGAAATACATGTAATTTCTTAATAAACATTACAGTATTTACTGTGCGTTATTACCGAGAATTGAGGACGTTGAAATACATGTAATTTCTTAATAAACATTACAGTTGTAACTAATCTTTATTACCGAAAATTTAGGACGCTTAAATACATGTAATTTCTTAATAACCATTACAGTATTTACTGTGCTTTATTACCGAGAATTAAGGACGCTGAAATACATGTAATTTCTTAATAAACATTACAGTTGTAACTATTCTCTATAAAGAGAATTTAGGACGCTGAACTACATGTAATTTCTAAATAAACATTACAGTATTTACTGTGCTTTATTAAAGAGAATTTAGGAAGCTGAAATAGATGTAAATTCTAAATAGAACATTACAGTATTTACTGTGTTTTATTACCGAGAATTTAAGAAGGCTGGAATACATGTAATTTCTTGATACACATTACAGTATTTACTGTGCTTTATCACCGAGAATGTAGGACGCTGAAATACATGTAATTAATTAATAAACATTACAGTTGTAACTGTACATTATGAAAGAGAATTTAGGACGCTGACATATATGTAATTTATTTGTAAACATTACAGTATTTACTGTGCTTTATTACCGAGAATTAAGGACGCTGAAATACATGTAATTTCTTAATATACATTACAGTATTTACTGTGCTTTATTACCGAGAATTTAGGACGCTGAAATACATGTAATTTCTTAATAAACATTACAGTATTTACTCTGCTTTATTTACGGGCAGTAAGGACGCTTAAATACATGTAATTTCTTAATAAACATTACAGTATTTACTGTGCTTTTTAACCGAGAATTTAGGACGCTGAAATACATGTAATTTCTTAATAAACATTACAGTATTTACTGTGCTTTATTACCGAGAATTTAGGACGCTGAAATACATGTAATTTCTTAATAAACATTACAGTATTTCAGGTGCTTTATTACCGAGAATTTAGAACGCTGAAATACATGTAATTTCTTAATAAACATTACAGTATTTACTGTGCTTTATTACCGAGAATTTAAGACGCTGAAATACATGTGATTTCTTAATAAACATTACAATATTTACTGTGCTTTATTACCGAGCATTTAGGACGCTGAAATACATGTAATTTCTTAATAAACATTACAGTATTTACTGTGCTTTATTACCGAGAATTGAGGACGCTGAAATACATGTAATTTCTTAATGAACATTACAGTATTTACTGTGCTTTATTACCGAGAATTTAGGACGCTGAAATACATGTAATTTCTTAATAAACATTACAGTATTTACTGTGCTTTATTACCGAAAATTTAGAACGCTGAAATACATGTAATTTCTTAATAAACCTTACAGTATTTACTGTGCTTTATTACCGAGAATTTAGGACGCTGAAATACATGTAATTTCTTAATAAACATTACAGTATTTACTGTGCTTTATTACCGAGAATTTAGGACGCTGAAATACATGTAATTTCTTAATAAACATTACAGTATTTCATGTGCTTTATTACCGAGAATTTAGAACGCTGAAATACATGTAATTTCTTAATAAACATTACAGTATTTACTGTGCTTTATTACCGAGAATTTAAGACGCTGAAATACATGTGATTTCTTAATAAACATTACAATATTTACTGTGCTTTATTACCGAGAATTTAGGACGCTGAAATACATGTAATTTCTTAATAAACATTACAGTATTTACTGTGCTTTATTACCGAGAATTGAGGACGCTGAAATACATGTAATTTCTTAATAAACATTACAGTATTTACTGTGCTTTATTACCGAGAATTTAGGACGCGTAAATACATGTAATTTCTTAATAAACATTACAGTATTTACTGTGCTTTATTACCGAGAATTTAGGACGCTGAAATACATGTAATTTCTTAATAAACATTACAGTATTTACTGTGCTTTATCACCGAGAATTGAGGACGCTGAAATACATGTAATTTCTTAATAAACATTACAGTATTTACTGTGCTTTATTACCGAGAATTTAGAACGCTGAAATACATGTAATTTCTTAATAAACCTTACAGTATTTACTGTGCTATCTTACCGAGAATTTAGGACGCTGAAATACATGTAATTTCTTAATAAACATTACAGTATTTACTGTGCTTTATTACCGAGAATTTAGGACGCTGAAATACATGTAATTTCTTAATAAAGAATAATGTATTTACTGTGCTTTATTACCGAGAATTTAAGACGCTGAAATACATGTAATTTCTTAATAAACATTACAGTATTTTCTGTGCTTTATTACCGAGAATTTAGGACGCTGAAATACATGTAATTTCTTAATAAACATTACAGTATTTACTGTTCTTAAATAATGAGAATTTAGGACGCTGAAATACATGTAATTTGATAATAAACCTTAGAGTATTAACTGTTCTTAAATAACGAGAATTTAGGACGCTGAAATACATGTAATTACTTAATAAACATTACAGTTGTAACTGTACATTATGAAAGAGAATTTAGGACGCTGACATATATGTAATTTTTTAGTAAACATTACAGTATTTACTGTGCTTTATTACCGAGAAATGAGGACGCTGAAATACATGTAATTTCTTAATAAACATTACAGTATTTACTCTGCTTTATTTACGGGCAGTAAGGACGCTTAAATACATGTAATTTCTTAATAAACATTACAGTATTTACTGTGCTTTTTCACCGAGAATTTAGGACGCTGAAATACATGTAATTTCTTAATAAACATTACAGTATTTCATGTGCTTAATTACAGAGAATTTAGAATGCTGAAATACATGTAATTTCTTAATAAACATTACAGTATTTCAGGTGCTTTATTACCGAGAATTTAGGACGCTTAAATACATGTAATTTCTTAATAAACATTACAGTATTTACTGTGCTTTATTACCGAGAATTTAGGACGCTGAAATACATGTGATTTCTTAATAAACATTACAATATTTACTGTGCTTTATTACCGAGAATTTAGGACGCTGAAATACATGTAATTTCTTAATAAACATTACAGTATTTACTGTGCTTTATCACCGAGAATTTAGGACGCTGAAATACATGTAATTTCTTAATAAACATTACAGTATTTACTGTGCTTTATTACCGAGAATTTAGAACGCTGAAATACATGTAATTTCTTAATAAACCTTACAGTATTTACTGTGCTTTATCACCGAGAATTTAAGACGCTGAAATACATGTAATTTCTTAATAAACATTACAGTATTTACTGTGCTTTATTACCGAGAATTAAGGACGCTGAAATACATGTGATTTCTTAATAAACATTACAGTATTTCATGTGCTTTATTACCGAGAATTTAGAACGCTGAAATACATGTAATTTCTTAATAAACATTACAGTATTTCATGTGCTTTATTACCGAGAAGTTAGGACGCTGAAATACATGTAATTTCTTAATAAAGAATAATGTATTTACTGTGCTTTATTACCGAGAATTTAAGACGCTGAAATACATGTAATTTCTTAATGAACATTACAGTATTTTATGTGCTTTATTACCGAGAATTTAGGACGCTGAAATACATGTGATTTCTTAATAAACATTACAGTATTTACTGTTCTTAAATAACGAGAATTTAGGACGCTGAAAGACATGTAATTTGATAATAAACCTTAGAGTATTAACTGTTCTTAAATAACGAGAATTTAGGACGCTGAAATATATGTAATTTCTTAATAAACATTACAGTATTTACTGTGCTTTATTGCCGAGTATTTAGGACACTGAAATACATGTAATTTCTTAATAAACATTACAGTATTTACGGTGCTTTATTACCGAGAATTTAAAACGCTGAAATACATGTAATTTCTTAATAAACATTACAGTATTTACTGTGCTTTATTACCGAGAATTAAGGACGCTGAAATACATGTAATATCTGAATAAACATTACAGTATTTACTGTGCTTTATTACCGAGAATTTAGGACGCTGAAATACATGTAATTTCTTAATAAACATTACAATATTTACTGTGCTTTATTACCGAGAATTTAGGACGCTGAAATACATGTAATTTCTTAATAAACATTACAGTATTTACTGTGCTTTATTACCGAGAATTTAGGACGCTGAAATACATGTAATTTCTCAATAAACATTACAGTATTTACCGTGTTTTATTACCGAGAACTTAAGAAGGCTGGAATACATGTAATTTCTTAATAACCATTCCAGTATTTACTGTGCTTTATAACCGAGAATTTAGGACGCTTAAATACATGTTATTTCTTAATAAACATTACAGTATTTACTGTGCTTTATTACCGAGAATTTAAGACGCTGAAATACATGTAATTTCTTAATAAACATAATTATATTTACTGTGCTTTATTACCGAGAATTTAGGACGCTGAAATACATGTAATTTCTTAATAAACATTACAGTATTTACTGTGCGTTATTACCTAGAATTGAGGACGTTGAAATACATGTAATTTCTTAATAAACATTACAGTTGTTACTAATCTTTATTACCGAAAATTTAGGACGCTGAAATACATGTAATTTCTTAATAACCATTACAGTATTTACTGTGCTTTGTACCCGAGAATTTAGGATGATGAAATACATGTAATTTTTTAATAAACATTACAGTATTTACTGTGCTTTATTACCGAGAATTTAGGACGCTGAAATACATGTAATTTCTTATTAATATTACAGTATTTACTGTGTTTTATTACCGAGAATTTAGGACGCTGAAATACATGTAATTTCTGAATAAACATTACAGTATTTACTCTGCTTTATTTACGGGCATTAAAAACGCTGAAATACATGTAATTTCTTAATAAACATTACAGTATTTACTGTGCTTTATTACCGAGAATTTAGGACGCTGAAATACATGTAATTTCTTAATAAACATTACAGTATTTACTGTGCTTTATTACCGAGAATTTAGGACGCTGAAATACATGTAATTTCTTAATAAACATTACAGTATTTACTGTGCTTTATTACCGAGAATTTAGGACGCTGAAATACATGTAATTTTTTAATAAACATTACAGTATTTACTGTGCTTTGTTACCGAGAATTTAGGACGCTGAAATACATGTAATTTCTCAATAAACATTACAGTATTTACCGTGTTTTATTACCGCGAACTTAAGAAGTCTGTAATACATGTAATTTCTTAATAAACATTACAGCATTTACTGTGCTTTATAACCGAGAATTTAGGACGCTTAAATACATGTTATTTCTTAATAAACATTACAGTATTTACTGTGCTTTATTACCGAGAATTCAGGACGCTGAAATACATGTAATTTCTGAATAAACATTACAGTATTTACTGTTCTTTATTACCGAGAATTTAGGACGCTTAAATAACTGTAATTTCTTAATAAACATTACAGTATTTACTGTGCTTTATTACCGAGAATTAAGGACGCTGAAATACACGTAATTTCTTAATAAACAATACAGTATTTACTGTGCTTAATTACCGAGAATTTAGGACGCTGAAATACATGTAATTTCTTAATAAACATAAACGTATTTACTGTGCTTTATTACCGAGAATTTAGGACGCTGAAATACATGTAATTTCTTAATAAACATTACAGTATTTACTGTGCTTTATTACCGAGAATTTAGGACGTTGAAATACATGTAATTTCTTAATAAACATTACAGTTGTAACTATTCTTTATTACAGAGAATTAAGGACGCTGAAATACATGTAATTTCTTAATAAACATTACAGTATTTAATTTGCTTTGTAACCGAGAATTTAGGATGATGAAATACATGTAATTTCTTAATAAACATTACAGTATTTACTGTGCTTTATTACCGAGAATTTAGGACGCTGAAATACATGTAATTTCTTAATGAATATTACAGTATTTACTGTGCTTTATTACCGAGAATTTAGGACGCTTAAATACATGTAATTTCTTAATAAACATTACAGTATTTACTGTGCTTTATTACCGAGAATTTAGGACGCTGAAATACATGTAATTTCTTAATAAACATTACAGTATTTACTGTGCTTTATTACCGAGAATTTAGGACGCTGAAATACATGTGATTTCTTAATAAACATTACAGTATTTACTGTGCTTTATTACCGAGAATTTAGGACGCTGAAATACATGTGATTTCTTAATAAACATTACAATATTTACTGTGCTTT
The DNA here is from genome assembly GCA_963556195.1 of Sepiola atlantica. Taxonomy (NCBI): domain Eukaryota; kingdom Metazoa; phylum Mollusca; class Cephalopoda; order Sepiida; family Sepiolidae; genus Sepiola; species Sepiola atlantica. Next base: position 12,274,832 of record OY744549.1, on the reverse strand, counting down.
ATTACCGAGAATTTAGGACGCTGAAATACATGTAATTTCTTAACAAACATTACAGTATTTACTGTGCTTTATCACCGAGAATTTAGGACGCTGAAATACATGTAATTTCTTAATAAACATTACAGTATTTACTGTGCTTTATTACCGAGAATTTAGGACGCTAAAATACATGTAATTTCTTAATAAACATTACAGTATTTACTGTGCTTTATCACCGAGAATTTAGGACGCTTAAATACATGTAATTTCTTAATAAACATTACAGTATTTACTGTGCTTTATTACCGAGATTTTAGGACGCTGAAATACATGTAATTTCTTAATAAACATTACAGTATTTACTGTGCTTAATTACCGAGAATTTAGGACGCTGAAATACATATAATTTCTTAATAAACATTACAGTATTTACTGTTCTTGAATAACGAGAATTTAGGACGCTGAAAGACATGTAATTTTATAATAAACCTTATAGTATTTACTGTTCTTAAATAACGAGAATTTAGGACGCTGAAATATATGTAATTTCTTAATAAACATTACAGTATTTACTGTGCTTTATTACAGAGTATTTAGGACACTGAAATACATGTAATTTCTTAATAAACATTACAGTATTTACTGTGCTTTATTACCGAGAATTTAGGACGCTGAAATACATGTAATTTCTTAATAAACTTTACAGTATTTACTGTGCTTTATTACCGAGAATTAAGGACGCTGAAATACATATAATATCTGAATAAACATTACAGTATTTACTGTGCTTTATTACCGAGAATTTTGGACGCTGAAATACATGTAATTTCTTAAAAAACATTACAGTATTTACTGTGCTTTATTACCGAGAATTTAGGACGCTGAAATACATGTAATTTTTTTATAAACATTACAGTATTTACTGTGCTTTATTACCGAGAATTTAGGACGCTGAAATACATGTAATTTCTCATTACAGTATTTACCGTGTTTTATTACCGAGAACTTAAGAAGGCTGGAATACATGTAATTTCTTAATAAACATTACAGTATTTACTGTGCTTTATAACCGAGAATTTAGGACGCTTAAATACATGTTATTTCTTAATAAACATTACAGTATTAACTGTGCTTTATTCCCGAGAATTTAGGACGCTGAAATACATGTAATTTCTGAATAAACATTACAGTATTTACTGTGCTTTATTACCGAGAATTTAGGACGCTGAAATACATGTAATTTCTTAATAAACATAATTATATTTACTGTGCTTTATTACCGAGAATTTAGGACGCTGAAATACATGTAATTTCTTAACAAACATTACAGTATTTACTGTGCTTTATTACCGAGAATTTAGGACGTTGAAATACATGTAATTTCTTAATAAACATTACAGTTGTAACTATTCTTTATTACCGAGAATTTAGGACGCTGAAATACATGTGATTACTTAATAAACATTACAGTATTTACTGTGCTTTATCACCGAGAATTTAGGACGCTGAAATACATGTAATTTCTTAATAAACATTACAGTATTTACTGTGCTTTATTACCGAGAATTTAGGACGCTGAAATACATGTAATTTCTTAATAAACATTACAGTATTTACTGTGCTTTATTACCGAGAATTTAGGACGCTGAAATACATGTAATTTCTTAATAAACATTACAGTATTTACTGTGCTTTATTACCGAGAATTAAGGACGCTGAAATACATGTAATTTCTTAATAAACATTACAGTATTTACTGTGCTTTATTACCGAGAATTTAGGACGCTGAAATACATGTGATTACTTAATAAACATTACAGTATTTACTGTGCTTTATCACCGAGAATTTAGGACGCTGAAATACATGTAATTTCTTAATAAACATTACAGTATTTACTGTGCTTTATTACCGGGAATTAAGGACGCTGAAATACATGTAATTTCTTACTAAATATAACAGTATTTACTGTGCTTTATTACCGAGAATTTAGGACGCTGAAATACATGTAATTTCTTAATAAAGAATAATGTACTTACTGTGCTTTATTACCGAGTATTTAAGACGCTGAAATACATGTAACTTCTTAATAAAGATTACAGTATTTAATGTGCTTTATTACCGAGAATTTAGGACGCTGAAATACATGTAATTTCTTAATAAACATTACAGTCCTTAATGTGCTTTATTACCGAGAATTTAGAACGCTGAAATACATGTAATTTCTTAATAAACATTACAGTATTTACTGTGCTTTATTACCGAGAACTTAGGACGCTGAAATACATGTAATTTCTTAATAAACATTACAGTATTTACTGTGCTTTATTACCGAGAATTTAGGACGCTGAAATACATGTAATTTCTTACTAAACATTACAGTATTTACTGTGCTTTATTACCGAGAATTTAGAACGCTGAAATACATGTAATTTCTTAATAAAAATTACAGTATTTACTGTGCTTTATTACCGAGAATTTAGGACGCTGAAATACATGTAATTTCTTAATAAAGAATAATGTATTTACTGTGCTTTATTACCGAGTTTTCAAGACGCTGAAATACATGTAATTTCTTAATAAACATTACAGTATTTACTGTGCTTTATTACCGAGAATTTAAGACGCTGAAATACATGTAATTTCTTAATAAACATTATAGTATTTACTGTGCTTTATTACCGAGAATTTAGGACGCTGAAATACATGTAATTTCTTAATAAACATTACAGTATTTACTGTGCTTTATTACCGAGAATTTAGGACGCTGAAATACATGTAGTTTCTTAATAAACATTACAGTATTTACTGTGCTTTGTAACCGAGCATTTAGGATGCTGAAATACATGTAATTTCTTAATAAACATTACAGTATTTACTGTGCTTTGTTACCGAGTATTAAGGACGCTGAAATACATGTAATTTCTTAATGAACATTACAGTATTAACTGTGCTGTATTAACGAGAATTTAGGACGCTGAAATACATGTAATTTCTTAATGAATATTTCAGTATTTACTGTACGTTATTACCGAGAATTTAGGACGCTGAAATACATGTAATTTCTTAATAAACATTACAGTATTTACTGTGCTTTATTACCGAGAATTAAGGACGCTGAAATTATGTAATTTCTTATTTAACATTACAGTATTTACTGTGCTTTATTACCGAGAATTCAGGACGCTGAAGTACAGGTTAGTTCTTAATAAACATTACAGTATATAACATGGTTTATTAAAGAGAATTTTGGACGCTAAAATACATGTAATTTCTCAATGAACATTACAGTATTTACTGTGCTTTATTAAAGAGAATTTAGGACGCTTAAATACATGTAATTTCTTAATAAACATTACAGTATTTACTGTGCTTTATTACCGAGAATTTAGGACGCTGAAGTACATGTAATTTCTTAATAAACATTACAGTATTTACTGTGCTCTATAACAGAGAATTTAGGACGCTGAAATACATGTAATTTCTGAATAAATATTACAGTTATAACTGTGCTTTATTAAAAAGAATTAAGGACGCTGAAATACATGTAATTTCTTTACAAACATTACAGTATTTTCTGTGCTTTATTACCGAGAATTTAGGACGCTGAAATACATGTAATTTCTTAATAAACATTACAGTATTTACTGTGCTTTATTACCGAGAATTTTAGATTGCTGAAATACATGTAATTTCTTAATAAACATTACAGTATTTACTGTGCTTAATTACCGAGAATTAAGGACGCTGAAATACATGTAATTTCTTAATAAACATTACAGTATTTACTGTGCTTTATTACCGAGAATTTAGGACGCTGAAATACATGTAATTTCTTACTAAACATTACAGTATTTACTGTGCTTTATTACCGAGAATTTAGAACGCTGAAATACATGTAATTTCTTAATAAAAATTACAGTATTTACTGTGCTTTATTACCGAGAATTTAGGACGCTGAAATACATGTAATTTCTTAATAAAGAATAATGTATTTACTGTGCTTTATTACCGAGTTTTCAAGACGCTGAAATACATGTAATTTCTTAATAAACATTACAGTATTTACTGTGCTTTATTACCGAGAATTTAAGACGCTGAAATACATGTAATTTCTTAATAAACATTATAGTATTTACTGTGCTTTATTACCGAGAATTTAGGACGCTGAAATACATGTAATTTCTTAATAAACATTACAGTATTTACTGTGCTTTATTACCGAGAATTTAGGACGCTGAAATACATGTAGTTTCTTAATAAACATTACAGTATTTACTGTGCTTTGTAACCGAGCATTTAGGATGCTGAAATACATGTAATTTCTTAATAAACATTACAGTATTTACTGTGCTTTATTACCGAGTATTAAGGACGCTGAAATACATGTAATTTCTTAATGAACATTACAGTATTAACTGTGCTGTATTAACGAGAATTTAGGACGCTGAAATACATGTAATTTCTTAATGAATATTTCAGTATTTACTGTACGTTATTACCGAGAATTTAGGACGCTGAAATACATGTAATTTCTTAATAAACATTACAGTATTTACTGTGCTTTATTACCGAGAATTAAGGACGCTGAAATTATGTAATTTCTTATTTAACATTACAGTATTTACTGTGCTTTATTACCGAGAATTCAGGACGCTGAAGTACAGGTTAGTTCTTAATAAACATTACAGTATATAACATGGTTTATTAAAGAGAATTTTGGACGCTAAAATACATGTAATTTCTCAATGAACATTACAGTATTTACTGTGCTTTATTAAAGAGAATTTAGGACGCTTAAATACATGTAATTTCTTAATAAACATTACAGTATTTACTGTGCTTTATTACCGAGAATTTAGGACGCTGAAGTACATGTAATTTCTTAATAAACATTACAGTATTTACTGTGCTCTATAACAGAGAATTTAGGACGCTGAAATACATGTAATTTCTGAATAAATATTACAGTTATAACTGTGCTTTATTAAAAAGAATTAAGGACGCTGAAATACATGTAATTTCTTTACAAACATTACAGTATTTTCTGTGCTTTATTACCGAGAATTTAGGACGCTGAAATACATGTAATTTCTTAATAAACATTACAGTATTTACTGTGCTTTATTACCGAGAATTTTAGATTGCTGAAATACATGTAATTTCTTAATAAACATTACAGTATTTACTGTGCTTAATTACCGAGAATTAAGGACGCTGAAATACATGTAATTTCTTAATGAACGTTACAGTATTTACTGTGATTTATTACCGAGAATTTAGGACGCTGAAATACATGTAATTTCTTAATAAACATTACAGTATTTACTGTGCTTTATTACCGAGAATTTAGGACGCTGAAATACATGTAATTTCTTAATAAACATTACAGTATTTAATGTGCTTAATTACCGAGAATTTAGAACGCTGAAATACTTGTAATTTCTGAATAAACATTACAGTATTTACTGTGCTTTATTACCGAGAATTTAGGACGCTGAAATACATGTGATTTCTTAATAAACATTACAGTATTTACTGTGCTTTATTACCGAGAATTTAGGACGCTGAAATACATGTAATTTCTTAATAAACATTACAGTATTTACTGTGCTTTATTACCGAGAATTTAGGACGCTGAAATACATGTAATTTCTTAATAAACATTACAGTATTTACTGTGCTTTATTACCGAGAATTTAGAACGCTGAAATACTTGTAATTTCTGAATAAACATTACAGTATTTACTGTGCTTTATTACCGAGAATTTAGGACGCTGAAATACATGTGATTTCTTAATAAACATTACAGTATTTACTGTGCTTTATTACCGAGAATTTAGGACGCTGAAATACATGTAATTTCTTAATAAACATTACAGTATTTACTGTGCTATATTACCGAGAATTTAGGACGCTGAAATACATGTTATTTCTTAATAAACATTACAGTTGTAACTATTCTTTATAAAGAGAATTTAGGACGCTGAAATACATGTAATTTCTTAATAAACATTACAGTATTTATTGTGCTTTATTAAAGAGTATTTAGGAAGCTGAAATACATGTAATTTCTTAATAAACATTACAGTATTTACTGTGTTTTATTACCGAGAATTTAAGAAGGCTGGAATACATGTAATTTCTTAATAAACATTACAGTATTTACTGTGCTTTATAACCGAGAATTTAGGACGCTGAAATACATGTGATTTCTTAATAAACATTACAGTATTTACTGTGCTTTATTACCGAGAATTTAGGACGCTGAAATACATGTGATTTCTTAATAAACATTACAGTATTTACTGTGCTTTATTACCGAGAATTTAGGACGCTGAAATACATGTAATTTCTTAATAAACATTACAGTTGTAACTATTCTTTATAAAGAGAATTTAGGACGCTGAAATACATGTAATTTCTTAATAAACATTACAGTATTTATTGTGCTTTATTAAAGAGAATTTAGGACGCTGAAATACATGTAATTTCTTAATAAACATTACAGTATTTACTGTGCTTTATTACCGAGAATTTAGGAGGCTGAAATACATGTAATTACTTAATAAACATTACAGTTGTAACTGTACTTTATGCAAGAGAATTTAGGACGCTGAAATACATGTAATTTCTTAATAAACATTACAGTATTTACTGTGCTTTATAACCGAGAATTTAGGACGCTGAAATACACGTAGTTTTTAATAAACATTACAGTATTTACTCTGCTTTATTTACGGGCATTAAGGACGCTGAAATACATGTAATTTCTTAATAAACATTACAGTATTTACTGTGCCTTATCACCGAGAATTTAGGACGCTGAAATACATGTAATTTCTTAATAAACATTACAGTATTTACTGTGCTTTATTACCGAGAATTAAGGACGCTGAAATACATGTAATTTCTTAATAAACATTACAGTATATACTGTTCTTAAATAACGAGGAGTTAGGACGCTGAAATACATGTAATTTCTTAATAAACATTACAGTATTTACTGTGCTTTATTACCGAGAATTTGGGACGCTGAAATACATGTAATTTCTTAATAAACAATACAGTATTTACTGTGCTTTATTACCGAGAATTAAAGACGCTGACAAACATGTAATTTCTTAATAAACATTAAAGTATTTACTGTGCTTTATTACCGAGAATTTAGGACGCTGAAATACATGTAATTTCTTAATGAACATTACAGTATTTACCTTGCTTTTTTAACGAGAATTTAGGACGCTTAAATACATGTAATTTCTTAATAAACATTACAGTATTTACTGTGCTTTATTACCGAGAATTTAGGACGCTGAAATACATGTAATTTCTTAATGAACATTACAGTAGTAACTGTGCTGTATAACCGAGAATTTAGGACGCTGAAATACATGTAATTCTTTAAAGAACATTTCAGTATTTACTGTACGTTATTACCGAGAATTTAGGACGCTGAAATACATGTAATTTCTTAATAAACATTACAGTATTTACTGTGCTTTATTACCGAGAATTCCGAACACTGAAATTATGTAATTTCTTAATGAACATTACAGTATTTACTGTGCTTTATTACCGAGAATTCAGGACGCTGAAGTACATGTAATTACTTAATAAACATTACAGTATATAACATGGTTTATTAAAGAGAATTTAGGACGCTAAATACATGTAATTTCTCAATGAACATTACAGTATTTACTGTGCTTTATTAAAGAGAATTTAGGACGCTGAAATACATGTAATTTCTTAATACACATTACAGTATTTACTGTGCTTTATTACCGAGAATTTAGGACGCTGAAATACATGTAATTTCTTAATGAACATTACAGTATGAACACTTCTTTATTAATGAGAATTTAGGACGCTGAAATACATGTAATTTCTTAATAAACATTACAGTATTTACTGTGCTTTATTACCGAGAATTTAGGACGCTGCAATACATGTAATTTCTTAATAAACATTACAGTATTTACTGTGCTTTATTACCAAGAATTTAGAACGCTTAAATACATGTAATTTCTGAATAAACATTACAGTATTTACTGTGCTTTATTACTGACAATTAAGGACGCTTAAATACATGTAATTTCTTAATAAACATTACAGTATTTACTGTGCTTTATTACCGGGAATTTAGGACGGTGAAATACATGTAATTTCTTAATAAATATTACAGTTGTAACTGTGCTTTATTAAAAAGAATTTAGGACGCTGAAATACATGTAATTTCTTGATGAACATTACAGTATTTACTGTGCTTTTTTAAAGAGAATTCAGGACGCTGAAATACATGTAATTTCTTTACAAACATTACAGTATTTTCTGTGCTTTATTACCGAGAATTTAGGACGCTGAAATACATGTAATTTCTTAATAAACATTACAGTATTTACTGTGCTTTATTACCGAGAATTTAAGATTGCTGTAATACATGTAATTTCTTAATAAACATTACAGTATTTACTGTGCTTAATTACCGAGAATTAAGGACGCTGAAATACATGTAATTTCTTAATGACCGTTACAGTATTTACTGTGCTTTATTACCGAGAATTTAGGACGCTGAAATACATGTAATTTCTTAATAAACATTACAGTATTTACTGTGCTTTATTATCGAGAATTTAGGACGCTGAAATACATGTAATTTCTTAATAAACATTACAGTATTTAATGTGCTTAATTACCGAGAATTTAGAACGCTGAAATACATGTAATTTCTTAATAAACATTACAGTATTTACTGTGCTTTATTACCGAGAATTTAGGACGCTGAAATACATGTGATTTCTTAATAAACATTACAGTATTTACAGTGCTTTTTTACCTAGAATTAAGGACGCTGAAATACACGTAATTTCTTAATAAACAATACAGTATTTACTGTGCTTTATTACCGAGAATTTAGGACGCTGAAATACATGTAATTTCTTAATAAACATAAACGTATTTACTGTGCTTTATTACCGAGAATTTAGGACGCTGAAATACATGTAATTTCTTAATAAACATTACAGTATTTACTGTGCTTTATTAAAGAGAATTTAGGACGCTGAAATACATGTAATTACTTAATAAACTTTACAGTTGTAACTGTACTTTATGCAAGAGAATTTAGGACGCTGAAATACATGTAATTTCTTAATAAACATTACAGTATTTACTGTGCTTTATTACCGAGAATTTAGGACGCTGAAATAATGTAATTTCTTAATAAACATTACAGTATTTACTCTGCTTTATTTACGGGCATGAAGGACGCTGAAATACATGTAATTTCTTAATAAACATTACAGTATTTACTGTGCTTTATTACCGAGAATTCCGAACACTGAAATTATGTAATTTCTTAATGAACATTACAGTATTTACTGTGCTTTATTACCGAGAATTCAGGACGCTGAAGTACATGTAATTACTTAATAAACATTACAGTATATAACATGGTTTATTAAAGAGAATTTAGGACGCTAAAATACATGTAATTTCTCAATGAACATTACAGTATTTACTGTGCTTTATTAAAGAGAATTTAGGACGCTGAAATACATGTAATTTCTTAATACACATTACAGTATTTACTGTGCTTTATTACCGAGAATTTAGGACGCTGAAATACATGTAATTTCTTAATGAACATTACAGTATGAACACTTCTTTATTAATGAGAATTTAGGACGCTGAAATACATGTAATTTCTTAATAAACATTACAGTATTTACTGTGCTTTATTACCGAGAATTTAGGACGCTGCAATACATGTAATTTCTTAATAAACATTACAGTATTTACTGTGCTTTATTACCAAGAATTTAGAACGCTGAAATACATGTAATTTCTGAATAAACATTACAGTATTTACTGTGCTTTATTACTGAGAATTAAGGACGCTTAAATACATGTAATTTCTTAATAAACATTACAGTATTTACTGTGCTTTATTATCGGGAATTTAGGACGCTGAAGTACATGTAATTTCTTAATAAACATTACAGTATTTACTGTGCTTTATAACAGAGAATTTAGGACGGTGAAATACATGTAATTTCTTAATAAATATTACAGTTGTAACTGTGCTTTATTAAAAAGAATTTAGGACGCTGAAATACATGTAATTTCTTGATAAACATTACAGTATTTACTGTGCTTTTTTAAAGAGAATTTAGGACGCTGAAATACATGTAATTTCTTTACAAACATTACAGTATTTTCTGTGCTTTATTACCGAGAATTTAGGACGCTGAAATACATGTAATTTCTTAATAAACATTACAGTATTTACTGTGCTTTATTACCGAGAATTTAAGATTGCTGTAATACATGTAATTTCTTAATAAACATTACAGTATTTACTGTGCTTAATTCCCGAGAATTTAGGACGCTGAAATACATGTAATTTCTTAATGAACGTTACAGTATTTACTGTGCTTTATTACCGAGAATTTAGGACGCTGAAATACATGTAATTTTTTAATAAACATTACAGTATTTACTGTGCTTTATTATCGAGAATTTAGGACGCTGAAATACATGTAATTTCTTAATAAACATTACAGTATTTAATGTGCTTAATTACCGAGAATTTAGAACGCTGAAATACATGTAATTTCTTAATAAACATTACAGTATTTACTGTGCTTTATTACCGAGAATTTAGGACGCTGAAATACATGTGATTTCTTAATAAACATTACAGTATTTACAGTGCTTTTTTACCGAGAATTAAGGACGCTGAAATACACGTAATTTCTTATAAACAATACAGTATTTACTGTGCTTTATTACCGAGAATTTAGGACGCTGAAATACATGTAATTTCTTAATAAACATAAACGTATTTACTGTGCTTTATTACCGAGAATTTAGGACGCTGAAATACATGTAATTTCTTAATAAACATTACAGTATTTACTGTGCTTTATAACCGAGAATTTAGGACGCTGAAATACATGTAATTACTTAATAAACTTTACAGTTGTAACTGTACTTTATGCAAGAGAATTTAGGACGCTGAAATACATGTAATTTCTTAATAAACATTACAGTATTTACTGTGCTTTATTACCGAGAATTTAGGACGCTGAAATAATGTAATTTCTTAATAAACATTACAGTATTTACTCTGCTTTATTTACGGGCATGAAGGACGCTGAAATACATGTAATTTCTTAATAAACATTACAGTATTTACTGTGCTTTATTACCGAGAATTTAGGACGCTAAAATACATGTAATTTCTTAATAAACATTACAGTATTTACTGTGCTTTATTACCAAGAATTTAGAACGCTGAAATACATGTAATTTCTTAATAAACATTACAGTATTTAATGTGCTTAATTACCGAGAATTAAGGACGCTGAAATACATGTAATTTTTTAATGAACGTTACAGTATTTACTGTGCTTTATTACCGAGAATTTAGGACGCTGAAATACATGTAATTTCTTAATAAACATTACAGTATTTACTGTGCTTTATTACCGAGAATCAAGGACGCTGAAATTATGTAATTTCTTAATAAACATTACAGTATTTAATGTGCTTAATTACCGAGAATTTACAACGCTGAAATACATGTAATTTCTTAATAAACATTACAGTATTTACTGTGCTTTATTACCGAGAATTTAGGACGCTGAAATACATGTGATTTCTTAATAAACATTACAGTATTTACTGTGCTTTATTACCGAGAATTTAGGACGCTGAAATACATGTAATTTCTTAATACACATTACAGTATTACTGTGCTTTATTACCGAGAATTTAGGACGCTGAAATACATGTAATTTCTTAATAAACATTACAGTTGTAACTATTCTTTATAAAGAGAATTTAGGACGCTGAAATACATGTAATTTCTTAATAAACATTACAGTATTTATTGTGCTTTATTAAAGAGAATTTAGGAAGCTGAAATACATGTAATTTCTAAATAGAACATTACAGTATTTAGTGTGTTTTATTACCGAGAATATAAGAAGGCTGGAATACATGTAATTTCTTAATAAACATTACAGTATTTACTGTGCTTTATTACCGAGAATTAAGGACGCTGAAATACACGTAATTTCTTAATAAACAATACAGTATTAACTGTGTATTATTACCGAGAATTTAAGACGCTGAAATACATGTAATTTCTTAATAAACATAAACGTACTTACTGTGCTTTATTACCGAGAATTTAGGACGCTGAAATACATGTAATTTCTTAATAAACATTACAGTATTTACTGTGCTTTATAACCGAGAATTTAGGACGCTGAAATACATGTAATTACTTAATAAACATTACAGTTGTAACTGTACTTTATGCAAGAGAATTTAGGACGCTGAAATACATGTAATTTCTTAATAAACATTACAGTATTTACTGTGCTTTATAACCGAGAATTTAGGACGCTGAAATACATGTAATTTCTTAATAAACATTACAGTATTTACTCTGCTTTATTTACGGGCATTAAAGGCGCTGAAATACATGTAATTTCTTAATAAACATTACAGTATTTACTGTGCCTTATCACCGAGAATTTAGGACGCTGAAATACATGTAATTTCTTAATAAATATTACAGTATTTACTGTGCTTTATTACCGAGAATTTAGGACGCTGAAATACATGTAATTTCTTAATGAACATTACAGTACTAACTGTGCTGTATAACCGAGAATTTAGGACGCTGAAATACATGTAATTTCTTAAAGAACATTTCAGTGTTTACTGTACGTTATTACCGAGAATTTAGGACGCTGAAATACATGTAATTTCTTAATAAACATTACAGTATTTACTGTGCTTTATTACCGAGAATTCCGAACACTGAAATTATGTAATTTCTTAATGAACATTACAGTATTTACTGTGCTTTATTACCGAGAATTTAGGACGCTGAAGTACATGTAATTTCTTAATAAACATTACAGTATATAACATGGTTTATTAAAGAGAATTTAGGACGCTAAAATACATGTAATTTCTCAATGAACATTACAGTATTTACTGTGCTTTATTAAAGAGAATTTAGGACGCTGAAATACATGTAATTTCTTAATACACATTACAGTATTTACTGTGCTTTATTACCGAGAATTTAGGACGCTTAAATACATGTAATTTCTTAATAAACATTACAGTATGAACACTGCTTTATTAACGAGAATTTAGGACGCTGAAATACATGTAATTTCTTAATAAACATTACAGTATTTACTGTGCTTTATTACCGAGAATTTTAAACGCTGAAATACATGTAATTTCTTAATAAACATTACAGTATTTACTGTGCTTTATTACCAAGAATTTAGAACGCTGAAACACATGTAATTTCTGAATAAACATTACAGTATTTACTGTGCTTTATTACCGAGAATTAAGGACGCTTAAATACATGTAATTTCTTAATAAACATTACAGTATTTACTGTGCTTTATTACCGGGAATTTAGGACGCTGAAGTACATGTAATTTCTTAATAAACATTACAGTATTTACTGTGCTTTATAACAGAGAATTTAGGACGGTGAAATACATGTAATTTCTTAATAAATATTACAGTTGTAACTGTGCTTTATTAAAAAGAATTTAGGACGCTGAAATACATGTAATTTCTTGATGAACATTACAGTATTTACTGTGCTTTTTTAAAGAGAATTTAGGACGCTGAAATACATGTAATTTCTTTACAAACATTACAGTATTTTCTGTGCTTTATTACCGAGAATTTAGGACGCTGAAATACATGTAATTTCTTAATAAACATTACAGTATTTACTGTGCTTTATTACCGAGAATTTAAGATTGCTGAAATACATGTAATTTCTTAATAAACATTACAGTATTTACTGTGCATAATTACCGAGAATTAAGGACGCTGAAATACATATAATTTCTTAATGAACGTTACAGTATTTACTGTTCTTTATTACCGAGAATTCAGGACGCTGAAATACATGTAATTTCTTAATAAACATTACAGTATTTACTGTGCTTTATTATCGAGAATTTAGGACGCTGAAATACATGTAATTTCTTAATAAACATTACAGTATTTATTGTGCTTAATTACCAAGAATTTAGAACGCTGAAATACATGTAATTTCTTAATAAACATTACAGTATTTACTGTGCTTTATTACCGAGAATTTAGGACGCTGAAATACATGTGATTTCTTAATAAACATTACAGTATTTACAGTGCTTTTTTACCGAGAATTAAGGACGCTGAAATACACGTAATTTCTTAATAAACAATACAGTATTTACTGTGCTTTATTACCGAGAATTTAGGACGCTGAAATACATGTAATTTCTTAATAAACATAAACGTATTTACTGTGCTTTATTACCAAGAATTTAGGACGCTGAAATACATGTAATTTCTTAATAAACATTACAGTATTTACTGTGCTTTATAACCGAGAATTTAGGACGCTGAAATACATGTAATTACTTAATAAACATTACAGTTGTAACTGTACTTTATGCAAGAGAATTTAGGACGCTGAAATACATGTAATTTCTTAATAAACATTACAGTATTTACTGTGCGTTATTACCGAGAATTTAGGACGCTGAAATAATGTAATTGCTTAATAAACATTACAGTATTTACTCTGCTTTATTTACGGGCATGAAGGACGCTGAAATACATGTAATTTCTTAATAAACATTACAGTATTTACTGTGCTTCATCACCGATAATTTAGGACGCAGAAATACATGTAATTTCTTAATAAACATTACAGTATTTAATGTGCTTTATTACCGAGAATTAGAACGCTGAAATACATGTAATTTCTTAACAAACATTACAGTATTTACTGTGCTTTATTACCGAGAATTTAGGACGCTGAAATACATGTAATTTCTTAATAAACATTACAGTATTTACTGTGCTTTATAACAGAGAATTTAGGACGCTGAAATACATGTAATTTCTTAATAAACATTACAGTATTTACTGTGCTTTATTACCGGGAATTTAGAACGCTGAAATACATGTAATTTCTTAATAAACCTTACAGTATTTACTGTGCTTTATTACCAAGAATTAAGGACGCTGAAATACATGTAATTTCTTAATAAACATTACAGTTGTAACTGTGCTTTATTAACGAGAATTTAGGACGCTGAAATACATGTAATTTCTTAATAAACATTACAGTTGTAACTGTGTTTTATTAAAGAGAATTTAGGACGCTGAAATACATGTAATTTCTT
Organism: Sepiola atlantica; assembly: GCA_963556195.1. Taxonomy (NCBI): domain Eukaryota; kingdom Metazoa; phylum Mollusca; class Cephalopoda; order Sepiida; family Sepiolidae; genus Sepiola; species Sepiola atlantica. The sequence goes on along the minus strand of OY744549.1, from coordinate 12,259,616 downwards.
GATGAACATTTAACAATTTACTGTGCTAAATAAACGGGAATTTAAGACGCTGAAATACATGTAATTTCTTAATAAACATTACAGTCTTTACTGTGCCTTATTACCAAGAATGAAAGACGCGTAAATACATGTAATTTCTTAATAAACATTACAGTTGTAACTGTGCTTTATTACCGAGAATTTAGGACGCTGAAATACATGTAATTTCTTAATAAACATTACAGTACATACTGTGCTTTATTACCGAGAATTTAGGACGCTGAAATACATGTAATTTCTTAATAAACATTACAGTATGTACTGTGCTTTATTAACGGGAATTTATGACGCTGAAATACATGTAATTTCTAAATAAACATAACAGTATTGCCTGTGCTTTATTACCGAGAATTTAGGACGCTGAAATACATGTGATTTCTTACCAAACAGTACAGTATTAAATGTGCTTTATTACCGAGAATTAAGGACGCTGAAATACATGTAATTTCTTAATAAACATTACAGTATTTAATGTGCTTTATTACAGAGAATTTAGGACGCTGGAATACATGTAATTTCCTTATAAACATAACCGTATTTACTGTGCTTTATTACCGAGAATTTAGGACGCTGAAATACATGTAATTTCTTGATGAACATTACAGTATTTACTGTGCTCTATTACTGAGAATTTAGGACGCTGAAATACATGTAATTTCTTAATAAACATTAAACAATTACTGTGCTTGCTTAACGGGAATTTAAGACGCTGAAATACATGTAATTTCTTAACAAACATTACAGTATTTACTGTGCTTTATTACCGAGAATTTAGGACGCTGAAATACATGTAATTTCTTAATAAACATTACAGTATTTACTGTGCTTTATAACAGAGAATTTAGGATGCTGAAATACATGTAATTTCTAATTAAACATTACAGTATTTACTGTGCTTTTTAACCGAGAATTTAGGATGATGAAATACATGTAATTTCTTAATGAATATTACAGTATTTACTGTGCTTTATTACCGAGAATTTAGGACGCTGAAATACATGTAATTTCTTAATAAACATTACAGTTGTAACTGTGCTTTATTACCGAGAATTTACGACGCTGAAATACATGTTATTTCTTAATAAACATTACAGTATTTACTGTGCTTTATTACCGAGAATTTAGGACACTGAAATACATGTAATTCCCGAATAAACATTACAGTATTTACTGTGCTTTATTACCGATAATTTAGAACGCTGAAATACATGTAATTTCTTAATAAATATAATTGATTTTACTGTGCTTTATTACCGAGAATTTAGGACGCTGAAATACATGTAATTTCTTAATAAACATTACAGTATTTACTGCGCTTTATTACCGAGAATTTAGGACGCTGAAATACATGCAATTTCTTAATAAACATTACAGTTGTAACTGTGCTTTATTACCGAGAATTTAGGACGCTGAAATACATGTAATATTTTAACAAACATTACAGTATTTACTGTGCTTTATTACCGAGAATTTAGGACGCTGAAATACATGTAATTTCTTAATAAACATTACAGTATATACTGTTCTTAAATAACGAGGAGTTAGGACGCTGAAATACATATAATTTCTTAATAAACATTACACTATTTACTGTGCTTTATTACCGAGAATTTAGGACGCGTAAATACATGTAATTTCTTAATAAACATTACAGTATTTACTGTGCTTTATTACCGAGAATTAAAGACGCTGAAAAACATGTAATTTCTTAATAAACATTAAAGTATTTACTGTGCTTTATTACCGAGAATTTAGGACGCTGAAATACATGTAATTTCTTAATGAACATTACAGTATTTACCTTGCTTTTTTAACGAGAATTAAAGACGCTTAAATACATGTAATTTCTTAATAAACATTAAAGTATTTACTGTGCTTTATTACCGAGAATTTAGGACGCTGAAATACATGTCATTTCTTAATAAACATTACAGTATATACTGTGCTTTATTACCGAGAATTTAAGACGCTGAAATACAGGCAATTTCTTAATAAACATAACCGTATTTACTGTGCTTTATTACCAAGAATTAAGGACGCTGAAATACATGTAAGTTCTTGATGAGCATTACAGTATTTACTGTGCTTTATTACCGAGAATTTAGGACGCTGAAATACATGTAATTTCTTGATGAACATTACAGTATTTACTGTGCTTTTTAAAAGAGAATTTAGGACGCTGAAATACATGTAATTTCTTACCAAACATTACAGTATTTACTGTGCTTTATTACCGAGAATTTAAGACGCTGAAATACATGTGATTTCTTAATAAACATTACAGTATTTACTGTGCTTTATTACCGAGAATTAAAGACGCTGAAATACATGTAACATCTTAATAAACATTACAGTATTTACTGTGCTTTATTACCGAGAATTTAGGACGCTGAAATACATGTAATTTCTTAATAAACATTACAGTATTTACTGTGCTTTATTACCGAGAATTTAGGACGCTGAAATACATGTAATTTCTTAATAAACATTACAGTATTTACTGTGCTTTATTACCGAGAATTTAGGACGCTGAAATACATGTAATTTCTTAATAAACATTACAGTTGTAACTGTGCTTTATTACCGAGAATTTAGGACGCTGAAATACATGTAATTTCTTAATAAACATTACAGTTGTAACTGTGCTTTATTAACGAGAATTTAGGACGCTGAAAATACATGTAATTTCCTTATAAACATAACCGTATTTACTGTGCTTTATTACCGAGATTTTAGGACGCTGAAATACATGTAATTTCTTAATAAACATTAAACTATCTACTGTGCTTTAATAACGGGAATTTAAGACGCTGAAATACATGTAATTTCTTAATAAACATTACAGTTGTAACTGTGTTTTATTAAAGAGAATTTAGGACGCTGAAATACATGTAATTTCCTAATAAACATTACAGTACATACTGTGCTTTATTACCGAGAATTGAGGACGCTGAAATACATGTAATTTCTTAATAAACATTACAGTATTTACTGTGCTTCATTACCGAGAATTTAGGACGCTGAAATACATGTAATTTCTTAATAAACATTACAGTATGTACTGTGCTTTATTAACGGGAATTTAGGACGCTGAAATACATGTAATTTCTAAATAAACATAACAGTATTTACTGTGATTTATTACCGAGAATTTAGGACGCTGAAATACATGTGATTTCTTACCAAACAGTACAGTATTAAATGTGCTTTATTACCGAGAATTAAGGACGCTGAAATACATGTAATTTCTTAATAAACATTACAGTTGTAACTGTGCTTTATTAACGAGAATTTTAGACGCTGAAATACATGTAATTTCTTAATAAACATTACAGTATTTACTGTGCTTTATTACAGAGAATTTAGGACGCTGGAATACATGTAATTTCCTTATAAACATAACCGTATTTACTGTGCTTTATTACCGAGAATTTAGGACGCTGAAATACATGTAATTTCTTGATGAACATTACAGTATTTACTGTGCTCTATTACTGAGAATTTAGGACGCTGAAATACATGTAATTTCTTAATAAACATTAAACAATTACTGTGCTTGCTTAACGGGAATTTAAGACGCTGAAATACATGTAATTTCTTAATAAACATTACAATTTTTACTGTGCCTTATTACAAAGAATTAAAGACGCTGAAATACATGTAATTTCTTAACAAACATTACAGTATTTACTGTACTTTATTACCGAGAATGTAGGACGCTAAAATACATGTAATTTCTTAATAAACATTACAGTATTTAATGTGCTTTATTACCGACAATTTAGGACGCTGAAATACATGTAATTTCTTAATAAACAATACAGTATTTACTGTGCTTTATTACACAGAATTTAGGACGCTGACATACATGTAATTTCTTTATAAACATTACAGTATTTACTGTGTTTTATAACCGAGAATTTAGGACGCTGAAATACATGTAATTTTTTAATAAACGTTACAGTTGTAACTGTGCTTTATTAAAGAGAATTTAGGACGCTGAAATACATGTAATTTCTTGATGAACATTACAGTATTTACTGTGCTTTATTACCGAGACTCTAGGACGCTGAAATACATGTAATTTCTTAATAAACATTACAGTATTTACTGTGCTTTATTACCGAGAATTTAGGACGCGTAAATACATGTAATTTCTTAATAAACATTACAGTATTTACTGTGCTTTATTACCGAGAATTAAAGACGCTGAAAAACATGTAATTTCTTAATAAACATTAAAGTATTTACTGTGCTTTATTACCGAGAATTTAGGACGCTGAAATACATGTAATTTCTTAATGAACATTACAGTATTAACCTTGCTTTTTTAACGAGAATTAAAGACGCTTAAATACATGTAATTTCTTAATAAACATTACAGTATTTACTGTGCTTTATTACCGAGAATTTAGGACGCTTAAATACATGTAATTTCTTGATGAACATTACAGTATACCCTGTGCTGTATTAACGAGAATTTAGGACGCTGAAATACATGTAATTTCTTAATGAACATTTCAGTATTTACTGTACGTTATTACCGAGAATTTAGGACGCGTAAATACATGTATTTTCTTAATAAACATTACAGTATTTACTGTGCTTTATTACCGAGAATTTAGGACGCTGAAATTATGTAATTTCTTAATGAACATTACAGTATTTACTGTGTTTTATTACCGAGAATTCAGGACGCTGAAGTACATGTAATTTCTTAATCAACATTACAGTATATAACATGGTTTATTAAAGAGAATTAAGGACGCTGAAATACATGTAATTTCTTAATGAACATTACAGTATTAACCTTGCTTTTTTAACGAGAATTAAAGACGCATAAATACATGTAATTTCTTAATAAACATTACAGTATTTACTGTGCTTTATTACCGAGAATTTAGGACGCTGAAATACATGTAATTTCTTGATGAACATTACAGTATACCCTGTGCTGTATTAACGAGAATTTAGGACGCTGAAATACATGTAATTTCTTAATGAACATTTCAGTATTTACTGTACGTTATTACCGAGAATTTAGGACGCTGAAATACATGTAATTTCTTAATAAACATTACAGTATTTGCTGTGCTTTATTACCGAGAATTCAGGACGCTGAAATTATGTAATTTCTTAATGAACATTACAGTATTTACTGTGCTTTATTACCGAGAATTTAGGACGCTGAAATACATGTAATTTCTTAATAAACATTACAGTATTTACTGTGCTTTATAACAGAGAATTTAGGACGCTGAAATACATGTAATTTCTTAATAAATATTACAGTTGTAACTGTGCTTTATTAAAAAGAATGTAGGACGCTGAAATACATGTAATTTCTTGATGAACATTACAGTATTTACTGTGCTTTTTAAAAGAGAATTTAGGACGCTGAAATAATGTAATTTCTTTATAAACATTACAATATTTACTGTGCTTTATTACCGAGAATTAAAGACGCTGAAATACATGTAACATCTTGATAAACATTACAGTATTTACTGTGCTTTATTACCGAGAATTTAGGACGCTTAAATACATGTAATTTCTTAATAAAAATTACAGTATTTACTGTGCTTTATTACCGAGAATTTAGGACGCTGAAATACATGTAATTTCTTAATAAACATTACAGTTGTAACTGTGCTTTATTACCGAGAATTTAGGACGCTGAAATACATGTAATTTCTTAATAAACATTACAGTTGTAACTGTGCTTTATTACAGAGAATTTAGGACGCTGAAATACATGTAATTTCCTTATAAACATAACCGTATTTACTGTGCGTTTTTACCGAGAATTTAGGACGCTGAAATACATGTAATTTCTTAATAAACATTAAACTATTTACTGTGCTTTAATAACGGGAATTTAAGACGCTGAAATACATGTAATTTCTTTACAAACATTACAGTTGTAACTGTGTTTTATTAAAGAGAATTTAGGACGCTGAAATACATGTAATTTCTTGATGAACATTACAGTATTTACTGTGCTTTATTACCAAGAATTTAGGACGCTGAAATACATGTAATTTCTTAATGAAAATTAAACAATTTACTGTGCTAGATAAACGGGAATTTAAGACGCTGAAATACATGTAATTTCTTAATAAACATTACAGTCTTTACTGTGCCTTATTTCCAAGAATTAAAGAGTCGTAAATACATGTAATTTCTTAATAAACATTACAGTTGTAACTGTGCTTTATTACCGAGAATTTAGGACGCTGAAATACATGTAATTTCTTAATAAACATGACAGTACATACTGTGCTTTATTACCGAGAATTTAGGACGCTGAAATACATGTAATTTCTTAATAAACATTACAGTATTTACTGTGCTTTATTACCGAGAATTTAGGACGCTGAAATACATGTAATTTCTTGATGAACATTACAGTATTTACTGTGCTCTATTACTGAGAATTTAGGACGCTGAAATACATGTAATTTCTTAATAAACATTAAACAATTACTGTGCTTGCTTAACGGGAATTTAAGACGCTGAAATACATGTAATTTCTTAATAAACATTACAATTTTTACTGTGCCTTATTACAAAGAATTAAAGACGCTGAAATACATGTAATTTCTTAACAAACATTACAGTATTTACTGTACTTTATTACCGAGAATGTAGGACGCTAAAATACATGTAATTTCTTAATAAACATTGCAGTATTTTATGTGCTTTATTACCGACAATTTAGGACGCTGAAATACATGTAATTTCTTAATAAACAATACAGTATTTACTGTGCTTTATTACACAGAATTTAGGACGCTGACATACATGTAATTTCTTAACAAACATTACAGTATTTACTGTACTTTATTACCGAGAATGTAGGACGCTAAAATACATGTAATTTCTTTATAAACATTACAGTATTTACTGTGTTTTATAACCGAGAATTTAGGACGCTGAAATACATGTAATTTTTTAATAAACGTTACAGTTGTAACTGTGCTTTATTAAAGAGAATTTAGGACGCTGAAATACATGTAATTTCTTGATGAACATTACAGTATTTACTGTGCTTTATTACCGAGACTCTAGGACGCTGAAATACATGTAATTTCTGAATAAACATTACAGTATTTACTGTGCTTTATTACCGAGAATTTAGGACGCGTAAATACATGTAATTTCTTAATAAACATTACAGTATTTACTGTGCTTTATTACCGAGAATTAAAGACGCTGAAAAACATGTAATTTCTTAATAAACATTAAAGTATTTACTGTGCTTTATTACCGAGAATTTAGGACGCTGAAATACATGTAATTTCTTAATGAACATTACAGTATTAACCTTGCTTTTTTAACGAGAATTAAAGACGCTTAAATACATGTAATTTCTTAATAAACATTACAGTATTTACTGTGCTTTATTACCGAGAATTTAGGACGCTGAAATACATGTAATTTCTTGATGAACATTACAGTATACCCTGTGCTGTATTAACGAGAATTTAGGACGCTTAAATACATGTAATTTCTTAATGAACATTTCAGTATTTACTGTACGTTATTACCGAGAATTTAGGACGCTGAAATACATGTAATTTCTTAATAAACATTACAGTATTTACTGTGCTTTATTACCGAGAATTTAGGACGCTGAAATTATGTAATTTCTTAATGAACATTACAGTATTTACTGTGTTTTATTACCGAGAATTCAGGACGCTGAAGTACATGTAATTTCTTAATAAACATTACAGTATATAACATGGTTTATTAAAGAGAATTAAGGACGCTGAAATACATGTAATTTCTTAATGAACATTACAGTATTAACCTTGCTTTTTTAACGAGAATTAAAGACGCTGAAATACATGTAATTTCTTAATAAACATTACAGTATTTACTGTGCTTTATTACCGAGAATTTAGGACGCTGAAATACATGTAATTTCTTGATGAACATTACAGTATACCCTGTGCTGTATTAACGAGAATTTAGGACGCTGAAATACATGTAATTTCTTAATGAACATTTCAGTATTTACTGTACGTTATTACCGAGAATTTAGGACGCTGAAATACATGTAATTTCTTAATAAACATTACAGTATTTACTGTGCTTTATTACCGAGAATTTAGGACGCTGAAATTATGTAATTTCTTAATGAACATTACAGTATTTACTGTGTTTTATTACCGAGAATTCAGGACGCTGAAGTACATGTAATTTCTTAATAAACATTATAGTATATAACATGGTTTATTAAAGAGAATTAAGGACGCTAAAATACATGTAATTTCTCAATGAACATTACAGTATTTACTGTGCTTTATTAAAGAGAATTTAGGACGCTGAAATACATGTAATTTCTTAATAAACATTACAGTATTTACTGTGCTTTATTACCGAGAATTTAGGACGCTGAAATACATGTAATTTGTTATTGAACATTACAGTATTTACTGTGCTTTATTACCGAGAATTTAGGACGCTTAAATACATGTAATTTCTTAATAAAAATTACAGTATTTACTGTGCTTTATTACCGAGAATTTAGGACGCTGAAATACATGTAATTTCTTAATAAACATTACAGTATTTACTGTGCTTTATAACAGAGAATTTAGGACGCTTAAATACATGTAATTTCTTAATAAATATTACAGTTGTAACTGTGCTTTATTAAAAAGAATGTAGGACGCTGAAATACATGTAATTTCTTGATGAACATTACAGTATTTACTGTGCTTTTTAAAAGAGAATTTAGGACGCTGAAATACATGTAATTTCTTACCAAACATTACAGTATTTACTGTGCTTTATTACCGAGAATTTAGGACGCTGAAATAATGTAATTTCTTAATAAACATTACAATATTTACTGTGCTTTATTACCGAGAATTAAAGACGCTGAAATACATGTAACATCTTAATAAACATTACAGTATTTACTGTGCTTTATTACCGAGAATTTAGGACGCTTAAATACATGTAATTTCTTAATAAAAATTACAGTATTTACTGTGCTTTATTACCGAGAATTTAGGACGCTGAAATACATGTAATTTCTTAATAAACATTACAGTTGTAACTGTGCTTTATTACCGAGAATTTAGGACGCTGAAATACATGTAATTTCTTAATAAACATTACAGTTGTAACTGTGCTTTATTACAGAGAATTTAGGACGCTGAAATACATGTAATTTCCTTATAAACATAACCGTATTTACTGTGCTTTATTACCGAGAATTTAGGACGCTGAAATACATGTAATTTCTTAATAAACATTAAACTATTTACTGTGCTTTAATAACGGGAATTTAAGACGCTGAAATACATGTAATTTCTTTACAAACATTACAGTTGTAACTGTGTTTTATTAAAGAGAATTTAGGACGCTGAAATACATGTAATTTCTTGATGAACATTACAGTATTTACTGTGCTTTATTACCAAGAATTTAGGACGCTGAAATACATGTAATTTCTTAATGAAAATTAAACAATTTACTGTGCTAGATAAACGGGAATTTAAGACGCTGAAATACATGTAATTTCTTAATAAACATTACAGTCTTTACTGTGCCTTATTTCCAAGAATTAAAGAGTCGTAAATACATGTAATTTCTTAATAAACATTACAGTTGTAACTGTGCTTTATTACCGAGAATTTAGGACGCTGAAATACATGTAATTTCTTAATAAACATTACAGTACATACTGTGCTTTATTACCGAGAATTTAGGACGCTGAAATACATGTAATTTCTTAATAAACATTACAGTATTTACTGTGTTTTATTACCGAGAATTCAGGACGCTGAAGTACATGTAATTTCTTAATAAACATTACAGTATATAACATGGTTTATTAAAGAGAATTAAGGACGCTGAAATACATGTAATTTCTTGATGAACATTACAGTATACCCTGTGCTGTATTAACGAGAATTTAGGACGCTTAAATACATGTAATTTCTTAATGAACATTTCAGTATTTACTGTACGTTATTACCGAGAATTTAGGACGCTGAAATACATGTAATTTCTTAATAAACATTACAGTATTTACTGTGCTTTATTACCGAGAATTTAGGACGCTGAAATTATGTAATTTCTTAATGAACATTACAGTATTTACTGTGTTTTATTACCGAGAATTCAGGACGCTGAAGTACATGTAATTTCTTAATAAACATTACCGTATATAACATGGTTTATTAAAGAGAATTAAGGACGCTGAAATACATGTAATTTCTTAATGAACATTACAGTATTAACCTTGCTTTTTTAACGAGAATTAAAGACGCTTAAATACATGTAATTTCTTAATAAACATTACAGTATTTACTGTGCTTTATTACCGAGAATTTAGGACGCTGAAATACATGTAATTTCTTGATGAACATTACAGTATACCCTGTGCTGTATTAACGAGAATTTAGGACGCTGAAATACATGTAATTTCTTAATGAACATTTCAGTATTTACTGTACGTTATTACCGAGAATTTAGGACGCTGAAATACATGTAATTTCTTAATAAACATTACAGTATTTACTGTGCTTTATTACCGAGAATTTAGGACGCTGAAAATATGTAATTTCTTAATGAACATTACAGTATTTACTGTGTTTTATTACCGAGAATTCAGGACGCTGAAGTACATGTAATTTCTTAATAAACATTATAGTATATAACATGGTTTATTAAAGAGAATTAAGGACGCTAAAATACATGTAATTTCTCAATGAACATTACAGTATTTACTGTGCTTTATTAAAGAGAATTTAGGACGCTGAAATACATGTAATTTCTTAATAAACATTACAGTATTTACTGTGCTTTATTACCGAGAATTTAGGACGCTGAAATACATGTAATTTGTTATTGAACATTACAGTATTTACTGTGCTTTATTACCGAGAATTTAGGACGCTTAAATACATGTAATTTCTTAATAAAAATTACAGTATTTACTGTGCTTTATTACCGAGAATTTAGGACGCTGAAATACATGTAATTTCTTAATAAACATTACAGTATTTACTGTGCTTTATAACAGAGAATTTAGGACGCTGAAATACATGTAATTTCTTAATAAATATTACAGTTGTAACTGTGCTTTATTAAAAAGAATGTAGGACGCTGAAATACATGTAATTTCTTGATGAACATTACAGTATTTACTGTGCTTTTTAAAAGAGAATTTAGGACGCTGAAATACATGTAATTTCTTACCAAACATTACAGTATTTACTGTGCTTTATTACCGAGAATTTAGGACGCTGAAATAATGTAATTTCTTAATAAACATTACAATATTTACTGTGCTTTATTACCGAGAATTAAAGACGCTGAAATACATGTAACATCTTAATAAACATTACAGTATTTACTGTGCTTTATTACCGAGAATTTAGGACGCTTAAATACATGTAATTTCTTAATAAAAATTACAGTATTTACTGTGCTTTATTACCGAGAATTTAGGACGCTGAAATACATGTAATTTCTTAATAAACATTACAGTTGTAACTGTGCTTTATTACCGAGAATTTAGGACGCTGAAATACATGTAATTTCTTAATAAACATTACAGTTGTAACTGTGCTTTATTACAGAGAATTTAGGACGCTGAAATACATGTAATTTCCTTATAAACATAACCGTATTTACTGTGCTTTATTACCGAGAATTTAGGACGCTGAAATACATGTAATTTCTTAATAAACATTAAACTATTTACTGTGCTTTAATAACGGGAATTTAAGACGCTGAAATACATGTAATTTCTTTACAAACATTACAGTTGTAACTGTGTTTTATTAAAGAGAATTTAGGACGCTGAAATACATGTAATTTCTTGATGAACATTACAGTATTTACTGTGCTTTATTACCAAGAATTTAGGACGCTGAAATACATGTAATTTCTTAATGAAAATTAAACAATTTACTGTGCTAGATAAACGGGAATTTAAGACGCTGAAATACATGTAATTTCTTAATAAACATTACAGTCTTTACTGTGCCTTATTTCCAAGAATTAAAGAGTCGTAAATACATGTAATTTCTTAATAAACATTACAGTTGTAACTGTGCTTTATTACCGAGAATTTAGGACGCTGAAATACATGTAATTTCTTAATAAACATTACAGTACATACTGTGCTTTATTACCGAGAATTTAGGACGCTGAAATACATGTAATTTCTTAATAAACATTACAGTATTTACTGTGCTTTATTACCGAGAATTTAGGACGCTGAAATACATGTAATTTCTTAATAAACATTACAGTATGTACTGTGCTTTATTACCGAGAATTTAGGACGCTGAAATACATGTAATTTCTAAATAAACATAACAGTATTTACTGTGCTTTATTACCGAGAATTTAGGACGCTGAAATACATGTGATTTCTTACCAAACAGTTCAGTATTAAATGTGCTTTATTACCGAGAATTTAGGACGCTGAAATACATGTAATTTCTTAATAAACATTACAGTTGTAACTGTGCTTTATTAACGAGAATTTTAGACGCTGAAATACATGTAATTTCTTAATAAACATTACAGTATTTACTGTGCTTTATTACAGAGAATGTAGGACGCTGAAATACATGTAATTTCCTTATAAACATAACCGTATTTACTGTGCTTTATTACGGAGAATTTAGGACGCTGAAATACATGTAATTTCTTGATGAACATTACAGTATTTACTGTGCTCTATTACTGAGAATTTAGGACGCTGAAATACATGTAATTTCTTAATAAACATTACAATCTTTACTGTGCCTTATTACAAAGAATTAAAGACGCTGAAATACATGTAATTTCTTAATAAACATTACAGTATTTACTGTACTTTATTACCGAGAATGTAGGACGCTAAAATACATGTAATTTCTTAATAAACATTACAGTATTTAATGTGCTTTATTACCGAGAATTTAGGACGCTGACATACATGTAATTTCTTAATAAACAATACAGTATTTACTGTGCTTTATTACACAGAATTTAGGACGCTGACATACATGTAATTTCTTTATAAACATTACAGTATTTACTGTGTTTTATAACCGAGAATTTAGGACGCTGAAATACATGTAATTTTTTAATAAACGTTACAGTTGTAACTGTGCTTTATTAAAGAGAATTTAGGACGCTGAAATACATGTAATTTCTTGATGAACATTAGAGTATTTACTGTGCTTTATTACCGAGACTCTAGGACGCTGAAATACATGTAATTTCTTAATAAACATTGAACAATTTACTGTGCTTGATTAACGGGAATTTAAGACGCTGAAATACATGTAATTTCTTAATAAACATTATAGTGATTACTGTGCCTTATTACCGAGAATTAAAGACGCTGAAATACATGTAATTTCTTAATAAACATTACAGTTGTAACTGTGCTATATTACCGAGAATTTAGGACGCTGAAATACATGTAATTTCTTAATAAACATTACAGTTGTAACTGCTTTATTACCGAGAATTTAGGACGCTGAAATACATGTAATTTTCTTTATAAACACAACCATATTTACTGTGCTTTATTACAGAGAATTTAGGACGCTGAAATATATGTAATTTCTTAATAAACATTACAGTATTTACTGTGCTTTGATACCGAGAATTTAGGACGCTGAAATACATGTAATTTCTTACCAAACCTTACAGTATTTACTGTGCTTTATTACCGAGAATTTAGGACGCTGAAATACATGTAATTTCTTAATAAACATTACAGTATTTACTGTGATTTATTACCGAGAATTTAGGACGTAAATACATGTAATTTCTTAATAAACATTACAGTATTTACTGTGCTTTATTACCGAGAATTTAGGACGCTGAAATACATGTAATTTCTTAATAAACATTACAGTTGTAACTGTGCTTTATTAAAGAGAATTTAAGACGCGGAAATACATGTAATTTCTTAATAAACATTACAGTATTTACTGTGCTTTATTACAGAGAATTAAGGACGCTGAAATACATGTAATTTCGGTATAAACATAACCGTATTCACTGTGCTTTATTACCAAGAATTTAGGACGCTGAAATACATGTCATTTCTTAATAAACATTACAGTATATACTGTGCTTTATTACCGAGAATTTAAGACGCTGAAATACAGGCAATTTCTTAATAAACATAACCGTATTTACTGTGCTTTATTACCAAGAATTAAGGACGCTGAAATACATGTAAGTACTTGATGAACATTACAGTATTTACTGTGCTTTATTAACGAGAATTTAGGACGCTGAAATACATGTAATATCTTAATAAACATTACATCTTTTACTGTGCTTTATTACCAAGAATTTAAGACGCTGAAATACATGTAATTTCTTATAAATATTACAGTATTTACTGTGCTTTATTACAGAGAATTTAGGACGCTTAAATACATGTAATTTCTTAATAACCATTACAGTATATAACATTGTTTATTAAAGAGAATTAACGACGCTGAAATACATGTAATTTCTTAATGAACATTACAGTATTTTACATGGTTAATTAAAGAGAATGTAGGACGCTGAAATACATGTAATTTCTTAATGAACATAACAGTATTTACTGTGCTTTATTAACGAGAATTTAGGACGCTTAAATAGATGTAATTTCTTAATAAACATTACAGTATTTACTGTACTTTTTTACCGAGAATGTAGGACGCTAAAATACATGTAATTTCTTAATAAACATTACAGTATTTACTGTACTTTATTACCGAGAATTTAGGACGCAGAAATACATATAATTTCTAAATAAACATTACAGTATTTACTGTGCTTTATTACCGAGAATTTAGGACGCTTAAATACATGTCATTCTTAATAAACATTACAGTATTTACTGTGCTTTATTACCGAGAATTTAGGACGCGATAATACATGTCATTCTTAATAAACATTACAGTATTTACTGTGCTTTATTACCGAGAATTTAGGACGCTTAAATACATGTCATTCTAAATAAACATTACAGTATTTACTGTGCTTTATTACCGAGAATTTAGGACGCAGAAATACATGTAATTACTAAATAAACATTACAGTATTTACTGTGCTTTATTACCGAGAATTTAGGACGCTTAAATACATGTCATTCTTAATAAACATTACAGTATTTACTGTGCTTTATTACCGAGACTTTAGGACGCTTAAATACATGTCATTCTAAATAAACATTACAGTATTAACTGTGTTTTATAACCGAGAATTTAGGACGCTGAAATACATATAATTTTTTAATAAACGTTACAGTTGTAACTGTGCTTTATTAAAGAGAATTTAGGACGCTGAAATACATGTAATTTCTTGATGAACATGACAGTATTTACTGTGCTTTATTACCGAGACTCTAGGACGCTGAAATACATGTAATTTCTTAATAAACATTGAACTATTTACTGTGCTTGATTAACGGGAATTTAAGACGCTGAAATACATGTAATTTCTTAATAAACATTATAGTTATTACTGTGCCTTATTACCGAGAATTAAAGACGCTGAAATACATGTAATTTCTTAATAAACATTACAGTATTTACTGTGCTTTATTACCGAGAATTAAGGACGCTGAAATACATGTAATTTCTTAATAAACATTACAGTATTTACTGTGCTTTATTACCGAGAATTTAAGGCGCTTAAATACATGTAATTTCTTAATAAACAATACAGTATTTACTGTGCTTTATTACCGAGAATGTAGGACGCTGAAATACATGTTATTTCTTAATAAACATTTCAGTATTTACTGTGTTTTATAACCGAGAATTAAGGACGCTGAAATACATGTAATTTCTTAATAAACGTTACAGTTGTAACTGTGCTTTATTAAAGAGAATTTAGGACTCTGAAATACATGTAATTTCTGGATGAACATTACAGTATTTACTGTGCTTTTTTAAGAGAATTTAGGACGCTGAAGTACATGTAATATCTTTACAAACATTACAGTATTTACTGTGCTTTTTAACCGAGAATTAAGGACGCTAAAATTTATGTAATTTCTTGATAAACATTACAGTATTTACTGTGCTTTATAACCGAGAATTTAGGACGCTGAAATACATGTAATTTCTTAATAAACATTACAGTATTTACTGTGCTTTTTTACCGAGAATTTAGGACGCTGAAATACATGTAATTTCTTAATAAACATTACAGTATTTACTGTGCTTGATTACCGAGAATTTAGGACGCTGAAATACATGTAATTTCTTAATGAACATTACAGTTGTAATTGTGCTTTATTAAAGAGAATTAAAGACGCTGAAATACATGTAATTTCTTAATAAACATTACAGTATTTACTGTGCTTTATTACCGAGAATTTAGGACGCTGAAATACATGTAATTTCTTAATGAACATTAAACTATTTACTGTGCTTTATTAACGGGAATTTAAGACGCTGAATTACATGTAATTTCTTAATAAACATTACAGTATTTACTGTGCTTTATTACCGAGAATTTAGGACGCTTAAATACATGTAATTTCATAATAAACAATAAAGTATTTACTGTGCTTTATTACCGAGAATTTAGAACACTAAAATACGTGTAATTTCTTAATAAACATTACAGTATTTACTGTGTTTTATAACCGATAACTTAGGACGCTGAAATACGTGTAATTTCTTAATAAACGTTACAGTTGTAACTGTGCTTTATTAAAGAGAATTTAGGACGCTAGAATACATGTTATTTCTTGATGAACATTACAGTATTTACTGTGCTTTTTAAAGAGAATTTAGGACGCTGAAATACATATAATTTTTTAATAAACGTTACAGTTGTTACTGTGCTTTATTAAAGAGAATTTAGGACGCTAAAATACATGTAATTTCTTGATGAACATTACAGTATTTACTGTGCTTTATTACCGAGAATTAAGGACGCTGAAATACATGTAATTTCTTAATAAACATTGAACAATTTACTGTGCTTGATTAACGGGAATTTAAGACGCTGAAATACATGTAATTTCTTAATAAACATTACAATTTTTACTGTGCTTTATTACACAGAATTAAGGACGCTGAAATACATGTAATTTCTTAATAAACATTACAGTATTTACTGTGCTTTATTACCGAGAATTCAGGACGCTTGAATACATGTAATTTCTTAATAAACAATACAGTATTTACTGTGCTTTATTACCGAGAATGTAGGACGCTGAAATACATGTAATTTCTTAATAAACATTACAGTATTTACTGTGTTTTATAACCGAGAATTAAGGACGCTGAAATACATGTAATTTCTTAATAAACGTTACAGTTGTAACTGTGCTTTATTAAAGAGAATTTAGGACGCTGAAATACATGTAATTTCTGGATTAACATTACAGTATTTACTGTGCTTTTTTAAAGAGAATTTAGGACGCTGAAATACATGTAATTTCTTTACAAACATTACAGTATTTACTGTGCTTTTTAACCGAGAATTAAGGACGCTAAAATACATGTAATTTCTTAATAAACATTACAGTATTTACTGTGCTTTATTACCGAGAATTTAGGACGCTGAAATACATGTAATTTCTTAATAAACATTACAGTATTTACTGTGCTTTATTACCGAGAATTTACAACGCTGAAATACATGTAATTTCTTAATAAACATTACAGTATTTACTGTGCTTTATTACCGAGAATTTAGGACGCTGAAATACATGTAATTTCTTAATGAACATTACAGTTGTAACTGTGCTTTATTAAAGAGAATTAAAGACGCTGAATTACATGTAATTTCTTAATAAACATTACAGTATTTACTGTGCTTTATTACCGAGAATTTAGGACGCTGAAATACATGTAATTTCTTAATAAACATTGAACAATTTACTGTGCTTGATTAACGAGAATTTAAGACGCTGAAATACATGTAATTTCTTAATAAACATTATAGTTATTACTGTGCTTTATTACCGAGAATTAAAGACGCTGAAATACATGTAATTTCTTAATAAACATTGCAGTATTTACTGTGCTTTATTACCGAGAATTAAGGACGCTGAAATACATGTAATTTCTTAATAAACATTACAGTATTTACTGTGCTTTATTACCGAGAATTAAGGACGCTGAAATACATGTAATTTCTTAATAAACATTACAGTATTTACTGTGCTTTATTACCGAGAATTTAGGACGTTTTAATACATGTAATTTCTTAATAAACAATACAGTATTTACTGTGCTTTATTACCGAGAATTTAGGACGCTGAAATACAAGTAATTTCTTAATAAACATTACAGTATTTACTGTGTTTTATAACCGAGAATTTAGGACGCTGAAATACATGTAATTGCTTAATAAACGTTACAGTTGTAACTGTGCTTTATTAAAGAGAATTTAGGACGCTGAAATACATGTAATTTCTGGATGAACATTACAGTATTTACTGTGCTTTTTTAAAGAGAATTTAGGACGCTGAAATACATGTAATTTCTTTACAAACATTACAGTATTTACTGTGCTTTTTAACCGAGAATTAAGGACGATAAAATACATGTAATTTCTTAATAAACATTACAGTATTTACTGTGCTTTATTACCGAGAATTTAGGACGCTGAAATACATGTAATTTCTTAATAAACATTACAGTATTTACTGTGCTTTATTACCGAGAATTTAGGACGCTGAAATACATGTAATTTCTTAATAAACATTACAGTATTTACTGTGCTTTATTACCGAGAATTTAGGACGCTGAAATACATGTAATTTCTTAATGAACATTACAGTTGTAACTGTGCTTTATTAAAGAGAATTAAAGACGCTGAAATACATGTAATTTCTTAATAAACATTACAGTATTTACTGTGCTTTATTACCGAGAATTTAGGACGCTGAAATACATGTAATTTATTAATGAACATTAAACTATTTACTGTGCTATATTAACGGGAATTTAAGACGCTGAATTACATGTAATTTCTTAATAAACATTACAGTATTTACTGTGCTTTATTACCGAGAATTTAGGACGCTTAAATACATGTAATTTCATAATAAACAATAAAGTATTTACTGTGCTTTATTACCGAGAATTTAGGACACTGAAATACATGTAATTTCTTAATAAACATTACAGTATTTACTGTGTTTTATAACCGATAACTTAGGACGCTGAAATACATGTAATTTCTTAATAAACGTTACAGTTGTAACTGTGCTTTATTAAAGAGAATTTAGGACGCTAGAATACATGTTATTTCTTGATGAACATTACAGTATTTACTGTGCTTTTTAAAGAGAATTTAGGACGCTGAAATACATGTAATTTCTTTACAAACATTACAGTATTTACTGTGCTTTTTTACCGAGAATTTAGGACGCTGAAATACATGTAATTTCTTAATAAACATTACAGTATTTACTGTGTTTTATAACCGAGAATTTAGGACGCTGAAATAGATATAATTTTTAAATAAACGTTACAGTTGTAACTGTGCTTTATTAAAGAGAATTTAGGACGCTAAAATACATGTAATTTCATCATGAACATTACAGTATTTACTGTGCTTTATTACCGAGACTTCAGGACGCTGAAATACATGTAATGTCTTAATAAACATTGAACAATTTACTGTGCTTTATTACCGAGAATTTTAGACGCTGAAATACATGTATATTCTAAATAAACATTACAGTATTTACTGTGCTTTATTACCGAGAATTTAGGACGCTGAAATACATGTAATTCCTTAATAAACATTACAGTTGTAACTGTGCTTTATTAACGAGAATTTTAGACGCTGAAATACATGTAATTTCTTAATAAACATTACAGTATTTACTGTGCTTTATTACAGAGAATTTAGGACGCTGAAATACATGTAATTTCCTTATAAACATAACCGTATTTACTGTGCTTTATTACCGAGAATTTAGGACGCTGAAATATATGTAATTTCTTAATGAACATTACAGTATTTTACATGGTAAATTAAAGAGAATGTAGGACGCTGAAATACATGTAATTTCTTAATGAACATAACAGTATTTACTGTGCTTTATTAACGAGAATTTAGGACGCTTAAATACATGTAATTTCTTAATAAACATTACAGTATTTACTGTGCTTTATTACCGAGATTTTAGGACGCTGAAATACATGTAATTTCTTAATAAACCTTACAGTATTTAATGTACTTAATTACCGAGAATTTAGGACGCTGAAATACATGTAATTTCTTAATAAACATTACAGTATTTACTGTGCTTTATTACCAAGAATTTAGGACGCTGAAATACATGTAATTTCTGAATAAACATTACAGTATTTACTGTGCTTTATTAATGAGAATTTAGGACGCTGAAATACATGTAATTTCTTAATGAACATTACAGTTGTAACTATGCTTTATTAAAGAGAATTTACGACGTTGAAATACATGTAATTTCTTAATGAACATTACAGTTGTTACTGTGCTTTATTACCGAGAATTTAGGACGCTGAAATACATGTAATTTCTTAATAAACATTACAGTATTTACTGTGCTTTATTACCGAGAATTTAGGACGCTGAAATACATGTAATTTCTTAATAAACATTACAGTTGTAACTGTGCTTTGTTAAAGAGAAGTTAGGACGCTGAAATACATGTAATTTCCTGATGAAAATTAAAGAATTTTACATGGTTAATTAAAGAGAATTTAGGACGCTGAAATACATGTAATTTCATAAGGAACATTACAGTTGTTACTATGCTTGATTACAGAGAATTTAGGACGCTGAAATACATGTAATTTCACAATGAACATTAAACTATTTACTGTGCTTTATTAACGGGAATTTAAGACGCTGAATTACATGTAATTTCTTAATAAACATTACAGTATTTACTGTGCTTTATTACCGAGAATTTAGGACGCTGAAATACATGTAATTTCTTAATAAACATTGAACAATTTACTGTGCTTGATTAACGAGAATTTAAGACGCTGAAATACATGTAATTTCTTAATAAACATTACAGTTGTAACTGTGCTTTATTACCGAGAATTAAAGACGCTGAAATACATGTAATTTCTTAATAAACATTGCAGTATTTACTGTGCTTTATTACCGAGAATTAAGGACGCTGACATACATGTAATTTCTTAATAAACATTACAGTATTTACTGTGCTTTATTACCGAGAATTAAGGACGCTGAAATACATGTAATTTCTTAATAAACATTACAGTATTTACTGTGCTTTATTACCGAGAATTTAGGACGTTTTAATACATGTAATTTCTTAATAAACAATACAGTATTTACTGTGCTTTATTACCGAGAATTTAGGACGCTGAAATACATGTAATTTCTTAATAAACATTACAGTATTTACTGTGTTTTATAACCGAGAATTTAGGACGCTGAAATACATGTAATTGCTTAATAAACGTTACAGTTGTAACTGTGCTTTATTAAAGAGAATTTAGGACGCTGAAATACATGTAATTTCTGGATGAACATTACAGTATTTACTGTGCTTTTTTAAAGAGAATTCAGGACGCTGAAATACATGTAATTTCTTTACAAACATTACAGTATTTACTGTGCTTTTTAACCGAGAATTAAGGACGATAAAATACATGTAATTTCTTAATAAACATTACAGTATTTACTGTGCTTTATTACCGAGAATTTAGGACGCTGAAATACATGTAATTTCTTAATAAACATTACAGTATTTACTGTGCTTTATTACCGAGAATTTAGGACGCTGAAATACATGTAATTTCTTAATAAACATTACAGTATTTACTGTGCTTTATTACCGAGAATTTAGGACGCTGAAATACATGTAATTTCTTAATAAACATTACAGTATTTACTGTGCTTTATTACCGAGAATTTAGGACGCTGAAATACATGTAATTTCTTAATGAACATTACAGTTGTAACTGTGCTTTATTAAAGAGAATTAAAGACGCTGAAATACATGTAATTTCTTAATAAACATTACAGTATTTACTGTGCTTTATTACCGAGAATTTAGGACGCTGAAATACATGTAATTTCTTAATGAACATTAAACTATTTACTGTGCTATATTAACGGAAATTTAAGACGCTGAATTACATGTAATTTCTTAATAAACATTACAGTATTTACTGTGCTTTATTACCGAGAATTTAGGACGCTTAAATACATGTAATTTCATAATAAACAATAAAGTATTTACTGTGCTTTATTACCGAGAATTTAAAACACTGAAATACATGTAATTTCTTAATAAACATTACAGTATTTACTGTGTTTTATAACCGATAACTTAGGACGCTGAAATACATGTAATTTCTTAATAAACGTTACAGTTGTAACTGTGCTTTATTAAAGAGAATTTAGGACGCTAGAATACATGTTATTTCTTGATGAACATTACAGTATTTACTCTGCTTTTTAAAGAGAATTTAGGACGCTGAAATAGATGTAATTTCTTTACAAACATTACAGTATTTACTGTGCTTTTTTACCGAGAATTTAGGACGCTGAAATACATGTAATTTCTTAATAAACATTACAGTATTTACTGTGTTTTATAACCGAGAATTTAGGACGCTGAAATAGATATAATTTTTAAATAAACGTTACAGTTGTAACTGTGCTTTATTAAAGAGAATTTAGGACGCTAAAATACATGTAATTTCTTCATGAACATTACAGTATTTACTGTGCTTTATTACCGAGACTTCAGGACGCTGAAATACATGTAATGTCTTAATTAACATTGAACAATTTACTGTGCTTTATTACCGAGAATTTTAGACGCTGAAATACATGTATATTCTAAATAAACATTACAGTATTTACTGTGCTTTATTACCGAGAATTTAGGACGCTGAAATACATGTAATTCCTTAATAAACATTAAAGTTGTAACTGTGCTTTATTATCGAGAATTTTAGACGCTGAAATACATGTAATTTCTTAATAAACATTACAGTATTTACTGTGCTTTATTACAGAGAATTTAGGACGCTGAAATACATGTAATTTCCTTATAAACATAACCGTATTTACTGTGCTTTATTACCGAGAATTTAGGACGCTGAAATATATGTAATTTCTTAATGAACATTACAGTATTTTACATGGTAAATTAAAGAGAATGTAGGACGCTGAAATACATGTAATTTCTTAATGAACATAACAGTATTTACTGTGCTTTATAACCGAGAATTTAGGACGCTTAAATACATGTAATTTCTTAATAAACATTACAGTATTTACTGTGCTTTATTACCGAGATTTTAGGACGCTGAAATACATGTAATTTCTTAATAAACCTTACAGTATTTAATGTACTTAATTACCGAGAATTTAGGACGCTGAAATACATGTAATTTCTTAATAAACATTACAGTATTTACTGTGCTTTATTACCAAGAATTTAGGACGCTGAAATACATGTAATTTCTGAATAAACATTACAGTATTTACTGTGCTTTATTAATGAGATTTTAGGACGCTGAAATACATGTAATTTCTTTATGAACATTACAGTTGTAACTATGCTTTATTAAAGAGAATTTACGACGTTGAAATACATGTAATTTCTTAATGAACATTACAGTTGTTACTGTGCTTTATTACCGAGAATTTAGGACGCTGAAATACATGTAATTTCTTAATAAACATTACAGTATTTACTGTGCTTTATTTCCGAGAATTTAGGACGCTGAAATACATGTAATTTCTTAATAAACATTACAGTTGTAACTGTGCTTTGTTAAAGAGAAGTTAGGACGCTGAAATACATGTAATTTCCTGATGAAAATTAAAGAATTTTACATGGTTAATTAAAGAGAATTTAGGACGCTGAAATACATGTAATTTCATAAGGAACATTACAGTTGTTACTATGCTTGATTACAGAGAATTTAGGACGCTGAAATACATGAAATTTCTTAATAAACATTACAGTATTTACTGGTCTTTATCACCGAGAATTTCGGACGCTGAAATACATGTAATTTCTTAATAAACATTATAGTATTTACAGTGCTTTATAACCGAGAATTTAGGACGCTGAAATACATGTAATTTCTTAATAAACATTACAGTATTTACTGGTCTTTATTACCGAGAATTTAGGACGCTGAAATACATGTAATTTCTTAATAAACATTACAGTATATAACCTGGTTTATTAAAGAGAATTTAGGACCCTGAAATACATGAAATTTCTTAATGAACATTTCAGTATTTTACATGGTTTATTAAAGAGAATTTAGGACGCTGAAATACATGTAATTTCTTAATAAACATTACAGTATTTACTGGTCTTTATTACCGAGAATTTAGGACGCTGAAATACATGTAATTTATTAATAAACATTAAGTATATAACATGGTTAATGTAAGAGAATTTAGGACGCTGAAATACATGTAATTTCTGCTTAAACATTACAGTATTAACTGTGCTTTATTATCGAGTATTTAGGACGCTGAAATACATGAAATTTCTTAATAAACATTACAGTATATAACATGGTTTATTACCGAGAATTTAGGACGCTGAAATACATGTAATTTCTTAATGAACATTACAGTATATAACATGGTTTATTAAAGAGAATGTAGGACGCGGAAATACATGTCATTTCTTAATGAACATTACAGTATATACTGTGCTTTATTTACGAGAATTTAGGACGCTGAAATACATGTAATTTCTTAATTAACATTACAGTATTTACTGTGCTTTATTACCGAGAATGTAGGTCGCATAAATACATGTAATTTCTTAATGAACATTACAGTTGTAACTGTGCTTTATTAAAGAGAATTTAGCACGCTGAAATACATGTAATTTCTTAATAAACATTACAGTATTTACTGTGCTTTATTAACGGGAATTTAAGACGCTGAAATACATGTAATTTC
This sequence comes from Sepiola atlantica, assembly GCA_963556195.1. Taxonomy (NCBI): domain Eukaryota; kingdom Metazoa; phylum Mollusca; class Cephalopoda; order Sepiida; family Sepiolidae; genus Sepiola; species Sepiola atlantica. The sequence goes on along the minus strand of OY744549.1, from coordinate 12,234,653 downwards.
TTAATGAACATTACAGTATTTACTATGCTTTATTAACGAGAATTTAGGACGCTGAAATACATGTAATTTCTTAATAAACATTACAGTATTTACTGTGCTTTATTACCGAGAATTTAGGACGATGAAATACATATAATTTCTTAATAAACATTACAGTATATAACATGGTTTTGTAAAAAAGAATTAAGGACGCTGAAATACATGTAATTTCTTAATGAACATTACAGTATTAACTGCGCTTTATCACCGAGAATTTAGGACGCTGAAATACATGTAATTTCTTAATAAATATTACAGTATATAACATGGTTTATTAAAGAGAATTAAGGTAGCTGAAATACAGGTAATTTCTTAATAAACATTACAGTATTTTCTGTGCTTTATTGCCGAGAATTTAGGACGCTGAAATACATGTAATTTCTTAATAAACATTACAGTATATAACATGGTTTATTAAAGAGAAATTAGGAAGCTGAAATACATGTAATTTTTTTAATAAACATTCAGTATATAACATGGTTTATTAATAAGAATTTAGGACGCTGAAATACATGTAATTTCTTAATGTACATTACAGTTGTAACTGTGCTTTATTAAAGAGAATTTAGGACGCAAAAATACATGTAATTTCTTGATAAACATTACAGTATTTACTGTGCTTTATTTACGGGAATTTAAGACGCTGAAATACATGTAATTTCTTAAGCAACATTACAGTATTTACTATGCTTTATTAACGAGAATTTAGGACGCTGAAATACATTTAATTTCTTAATAAACATTACAGTATTTACTGTGCTTTATTACCGAGAATTTAGGACGTTTAATAACATATCATTTCTTAATAAACATTACAGTATATAACATGGTTTATTAAAGAGAATTTAGGACTCTGAAATACATGTAATTTCTTAATGAACATTACAGTATTTACTGTGCTTCTTTAACCAGAATTTAGGACGCTAAAATACATGTTATTTCTTAATAAACATTACAGTATTTTCTGTGCTTTATTGCCGAGAATTTAGGACGCTGAAATACATGTAATTTCTTAATCAACATTACAGTATATAACATGGTTTATTAAAGAGAATTTAGGACGCTGAAATACATGTAATTTTTTAATAAACATTACAGTATATAACAAGGTTTATTAAAGAGAATTTAGGACGCTGAAATACATGTAAATTGTAAATAAACATTACAGTATATAGCATGGTTTATTAAAGAGAATTTAGGACGCTTAATACATGTAATTTCTTTATGAATATTACAGATGTAACTGTGCTTTATTAAAGAGAATTTAAGACGCTTAAATACATGTAATTTCTTAATGAACATTACAGTATAGAACTCTGCTTTATTAAAGAGAATTAAAGACGCTAAAATACATGTAATTTCTTCATAAACAACAGTATTTACTGTGCTTTATTACCGAGAATTTAGGACGCTGAAATACATGTAATTTCTTAATCAACATTACCGTATATCACATGGTTTATTAAAGAGAATTTAGGACGCTGAAATACATTGTATTTTTTAATAAACATTACAGTATATAACAAGGTTTATTAAAGAGAATTGAAAACGTTGAAATACATGTAATTTCTTAATAAACATTACAGTATTTACTGTGCTTTATTAACGAAAATTTAGGACGCTGAAATACATGTAATTTCTTAATAAACATTACAGTATTTACTGTGCTTTATTAAAGAGACTTGAAAACGTTGAAATACATGTAATTTCCTAATGAACATTACAGTATAAACATTGTTTATTAAAGAGAATTTAGGACTCTGAAATACATGTAATTTCTTAATGAACATTACAGTATTTACTGTGCTTCATTAACGAGAATTTAGGACGCTAAAATACATGTAATTTCTTAATAAACATTACAGTATATAACATGGTTTTTTAAAGAGAATTTAGGTAGCTGAAATACATGTAATTTCTTAATAAACATTACAGTATTTACTGTGCTTTATTACCGAGAATTTAGGACGCTGAAATACATGTAATTTCTTAATCAACATTACAGTATATAACATGGTTTATTAAAGAGAATTTAGGACGCTGAAATACATGTAATTTTTTAATAAACATTACAGTATTTACTGTGCTTTATTACCGAGAATTTAGGACGTTGAAATACATATAATTTCTTAATAAACATTACAGTATATAACATGGTTTTGTAAAAAAGAATTAAGGACGCTGAAATACATGTAAGTTCTTAATGAACATTACAGTATTAACTGCGCTTTATCACCGAGAATTTAGGACGCTGAAATACATGTAATTTCTTAATAAATATTACAGTATATAACATGGTTTATTAAAGAGAATTAAGGTAGCTGAAATACAGGTAATTTCTTAATAAACATTACAGTATTTTCTGTGCTTTATTGCCGAGAATTTAGGACGCTGAAATACATGTAATTTCTTAATAAACATTACAGTATATAACATGGTTTATTAAAGAGAAATTAGGAAGCTGAAATACATGTAATTTCTTAATAAACATAATTTTATTTACTGTGCTTATTTATCGAGAATTTAGGACGCTGAAATACATGTAATTTCTTAATAAACATTACAGTATTTACTGTGCTTTATTTCCGAGAATTTAGGACGCTGAAATACATGTAATTTCTTAATAAACATTACAGTTGTAACTGTGCTTTGTTAAAGAGAAGTTAGGACGCTGAAATACATGTAATTTCCTGATGAAAATTAAAGAATTTTACATGGTTAATTAAAGAGAATTTAGGACGCTGAAATACATGTAATTTCATAAGGAACATTACAGTTGTTACTATGCTTGATTACAGAGAATTTAGGACGCTGAAATACATGAAATTTCTTAATAAACATTACAGTATTTACTGGTCTTTATCACCGAGAATTTCGGACGCTGAAATACATGTAATTTCTTAATAAACATTATAGTATTTACAGTGCTTTATAACCGAGAATTTAGGACGCTGAAATACATGTAATTTCTTAATAAACATTACAGTATTTACTGGTCTTTATTACCGAGAATTTAGGACGCTGAAATACATGTAATTTCTTAATAAACATTACAGTATATAACCTGGTTTATTAAAGAGAATTTAGGACCCTGAAATACATGAAATTTCTTAATGAACATTTCAGTATTTTACATGGTTTATTAAAGAGAATTTAGGACGCTGAAATACATGTAATTTCTTAATAAACATTACAGTATTTACTGGTCTTTATTACCGAGAATTTAGGACGCTGAAATACATGTAATTTATTAATAAACATTAAGTATATAACATGGTTAATGTAAGAGAATTTAGGACGCTGAAATACATGTAATTTCTGCTTAAACATTACAGTATTAACTGTGCTTTATTATCGAGTATTTAGGACGCTGAAATACATGAAATTTCTTAATAAACATTACAGTATATAACATGGTTTATTACCGAGAATTTAGGACGCTGAAATACATGTAATTTCTTAATGAACATTACAGTATATAACATGGTTTATTAAAGAGAATGTAGGACGCGGAAATACATGTCATTTCTTAATGAACATTACAGTATATACTGTGCTTTATTTACGAGAATTTAGGACGCTGAAATACATGTAATTTCTTAATTAACATTACAGTATTTACTGTGCTTTATTACCGAGAATTTAGGTCGCATAAATACATGTAATTTCTTAATGAACATTACAGTTGTAACTGTGCTTTATTAAAGAGAATTTAGCACGCTGAAATACATGTAATTTCTTAATAAACATTACAGTATTTACTGTGCTTTATTAACGGGAATTTAAGACGCTGAAATACATGTAATTTCTTAATGAACATTACAGTATTTACTGTGCTTTATTACCGAGAATTTAGGACGATGAAATACATATAATTCTTAATAAACATTACAGTATATAACATGGTTTTGTAAAAAAGAATTAAGGACGCTGAAATACATGTAATTTCTTAATGAACATTACAGTATTAACTGCGCTTTATCACCGAGAATTTAGGACGCTGAAATACATGTAATTTCTTAATAAATATTACAGTATATAACATGGTTTATTAAAGAGAATTAAGGTAGCTGAAATAGAGGTAATTTCTTAATAAACATTACAGTATTTTCTGTGCTTTATTGCCGAGAATTTAGGACGCTGAAATACATGTAATTTCTTAATAAACATTACAGTATATAACATGGTTTATTAAAGAGAATTTAGGAAGCTGAAATACATGTAATTTTTTTAATAAACATTACAGTATATAACATGGTTTATTAATAAGAATTTAGGACGCTGAAATACATGTAATTTCTTAATGTACATTACAGTTGTAACTGTGCTTTATTAAAGAGAATTTAGGACGCAAAAATACATGTAATTTCTTGATAAACATTACAGTATTTACTGTGCTTTATTTACGGGAATTTAGGACGTTTAATAACATATAATTTCTTAATAAACATTACAGTATATAACATGGTTTATTAAAGAGAATTTAGGACTCTGAAATACATGTAATTTCTTAATGAACATTACAGTATTTACTGTGCTTCATTAACTAGAATTTTGGACGCTAAAATACATGTTATTTCTTAATAAACATTACAGTATTTTCTGTGCTTTATTGCCGAGAATTTAGGACGCTGAAATACATGTAATTTCTTAATCAACATTACAGTATATAACATGGTTTATTAAAGAGAATTTAGGACGCTGAAAGACATGTAATTTTTTAATAAACATTACAGTATATAACAAGGTTTATTAAAGAGAATTTAGGACGCTGAAATACATGTAATTTGTAAATAAACATTACAGTATATAACATGGTTTATTAAAGAGAATTTAGGACGCTTAATACATGTAATTTCTTTATGAATATTACAGATGTAACTGTGCTTTATTAAAGAGAATTTAAGACGCTTAAATACATGTAATTTCTTAATGAACATTACAGTATAGAACTCTGCTTTATTAAAGAGAATTTAAGACGCTATATACATGTAATTTCTTCATAAACAACAGTATTTACTGTGCTTTCTTACCGAGAATTTAGGACGCTGAAATACATGTAATTTCTTAATCAACATTACCGTATATCACATGGTTTATTAAAGAGAATTTAGGACGCTGAAATACATGGTATTTTTTAATAAACATTACAGTATATAACAAGGTTTATTAAAGAGAATTGAAAACGTTGAAATACATGTAATTTCTTAATAAACATTACAGTATTTACTGTGCTTTATTAACGAAAATTTAGGACGCTGAAATACATGTAATTTCTTAATAAACATTACAGTATTTACTGTGCTTTATTAAAGAGACTTGAAAACGTTGAAATACATGTAATTTCCTAATGAACATTACAGTATTAACATTGTTTATTAAAGAGAATTTAGGACTCTGAAATACATGTAATTTCTTAATGAACATTACAGTATTTACTGTGCTTCATTAACGAGAATTTAGGACGCTAAAATACATGTAATTTCTTAATAAACATTACAGTATATAACATGGTTTATTAAAGGGAATTTAGGTAGCTGAAATACATGTAATTTCTTAATAAACATTACAGTATTTACTGTGCTTTATTACCGAGAATTTAGGACGCTGAAATACATGTAATTTCTTAATCAACATTACAGTATATAACATGGTTTATTAAAGAGAATTTAGGACGCTGAAATACATGTAATTTCTTAATGTACATAACAGTTGTTACTGTGCTTTAATTAAGAGAATTGAGGACGTTGAAATACATGTAATTTCCTAATGAACATTACAGTATTTACTGTGCTTTATTAACGAGAATTTAAGACGCTGAAATACATGTAATTTCTTAATGAACCTTACAGTATTTTACATGGTAAATTAAAAAGAATTTAGGACGCTGAAATACATGTAATTTGTAAATAAACATTACAGTATATAACATGGTTTATTAAAGAGAATTTAGGACGCTTAATACATGTAATTTCTTTATGAACATTACAGTTGTAACTGTGCTTTATTAAAGAGAATTTAAGACGCTAAAATACATGTAATTTCTTAATAAACATTACAGTATTTACTGTGCTTTATTACCTAGAATTTAGGACGCTGCAATACATGTAATTTCTTAATCCACATTACCGTATATAACATGGTTTATTAAAGAGAATTTAGGACGCTGAAATACATGTAATTTCTTAATCAACATTACCGTATATAACATGGTTTATTAAAGAGAATTTAGGATGCTGAAATACATGTAATTTCTTGATAAACATTACAGTATTTACTGTGCTTTATTAACGAGAATTTTGGACGCTGAAATACATGTAATTTTTTAATAAACATTACAGTTGTTACTGTGCTTTATTAAAGAGAATTAAGGACGCTGAAATACATGTAATTTTTTTATGAACATCACAGTATTTACTGTGCTTCATTACCGAGAATTTAGGACGCTGAAGTACATGTAATTTCTTAATGAACATTACAGTATTTACTATGCTTTATTAACGAGAATTTAGGACGCTGAAATAGTTAAATTTCTCAATTAACATTACAGTATTTACTGTGCTTTATGACCGAGAATTTAGGACGCTGAAATACATGTAATGTCTTAATGAACATTACTGTATGAACTGTGCTTTATTACCGAGAATTTAGGACGCTGAAATACATGTAATTTCTGAATAAACATTACAGCATATAACATGGTTTATTAAAGAGAATTTAGGACGCTAAAATACATGTAATTTCTTTATATACATTACAGTATTTACTGTGCTTTATTACCTAGAAATTAAGACGCTAGAAGTACATGTAATTTCATTAAGAAACATAAGTATTTACTGTGCTTTATTACCGAGAATTAAGGACGCTGAAATACATGTAATTTCTTACCTAACATTACAGTATATACTGTGCTTTATTATCGAGAGTTTAGGACGCTTAAATACATGTAATTTCTTAATAAACATTACAGTGGTTACTGTGCTTTATTAACGAGAATTTAGGACGCTGAAATACATGTAATTTCTTAATGAACATTACAGTTATAACTGTGCTTTATTAACGAGAATTTAGGACGCTGAAATACATGTAATTTCTTAATAAACATGACCGTATTTACTGTGCTTTATAACCGAGAATTTAGGACGCTGAAATACATGTAATTTCTTAATGAACATTACAGTATTTACTGTGCTTTATTACCGAGAATTTAGGACGCTGAAATACATGTAATTTCTCAATAAACATTACAGTATATAACATGGTATATTAAAGAGAATTTAGGTAGCTGAAATGCATGTAATTTCTTAATAAACATTATAGCAGTTACTGGGATTTATTACCGAGAATTTAGGACGCAGAAATACATGTTATTTCTTAATAAACATTAAAATATTTACTGTGCTTTATTAACGAGAATGTTGGACGCTGAAATACATGTAATTTTTTAATGAACATTACAGTTGTTACTGAGCTTTATTAACGAGAATTTTGGACGCTGAAATACATGTAATTTTTTAATGAACATTACAGTTGTTACTGTGCTTTATTAAAGAGAATTTAGGACGCTGAAATACATGTAATTAGTTAATGAACATTACAGTATATAACATGGTTTATTAAAGAGAAGTTAGGACGCTGAAATACATGTAATTTCTTAATGAAGATTACGGTTATAACTGTGCTTTATTACTGAGAATTTAGGACGCTGAAATACATGAAATTTCTTAATAAACATTACAGTATATAACATGGTTTATTAAAGAGAATTTAGGACGCTAAAATACATGTAATTTCTTAAAAAACATTACCTTATTTACTGTGCTTTATTAACGAGAAATTATGACAATGAAATACATGTATATTCTTAATAAACATTACAGTATTAACTATTCTTTATTACCGCGCATTTAGGACGCTGAAATACATGTAATTTCTAAATAAACATTACAGTATATAACATGGTTTATTAAAAAGAATTTTGGACGCTGAAATACATGTAATGTCTTAATCGACATTACAGTTGTAACTGTGCTTTATTAAAGAGGATTTAGGACGCTGAAATACATGTAATTTCTTAAAAAACATTACAGTATTTACTGTGCTTGATTACCGAGAATTTAGCACGCTGAAATACATGTAATTTCTTAATAAACATTACAGTATTTACTGTGCTATATTAACGAGAATTTAGGACGCTGAAATACAGGTAATTTCTTAATGAACATTACAGTTGTAACTGTGCTTTATTAAAGAGAATTTAGGACGCTGAAATACATGTAATTTCTCAATAAACATTACAGTATTTACTGTGCTTTATTAACGTGAATTTAGGACGCTGAAATACATGTAATTTCTTAATGAACATTACAGTATTTAACATGGTTTATTGAAGAGAATTTTGGACGCTGAAATACATGTAATTTCTTAATAAACCTTTGAGTATTTACTGTGCTTTATTAACGAGAACTTATGACGCTAATATACATGTAATTTCTTAATGAACATTACAGTATTTAACATGGTTTATTACAGAGAATTTAGGACGCTTAAATACATGTAATTTGTTTATGAACATTACAGTTGTAACTGTGCTTTATGACCGAGAATTTAGGACGCTGAAATACATGTAATTTCTTAATAAACATGACAGTATTTACTGTGCTTTATTACCGAGAAATAAGGACGCTGAAATACATGTAATTTTCTTAATAAACATTACAGTATTTACTGTGCTTTATCACCGAGAATTTAGGACGCGGAAATACATGTAATTTCTTAATGAACATTACAGTATTTAACAGGGTTTATTGAAGAGAATTTAGGACGCCAAAATACATGTAATTTCTTAATGAACATTACAGTTGCCACTGTGCTTTATTAACGTTAATTTAGGACGCTGAAATACATGTAATTTCTTAAGAAACATTACAGTATATAACATGGTTTATAAAAGAGAATTTAGGACGCTGAACTACATGTAATTTCTTAATAAACATTACAGTATATAACATGGTTTATTAAAGAGAATTTAGGACGCTGAAATACATGTAATTTCTTAATGAACATTACAGTATATAACATGGTTTATTAAAGAGAATTAAGGACATGTAATTTCTTAATAAACATTACAGTATATAACATGGTTTATTCAAGAGAATTTAGGACGCTAAAATACATGTAATTTCTTAATAAACATTACAGTATATAACATGGTTCATTAAAGAGAATTTAGGACGCTGAAATACATGTAATTTCTTAATAAATATTACAGTATAAAACATGGTTTTTTAAAGAGAATTTAGGACGCTAAAATACATGTAATTTCTTAATAAACATTACAGTATATAACATGGTTTATTAAAGAGAATTCAGGACGCTAAAATAATGTAATTTTTAAATCAACATTACAGTATAATACATGGTTTTTCAAAGAGAATTTAGGACGCTAAAATACATGTAAGTTCTTAATAAACATTACAGTATATAACATGGTTCATTAAAGAGAATTTAGGACGCATAAATACATGTAATTTCTTAATAAACATTACAGTATATAACATGGTTTATTCAAGAGAATTTAAGACGCTAAAGTACATGTAATTTCTTAATAAACATTACAGTATATAACATGGTTCATTAAAGAAGATTTAGGACGCTGAAATACACGTAATTTTTTAATGAATATTACAGTATATAACATGGTTTATTAAAGAGAATTACGGACGCTGAAATACATGTAATTTCTTGAAAAACATTACAGTATTTACTGTGCTTTATTAACGAGAATTTAGGACGCTGAAATACATGTAATTTCTAACCAAACATTACAGTATTTACTGTGCTTTCTTAACGAGAATATAGGACGCTGAAAACATGTAATTTCTTAATGAACATTACAGTATTTACTGTGCGTCATTACCGAGAATTTAGGACGCCGAAATACATGTAATTTCTTAATAAACATTACAGTATTTACTGTGCTATATAAACGAGAATTTAGGAAACTGAAATACATGTAATTTCTTAATGAACATTACATTTGAAAATGCGATTTATTAAAGAGAATTTAGGACGCTGAAATACATGTAATTTCTTAATAAACATTACAGTATTTACTGTGCTTTATTAACGAGAATTTAGGACGCTGAAATACATGTTATTTCTTTATGAACATTACAGTATGTAACAGGGTTTATTGAAGAGAATTTAGGACGCTGAAATACAGGTCATTTCTTAATGAACATTACAGGTGTAACTGTGCTTTATTAAAGAGAATTTAGGACGCTGAAATACATGTAATTTTTTAATGAACATTACAGTATTTTACATGGTTTATTAAAGAGAATTTAGGACGCTGAAATACATGTAATTTCTTAATAAACATTACAGTATGAAACATGGTTTATTAAAGAGAATTTAGGACGCTGAAATACATGTAATATTCAATACACATTACAGTTTATAACATGGTTTATTAAAGAGAATTTAGGATGCTGAAATACATGTTATTTCTTAATGAAAATTACAGTATTTAACAGGGTATATTAAAGAGAATTTAGGACGCTAAAATATATGTAATTTCTAAATGAACATTACAGTTGTAACTGTGCTTTATTAAAGAGAATTAAGGACGCTGAAATACATGTAATTTCTTTATAAACATTACAGTTGTAACTGAGCTATATTAAAGAGAATTTAGGACGCTGAAATACATGTAATTTCTTAATAAACATTACAGTATTTACTGTGCATTATTAACGAGCATTTAGGACGCTGAAATACGTGTAATTTCTTAATGAACATTACAGTTGTAACTGTGCTTTATTACCGAGAATTTAGGACGCTGAAATACATGTAATTTCTTAATGAACATTACAGTTGTAACTGTGCTTTATTAAAAAGAATTTAGGACGCTGAAATACATGTAATTGCTTAATGAACATTACAATATTTACTGTGCTGTATTAAAGAGAATTCAGGACGCTGAAATACATGTAATTTCTTAATGAACATTACAGTATTTACTGTGCTTTATTAACGAGAATTTAGGACGCTGAAATACATGTAATTTCTTAATGAACATTACAGTTGTAACTTTGCTTTATTAAAAAGAATTTAGGACGCTGAAATACATGTAATTTCTTAATAAACATTAAAGTATATAACATGGTATATTAAAGAGAATTTAGAACGCTAAAATACATGTAATTTCTTAATGAACATTACAGTTGTAACTGTGCTTTATTAAAGAGAATTTAGGACGCTGAAATACATGTAATTTCTTAATGAACATTACAGTATTTACTGTGCTTTATTAACGAGAATTTAAGACGCTGAAATACATGTAATTTCTTAATAAACATTAGAGTATATAACATGGTTCATTAAAGAGAATTTAGGACGCCGATATACATGTAATTTCTTAACACACATTACAGTATATAACATGGTTAATCAAAGAGAATTTAGGACGCTTAAATACATGTAATTTCTTAATTAACATTAGAGTATAATACATGGTTTATTAATGAGAATTAAGGACGCTAAAATACATGTAATTTCTTAATAAACATTACAGTATATAACATGGTTTACTAAAATAAATTTAGGACGCCAAAATACATGTCATTTCTTAATAAACATTACAGTATATAACATGGTTTATTAAAGAGAATTACGGACGCTAAAATACATGTAATTTCTTAATAAACATTACAGTGTAATACATGGTTTATTAAAGAGAATTTAGGACGCTATAATACATGTAATTTCTTAATAAAAATTACAGTATATAACATCGTTTATTAAAGAGATTTAGGACGCTAAAATACATGTAATTTCTTAATAAACATTAAGGTATATAACATGGTTTATTAAAGAGAATTTAGGACGCTTAAATACATGTAATTTCTTAATAAACATTACAGTATATAACATGGTTTATTAAAGAGATTTAGGACGCTAAAATACATGTAATTTCTTAATAAACATTACAGTATATAACATGGTTTATTAAAGAGAATTTAGGACGCTAAAATCTATGTAATTTCTTAATAAACATTACAGTATATAACATGGTTCATTAAAGAGAATTACGGACGCCGACATACAGGTAATTTCTTAATAAACATTACAGTATATAACATGGTTCATTAAAGAGAATTACGGACGCCGACATACAGGTAATTTCTTAATAAACATTACAGTATATAACATGGTTTATTAAAGAGAATTTAGGACGCCAAAATACATGTAATTTCTTAATAAACATTACAGTATATAACATGGTTCATTAAAGAGAATTTAGGACGCTAAAATACATGTAATTTCTTAATAAACATTACAGTATATAACATGGTTTATTAAAGAGAATTTAGGACGCTACAATAAATGTAATTTCTTAATAAACATTAGAGTATAATACATGGTTTATTCAAGAGAATTTAGGACGCTAAAATACATGTAATTTCTTAATAAACATTACAGTATATAACATGGTTCATTAAAGAGTATTTAAGACGCGGAAATAAACGTAATTTTTTAATGAATATTACAGTATATAACATGGTTCATTAAAGAGAATTTAGGACGCTAAAATACATGTAATGTCTAAATAAACATTACAGTATATAAAATGGTTTATTAAAGAGAATTTAGGACGCTTAAATACATGTAATTTCTTAATAAACATTACAGTATTTAACATGGTTTATTAAAGAGAATTTAGGACGCTGAAATACATGTAATTTCTTAATAAACATTGCAGTATTTACTTTGCTTTCTTACCGAGAATTTCGGACGCTGAAATACAGTACATTTCTTAATAACCATTAGAGTATATAACATGGTTCATTGTAGAGAATTTAGTACGCCGATATACATGTAATTTCTTAACAAACATTACAGTATATAACATGGTTCATTAAAGAGAATTTAGGACGCTAAAATACATGGAATGTTTTAATAAACATTACAGTATATAACATAGTTTATTAAAGAGAATTACGGACGCTAAAATACATGTAATTTCTTAATAAACATTACAGTATAATACATGGTTTATTAAAGAGAATTTAGGACGCTATAATACATGTAATTTCTTAATAAACATTAGAGTATATAACATGGTTTATTAAAGAGATTTAGGACTCTTAAATACATGTAATTTTCTTAATAAACATTACAGTATAATACATGGTTTATTAAAGAGAATTTAGGACGCTAAAATACATGTAATATCTTAATAAACATTTGAGTATATAACATGGTTTATTAAAGAGAATTTAGGACGCTGAAATACATGTAATTTCTTAATAAACATTACAGTATATAACATGGTTTATTAAAGAGATTTAGGACGCTAAAATACATGTAATTTGTTAATAAACATTACAGTATATAACATGGTTTATTAAAGAGAATTTAGGACGCTAAAATCTATGTAATTTTTTAATAGACATTAGAGTATAATACATGGTTTATTAAAGAGAATTTAGGACGGTTAAATACATGTAATTTCTTAATGAACATTACAGTATAATACATGGTTTATTAAAGAGAATTTAGGACGCTAAAATACATGTAATTTCTTAATAAACATTACAGTATACAAAATGGTTTGTTAAAGAGAATTTAGGACGCTTAAATACATGTAATTTCTTAATAAACATTACAGTATTTAACATGGTTTAGTAAAGAGAATTTAGGACGCTTAAATACATGTAATTTCTTAATAAACATTACAGTATATAACATGGTTCATTAAAGAGAATTTAGGACGCCGATATACATGTAATTTCTTAACAAACATTACAGTCTATAACATGGTTTATTAAAGAGAATTTAGGACGCTAAAATAGATGTAATTTCTTGATAAACATTACAGTATATAAAATGGTTCATTAAAGAAAATTTAGGACGCTAAAATACATGTAGTTTCTTAATAAACATTACAGTATATAACATGGTTTATTCTAAAAAAAGAATTTAGGACGCTAAAATAAATGTAATTTTTTAATAAACATTAGAGTATAATACATGGTTTATAAAAGAGAAGTTAGGACGCTAAAATACATGTAATTTCTTAATAAACATTACAGTATATAACATGGTTCATTAAAAAGAATTTAGGACGGTAAAATACATGTAATATCTTAATAAACATAAGAGTATAATACATGGCTTATTAAAGAGAATTTAGGACGCTAAAATACATGTAATTTCTTAATAAACATTACAGTATATAACATGGTTAATTAAAGAGTATTTAGGACGCTGAAATACACGTAATTTGTTAATTAATATTACAGTATATAACATGGTTTATTAAAGAGAATTTAGGACGCTAAAATACATGTAATTTCTTAATAAACATTAGAGTATAATACATTGTTTATTAAAGAGAATTTAGGACGCTAAAGTACATGTTATGTCTTAATAAACATTACAGTATATAAAATGGTTTATTAAAGAGAATTTAGGACGCTTAAATACATGTAATTTCTTAATAAACATTACAGTATATAACATGGTTCATTAAAGAGAATTCAGGACGCTAAAATACATGTAATTTCTTAATAAACATTACAGTATATAACATGGTTTATTAAAGAGAATTTAGGACCCTAAAATACATGTAATTTGTTAATAAATATTAGAGTATAATACATGGTTTATTAAAGAGAATTTAGGACGCTAAAATACATGTAATTTCTTAATAAACATTACAGTATATAACATGGTTAATTAAAGAGAATTTAAAACGCTGAAATACATGTAATTTTTTAATGAATATTACATTATATAACATGGTTTATTAAAGAGAATTAACGACGCTAAAATACATGTAATTTCTTAATAAACATTAGAGTGTATAACATGGTTCATTAAAGAGAATTTAGGACGCTAAAATACATGTAATTACTTAATAAACATTTGAGTATAATACATGGTTTATTAAAGAAATTTAGGACTGTAAAATACATGTAATTTCTTAATAAACATTACAGTATATAACATGGTTTATTAAAGAGAATTTAGGACGCTGAAATACATGTAATTTCTTAATTAATATTAGAGTATAATACATTGTTTATTAAAGAGAATTTAGAACGCTAAAATACATATAATTTATTAATAAACCTTACAGTATATAACATGGTTCATTAAAGAGATTTTCGGACGCTAAAATACAGGTAATTTTTTAATGAATATTACAGTATATAACATGGTTTATTAAAGAGAATTTAGGACTCTAAAATACATGTAATTTCTTAATAAACATTAGAGTATAATACATTGTTTATTAAAGAGAATTTAGGACGCGAAAATACATGTAATGTCTTAATAAACATTACAGTATATAAAATGGTTTATTAAAAAGAATTTAGGACGCTTAAATACATGTAATTTCTTAATAAACATTACAGTATATAACATGGTTCATTAAAGAGAATTTAAAACGCTGAAATACATGTAATTTTTTAATGAATATTACATTATATAACATGGTTTATTAAAGAGAATTAACGACGCTAAAATACATGTAATTTCCTAATAAACATTAGAGTATAATACATGGTTTATTAAAGAGAATTTAGGACGCTAAAATACATGTAATTTCTTAATAAACATTAGAGTGTATAACATGGTTCATTAAAGAGAATTTAGGACGCTGAAATACATGTAATTTCTTAATGAATATTACAGTATATAACATGGTTTATTAAAGAGAATTTAGGACGCTGAAATACATGTATTTTCTTAATAAACATGACAGTATTGAACAGGGTTTATTAAAGAGAATTTAGGACGCTGAAATACATGTAATTTATTAATGAATATTACAGTATATAACATGGTTTATTAAAAAGAATTCAGGACGCTAAAATACACGTACTTTCTTAATAAACATGAAGTATATAACATGGTTCATAAAAGAGAATTTAGGACGCTAAAATACATGTAATTTCTTAATAAACATTACAGTATATAACCTGGTTTATTAAAGAGAAGTTATGACGCTGAAATACATGTAATTTCTTAATAAACCTTACAGTATATAAAATGGTTTATGAAAGAGAATTTAGGACGCTTAAATACATGTAATTTCTTAATAAACATTACAGTATATAACATGGTTCATTAAAGAGAATTCAGGACGGTAAAATACATGTAATTTCTCAACAAACATTACAGTATATAACAGGGTATATTAAAGAGACTTTAGGACGCTAAAATACATGTAATATCTTAATAAACATAACAGTATATAACATGGTTTATTAAAGAGAATTTAGGACGCTAAAATAAATGTAATTTCTTAATAAACATTAGAGTATAATACATGGTTTATTAAAGAGAATTTAGGACGCTGAAATACATGTAATTTCTTAATAAACATTACAGTATATAACAAGGTACATTAAAGAGAATTTAGGACGCTAAATTACATGTAATTTCTTAATAAACATTACAGTATATAACATGGTTTATTAAAGATAATTTAGGACGCTAAAATACATGTTATTTCTTAATGAACATTATAGTTGTAACTGTGCTTTATTAACGAGAATTTAGGACGCTGAAATACATGTAATTTCTAAATGAACATTACAGTATTTACTGTGTGTTATTAACGAGAATTTAGGACGCTGAAATACATGTAATTTCTTAATGAACATTACAGTTGTAACTGTGCTTTATTAAAAAGAATTTAGGACGCTGAAATACATGTAATTTCTTAATAAACATTACAGTATATAACATGGTTTATTAAAGAGAATTTAGGACGCTGAAATACATGTAATTTCTTAATAAACATTACAGTATTTAACATGGTTTATTAAAGAGAATTTAGGACGCTGAAATACATGTAATAACTTAATAAACATTACAGTATACAACATAATTCATTAAAGAGAATTTAAGACGTCGATATACATGTAATTTCTTAACAAACATTAGAGTATATAACATGGTTTATTAAAGAGATATAGGACGCTAAAATACATGTAATTTCTTAATAAACATTAGAGTATAATACATGGTTTACTAATGAGAATTTAGGACGCTGAAATACATGTAATTTCTTAATAAACATTACAGTATATAACATGGTTTATTAAAAGGAATTTACGACGCTAAAATACATGTAATTTTTTAATAAACATTACAGTATTATACATGGTTTATTAAAGAGAATTACGGACGCTAAAATACATATAATTTCTTAATAAACATTACATTATAATACATGGTATATTAAAGAGAATTTAGGACGCTAAAATACATGTAATTTCTTAATAAACATTACAGTATATAACATAGTTTATTAAAGAGATTTAGGACGCTTAAATACATGTAATTTCTTAATAAACATTAGAGTATAATACATAGTTTATTAAAGAGAATTTAGGACGCTAAAATAATGTAATTTCTTAATAAACATTAGAGTATAAAACATGGTTTATTAAAGAGAATTCAGGACGCTTAAATACATGTAATTTCTTAATAAACATTACAGTATATAATATGGTTTATTAAAGAGAATTTAGGACGCTAAAATACATGTAATTTCTTAATAACCATTAAAGTATATAATATGTTTTATTAAAGAGAATTTAGGACGCTAAAATACATGTAATTTCTTAATAAATATTAGAGTATAATACATTGTTTACTTAAGAGAATTTAGGACGCTAAAATACATGTAATTTCTTAATAAACATTAAAGTATATAACATGGTTTATTGAAGAGAATTTAGGACGCTAAAATACATGTAATTTTTTGATGAACATCACAGTATATAACATGGTTAATTAAAGAGAATTTAGGACGCTAAAATACATGTAATTTCTTAATAAACATTACAGTATATAACATGGTTCATTAAAAAGAATTTAGGACGCTTAAATACATGTAATTTATTAATAAATATTAGAGTATTATACATGGTTTATTAAAGAGAATTTAGGACGCTAAAATACATGTAATTTCTTAATAAACATTAGAGTATAATACATGGTCTATGATAGAGAATTTAGGACGCGTAAATACATGTAATTTCTTAATGAACATTACAGTATATAACATGGTATATTAAAGAGAATTTAGGACGCTTAAATACATGTAATTTCTTAATAAACATTACAGTATATAACATAGTTTATTAAAGAGATTTAGGACGCTTAAATACATGTAATTTCTTAATAAACATTAGAGTATAATACATGGTTTATTAACCAGAATTTAGGACGCTAAAATACATGTAATTTCTTAAGAAACATTACAGTATATAACATGGTTCATTAAAGAGAATTTAGGACGCCGATATACATGTAATTTCTTAACAAACATTACAGTATATGACATGGTTTATCAAAGAGAATTTAGGACGCTAAAATACATGTAATTTCTTAATAAATATTACAGTATATAACAAGGTTCATTAAAGAGAATTTAGGACGCTAAAATACATGTAATTTCTTAATAAACATTACAGTATACACCATGGTTTATTAAAGATAATTTAGGACGCCAAAATACATGTAATTGCTTAATGAACATTACAGTTGTAACTGTGCTTTATTAAAGAGAATTTAGGACGCTGAAATACATGTAACATCTTAATAAACATTACAGTATATAACATGGTTTTTTAATGAGAATTTAGGACGCTGAAATACATGTAATATTTAATAAACATTACAGTATATAACATGGTTAATTGAAGAGAATTTAGGACGCTGAGCTACATGAAATTTCTTAATAAACATTACAGTATATAACATGGTTTATTAAAGAGAATTTAGGACGCTAAAATACAGGTAATGTCTTTATGAACATTACAGTTGTAACTGTGCTTTATTAAAGAGAAATTAGGACGCTGAAATATATGTAATTTCTAAATAAACATTACAGTATATAACATGGTTTATTAAAGAGATTTAGGACGCTAAAATACATGTAATTTCTTAATAAACATTAGAGTATAATACATGGTTAATTAATAAGAATTTAGGACGCTAAAATACATGTAATTTCTTAATAAACATTACAGTCTATAACATGGTTTATTAAAGAGATTTAGGACGCTTAAATACATGTAATTTCTTAATAAAAATTAGAGTATAATACATGGTTTATTAAAGAGAATTGAGGACGGTTAAATACATGTAATTTCTTTATGAACATTACATTATATTACATGGTTTATTAAAGAGAATTTAGGACGCTGAAATACATGTAATTTCTTAATAAACACTAGAGTATAATACATGGTTTATTAAAGAGAATTTAGGACGCTAAAATACATGTAATTTCTTAATAAACATTAGAGTATAATACATGGTCTATGATAGAGAATTTAGGACGCGTAAATACATGTAATTTCTTAATGAACATTACAGTATATAACATGGTATATTAAAGAGAATTTAGGACGCTTAAATACATGTAATTTCTTAATAAACATTACAGTATATAACATAGTTTATTAAAGAGATTTAGGACGCTTAAATACATGTAATTTCTTAATAAACATTAGAGTATAATACATGGTTTATTAACCAGAATTTAGGACGCTAAAATACATGTAATTTCTTAAGAAACATTACAGTATATAACATGGTTCATTAAAGAGAATTTAGGACGCCGATATACATGTAATTTCTTAACAAACATTACAGTATATAACATGGTTTATCAAAGAGAATTTAGGACGCTAAAATACATGTAATTTCTTAATAAACATTACAGTATATAACAAGGTTCATTAAAGAGAATTTAGGACGCTAAAATACATGTAATTTCTTAATAAACATTACAGTATACACCATGGTTTATTAAAGATAATTTAGGACGCCAAAATACATGTAATTTCTTAATGAACATTACAGTTGAAACTGTGCTTTATTAAAGAGAATTTAGGACGCTGAAATACATGTAACATCTTAATAAACATTACAGTATATAACATGGTTTATTAATGAGAATTTAGGACGCTGAAATACATGTAATATTTAATAAACATTACAGTATATAACATGGTTAATTGAAGAGAATTTAGGACGCTGAGCTACATGAAATTTCTAAATAAACATTACAGTATATAACATGGTTTATTAAAGAGAATTTAGGACGCTAAAATACAGGTAATGTCTTTATGAACATTACAGTTGAAACTGTGCTTTATTAAAGAGAAATTAGGACGCTGAAATATATGTAATTTCTAAATAAACATTACAGTATATAACATGGTTTATTAAAGAGATTTAGGACGCTAAAATACATGTAATTTCTTAATAAACATTAGAGTATAATACATGGTTAATTAATAAGAATTTAGGACGCTAAAATACATGTAATTTCTTAATAAACATTACAGTCTATAACATGGTTTATTAAAGAGATTTAGGACGCTTAAATACATGTAATTTCTTAATAAAAATTAGAGTATAATACATGGTTTATTAAAGAGAATTGAGGACGGTTAAATACATGTAATTTCTTTATGAACATTACATTATATTACATGGTTTATTAAAGAGAATTTAGGACGCTGAAATACATGTAATTTCTTAATAAACACTAGAGTATAATACATGGTTTATGAAAGAGAATTTAGGACGCTAAAATACATGTAATTTCTTAATAAACATTACAGTATACAACAAGGTTTATTAAAGAGAATTTAGGACGCCGATATACATGTAATTTCTTAACAAACATTACAGTATATAACATGGTTTATCAAAGAGAATTTAGGACGCTTAAATACATGTAATTTCTTAATAAAATTACAGTATATAACATAGTTTTTTAAAGAGAATTTAGGACGCTAAAATACATGTAATTTCTTAATAAACATTACAGTATATAACATGGTTTATTAAAGAGAATTTAGGACGCTAAAATACATGTAATTTCTTAATAAACATTACAGTATAATACATGGTTTATCAAAGAGAATTTAGGACGCAAAAATACATATAATTTCTTAATAAACATTACAGTATATAACATGGTTCATTAAAGAGAATGTAGGACGCTAAAATACATGTAATTCCTTATAAACATTACAGTATATAACATGGTTTATTCAAGAGAATTTAAGACGCTAAAATACATGTAATTTCTTAATAAACATTACAGTATATAACATGGTTCATTAAAGAGAATTTAGGACGCTGAAATACATGCAATTTTTTAATGAATATTACAGTATATAACATTGTTCATTAAAAAGAATTAAGGACGCTGAAATACATGTAATTTTTTTATGAACATTACAGTATATAACATGGGTTATTAAAGAGAATTTAGGACGCTGAAATACATGTAATTCCTTAATAAACATTAAAGTATATAACATGGCTAATTAAAGAGAATTTAGGACGCTGAAATACATGTAATTTCTTAAAAAACATTACAGTATTTACTGTGCTTTATTAACGAGAATTTAGGACGCGTAAATACATGTAATTTCTTACCAAACATTACAGTATTTACTGTGCTTTCTTAACGAGAATATAGGACGCTGAAAACATGTAATTTCTTAATAAACATTACAGTATTTTCTGTGCTTGATTACCGAGAATTTAGGACGCCGAAATACATGTAATTTCTTAATAAAAATTACAGTATATAACATGATTTATTAAAGAGAATTTAGGACGCTAAAATACATGTAATTTTTTAATAAACATCACAGTATATAACATGGTTAATTAAAGATAATTTACGACGCTGAAATACATGTAATTTCTTAATAAACATTACAGTATATAACATGGTTCATTAAAGAGAAGTTAGGACGCTTAAATACATGTAATTTCTTAATAAACATTAGAGTATAATACATGGTTTATTAAAGAGAATTTAGGACGCTGAAATACATGTAATTTCTTAATGAACATTACAGTATATAACATGGTTTATTAAAGAGAATTTAGGACGTTTAAATATATGTAATTTCTTAATAAACATTAGAGTATAATACATGGTTTATTAACGAGAATTTAGGACGCTAAAATACATGTAATTTCTTAATAAACTTTACAGTATATAACATGGTTCATTAAAGAGAATTTAGGACGCTGAACTACATGTAATTTCTTAATAAACATTACAGTATATAACATGGTTTATCAAAGAGAATTTAGGACGCTAAAATACATGTAATTTCTTAACAAACATTACAGTATATAACATGGTATATTAAAGAGACTTAAGGACGCTAAAATACATGTAATATCTTAATAAACATAACAGTATATAACATGGTTTATTAAAGAGAATTTAGGACGCTAAAATAAATGTAATTTCTTAATAAACATTAGAGTATAATACATGGTTTATTAAAGAGAATTTAGGACGCTGAAATACATGTAATTTCTTAATAAACATTACAGTATATAACAAGGTTCATTAAAGAGAATTTAGGACGCTAAAATACATGTAATTTCTTAATAAACATTACAGTATATAACATGGTTTATTAAAGATAATTTAGGACGCTTAAATACATGTAATTTCTTAATGAACATTATAGTTGTAACTGTGCTTTATTAACGAGAATTTAGGACGCTGAAATACATGTAATTTCTAAATGAACATTACAGTATTTACTGTGTGTTATTAACGAGAATTTAGGACGCTGAAATACATGTAATTTCTTAATGAACATTACAGTTGTAACTGTGCTTTATTAAAAAGAATTTAGGACGCTGAAATACATGTAATTCCTTAATAAACATTACAGTATATAACATGGTTTGTTAAAGAGAATTTAGGACGCTGAAATACATGTAATTTCTTAATAAACATTACAGTATTTAACATGGTTTATTAAAGAGAATTTAGGACGCTGAAATACATGTAATAACTTAATAAACATTACAGTATACAACATGGTTCATTAAAGAGAATTTAAGACGCCGATATACATGTAATTTCTTAACAAACATTAGAGTATATAACATGGTTTATTAAAGAGATATAGGACGCTAAAATACATGTAATTTCTTAATAAACCTTAGAGTATAATACATGGTTTACTAATGAGAATTTAGGACGCTGAAATACATGTTATTTCTTAATAAACATTACAGTATATAACATGGTTTATTAAAAGGAATTTGGGACGCTAAAATACATGTAATTTTTTAATAAACATTACAGTATTATACATGGTTTATTAAAGAGAATTACGGACGCTAAAATACATATAATTTCTTAATAAACATTACATTATAATACATGGTATATTAAAGAGAATTTAGGACGCTAAAATACATGTAATTTCTTAATAAACATTACAGTATATAACATAGTTTATTAAAGAGATTTAGGACGCTTAAATACATGTAATTTCTTAATAAACATTAGAGTATAATACATAGTTTATTAAAGAGAATTTAGGACGCTAAAATACATGTAATTTCTTAATAACCATTAAAGTATATAATATGTTTTATTAAAGAGAATTTAGGACGCTAAAATACATGTAATTTCTTAATAAATATTAGAGTATAATACATTGTTTATTTAAGAGAATTAAGGACGCTAAAATACATGTAATTTCTTAATAAATATTAAAGTATATAACATGGTTTATTAAAGAGAATTTAGGACGCTAAAATACATGTAATTTTTTAATGAACATCACAGTATATAACATGGTTAATTAAAGAGAATTTAGGACGCTAAAATACATGTAATTTCTTAATAAACATTACAGTATATAACATGGTTCATTAAAAAGAATTTAGGACGCTTAAATACATGTAATTTATTAATAAACATTAGAGTATAATACATGGTTCATAAAGGGAATTTAGGACGCTAAAATACATGTAATTTCTTAATAAACATTAGAGTATAACACATGGTCTATGATAGAGAAATTAGGACGCTGAAATACATGTAATTTCTTAATGAACATTACAGTATATAACATGGTATATTAAAGAGAATTTAGGACGCTTAAATACATGTAATTTCTTAATAAACATTACAGTATATAACATAGTTTATTAAAGAGATTTAGTACGCTTAAATACATGTAATTTCTTAATAAACATTAGAGTATAATACATGGTTTATTAACGAGAATTTAGGACGCTAAAATACATGTAATTTCTCCATAAACATTACAGTATATAACATGGTTCATTAAAGAGAATTTAGGACGCCGATATACATGTAATTTTTTAACAAACATTAAAGTATATAACATGGTTTATCAAAGAGAATTTAGGACGCTAAAATACATGTAATTTCTTAATAAACATTACAGTATATAACAAGGTTCATTAAAGAGAATTTAGGACGCTAAAATACATGTAATTTCTTAATAAACATTAGAGTATATAACATGGTTTATTAAAGATAATTTAGGACGCCAAAATACATGTAATTTCTTAAGGAACATTACAGTTGTTACTGTGCTTTATTAAAGAGAATTTAGGACGCTGAAATACATGTAATTTCTTAATAAACATTACAGTATATAACATGGTTTATTAATGAGAATTTAGGACGCTGAAATACATGTAATATTTAATAAACATTACAGTATATAACATGGTTAATTGAAGAGAATTTAGGACGCTGAGCTACATGAAATTTCTTAATAAACATTACAGTATATAACATGGTTTATTAAAGAGAATTTAGGACGCTAAAATACAGGTAATGTCTTTATGAACATTACAGTTGTAACTGTGCTTTATTAAAGAGAAATTAGGACGCTGAAATACATGTAATTTCTAAATAAACATTACAGTATATAACATGGTTTATTAAAGAGATTTAGGACGCTAAAATACATGTAATTTCTTAATAAACATTACAGTCTATAACATGGTTTATTAAAGAGATTTAGGATGCTTAAATACATGTAATTTCTTAATAAAAATTAGAGTATAATACATGGTTTATTAAAGAGAATTGAGGACGGTTAAATACATGTAATTTCTTTATGAACATTACATTATATTACATGGTTTATTAAAGAGAATTTAGGACGCTGAAATACATGTAATTTCTTAATAAACATTAGAGTATAATACATGGTTTATTAAAGAGAATTTAGGACGCTAAAATACATGTAATTTCTTAATAAACATTACAGTATACAACAAGGTTCATTAAAGAGAATTTAGGACGCCGATATACATGTAATTTCTTAACAAACATTACAGTATATAACATGGTTTATCAAAGAGAATTTAGGACGCTTAAATACATGTAATTTCTTAATAAAATTACAGTATATAACATAGTTTGCTAAAGAGAATTTAGGACGCTAAAATACATGTAATTTCTTAATAAACATTACAGTATATAACATTGTTTATTAAAGAGAATTTAGGACGCTAAAATACATGTAATTTCTTAATAAACATCACAGTATAATACATGGTTTATCAAAGAGAATTTAGGACGCAAAAAAACATATAATTTCTTAATAAACATTACAGTATATAACATGGTTCATTAAAGAGAATTTAGGACGCTAAAATACATGTAATTCCTTATAAACATTACAGTATATAACATGGTTCATTAAAGAGAATTTAGGACGCTGAAATACATGCAATTTTTTAATGAATATTACAGTATATAACATTGTTCATTAAAAAGAATTAAGGACGCTGAAATACATGTAATTTTGTTATGAACATTACAGTATATAACATGGTTTATTAAAGAGAATTGAGGACGCTGAAATACATGTAATTCCTTAATAAACATTAAAGTATATAACATGGCTAATTAAAGAGAATTTAGGACGCTGAAATACATGTAATTTCTTAAAAAACATTACAGTATTTACTGTGCTTTATTAACGAGAATTTAGGACGCTGAAATACATGTAATTTCTTACCAAACATTACAGTATTTACTGTGCTTTCTTAACGAGAATATAGGACGCTGAAAACATGTAATTTCTTAATAAACATTACAGTATTTTCTGTGCTTGATTACCGAGAATTAAGGACGCCGAAATACATGTAATTTCTTAATAAAAATTACAGTATATAACATGATTTATTAAAGAGAATTTCGGACGCTAAAATAAATGTAATTTCTTAATAAACATTACAGTATAATACATGGTTTATTAAAGAAAATTTAGGACGCTGAAATACATGTAATTTTTTAATGAACATTACAGTATTTAACGGGGTTTATTGAAGAGAATTTAGGACTCTGAACTACATGTAATTTCTTAATAAACATTACAGTATATAACATGGTTTATTAAAGAGAATTAAGGACGCTAAAATACAGGTAATTTCTTTATGAACATTACAGTTGTAACTGTGCTTATTTAAAGAGAAATTAGGACGCTGAAATACATGTAATTTCTTAATAAATATTACAGTATACAACATGGTTCATTAAAGAGAATTTAGGACGCTAAAATACATGTAATTTCTTAATGAACATTACAGTATATAACATGGTTTATTAAAGAGAATTTAGGACGCTAAAATACATGTAATTTCTTAATAAACATTACAGTATATAACATGGTTTATTAAAGATAATTTAGGACGCTAAAATACATGTAATTTCTTTATAAACATTACAGTATATAACATGGTTCATTAAAGAGAATTTAGGACGCTAAAATACATGTAATTTCTTAATGAACATTACAGTATATAACATGGTTTTTTAAAGAAAATTTAGGACGCTAAAATACATGTAATTTCTTAATAAACATTACAGTATATAACATGGGTTATTAAAGAGAATTTAGGACGCTGAAATACATGTAATTCTTTAATAAACATTACAGTATATAACATGGTTTATTAAAGAGAATTTAGGACGCTGAAATACATGTAATTTCTTAAAAAACATTACAGTCTTTACTGTGCTTTATTAACGAGAATTTAGGACGCTGAAATACATGTAATTTCTTACCAACCATTACAGTATTTACTGTGCTTTCTTAACGAGAATATAGGACGCTGAAAACATGTAATTTCTTTATAAATATTACAGTATTTACTGTGCTTGATTACCGAGAATTAAAGACGCCGATATACATGTAATTTCTTAATAAACATTACAGTATTTACTTTGCTATATTAACGAGAATTTAGGAAACTGAAATACATGTAATTTCTTAATGAACATTACATTTGAAACGGTGATTTATTAATGAGAATTTAGGACGCTGAAATACATGTAATTTCTTAATAAACATTACAGTATTTACTGTGCTTTATTAACGAGAATTTAGGACGCTGAAATACATGTAATTTTTTTATGAACATTACAGTATTTAACAGGGTTTATTGAAGAGAATTTAGGACGCTGAAATACATGTAACTTCTTAATAAACATTAAAGTATAAAACATGGTTTATTAAAGAGAATTTAGGACGCTGAAATACATGTAATATTCAATACACATTACAGTTTATAACACGGTTTATTAAAGAGAATTTAGGAGGCTTAAATACATGTTATTTCTTAATAAACATTACAGTATTTAACAGGGTTTATTAAAGAGAATTTAGGACGCTAAAATACATGTAATTTCTAAATGAACATTACAGTTGTATCTGTGCTTTAGTAAAGAGAATTTAGGACGCTGAAATACATGTAATTTCTTACTGAACATTACAGTTGTAACTGAGCTATGTTAAAGAGAATTTAGGACGCTGAAATACATGTAATTTCTTAACAAACATTACAGTATTAACTATGCATTATTAACGAGAATTTATGACGCTGAAATACGTGTAATTTCTTAATGAATATTACAGTTGTAACTGTGCTATATTACCGAGAATTTAGGACGCTGAAATACATGTAATTTCTTAATAAACATTACAGTATATAACATGGTTTTATAATGAGAATTCAGGACGCTAAAATACATGTAATTTCTTAATGAACATTACAGTTGTAACTGTGCTTTATTAAAGAGAATTTAGGACGCTGAAATACATGTAATTTATTAATGAACATTACAGTATTTAATGTGCTTTATTAACGAGAATTTAGGACGCTTAAATACATGTAATTTCTTAATGAACATTACAGTATTTACTGTGCTTTATTAACGAGAATTTAGGACGCTGAAATACATGTAATTTCTTAATGAACATTACAGTATATAACATGGTTTATTAAAGAGAATTTAGGACGCTAAAATACATGTAATTTCTTCATGAACATTACAGTTGTAACTGTGCTTTATTAAAGAGAATTTAGGACGCTGAAATACATGTAATTTCTAAATGAACATTACAGTATTTATTGTGCTTTATTAACGAGAATTTAGGACGCTGAAATACATGTAATTTCTAAATGAACATTACAGTATTTACTGTGTGATATTAACGAGAAATTAGGACGCTGAAATAGATGTAATTTCTTAATGAACATTACAGTTGTAACTGTGCTTTATTAAAAAGAATTTAGGACGCTGAAATACATGTAATTTCTTGATAAACATTACAGTATATAACATGGTTTATTAAAGAGAATTTAGGACGCTGAAATACATGTAATTTCTTAATAAACATTACAGTATATAACATGGGTTATTAAAGAGAATTTAGGACGCTGAAATACATGTAATTCCTTAATAAACATTACAGTATATAACATGGTTTATTAAAGAGAATTTAGGACGCTGAAATACATATAATTTCTTAAAAAACATAACAGTATTTTCTGTGCTTTATTAACGAGAATTTAGGACGCTGAAATACAGGTAATTTATTACCAACCATTACAGTATTTACTGTGATTTCTCCACGAGAATATAGGACGCTGAAAACATGTAATTTCTTAATAAACATTACAGTATTTACTGTGCTTGATTACCGAGAATTAAGGACGCCGATATACATGTAATTTCTAAATAAACATTACAGTATTTACTGTGCTATATTAACGAGAATTTAGGACGCTGAAATACATGTAATTTCTTTATGAACATTACAGTATTTTACAGTATTTATTTCTTAATAAACATTAGAGTATAATACATGGTTTATTAAAGAGAATTTAGGACGCGGAAATACATGTAATTTCTTAATTAACATTACAGTATAAAACATGGTTCATTAAAGAGAATTTAGGACGCTGAAATACATGTAATATTCAATACACATTACAGTTTATAACACGGTTTACTAAAGAGAATTTAGGAGGCTTAAATACATGTTATTTCTTAATAAACATTACAGTATTTAACAGGGTTTACTAAAGAGAATTTAGGACGCTAAAATACATGTAATTTCTAAATGAACATTACAGTTGTAACTGTGCTTTATTAAAGAGAATTTAGGAACCTGAAATACATGTAATTTCTTAATGAACATTACAGTTGTAACTGAGCTATTTTAAAGAGAATTTAGGACGCTGAAATACATGTAATATCTTTATGAACATTACAGTTGTAACTGTGCTTTATTAAAGAGAAATTAGGACGCTTAAATACATGAAATTTCTTAATAAACATGACAGTATATAACATGGTTTATTAAAGAGAATTTAGGACGCTTGAATACAGGTAATGTCTTTATGAACATTACAGTTGTAACTGTGCTTTATTAAAGAGAAATTAGGACGCTGAAATACATGTAATTTCTAAATAAACATTACAGTATATAACATGGTTTATTAAAGAGATTCAGGACGCTAAAATACATGTAATTTCTTAATAAACATTAGAGTATAATACATGGTTAATTAATAAGAATTTAGGACGCTAAAATACATGTAATTTCTTAATAAACATTACAGTCATTAACATGGTTTATTAAAGAGATTTAGGACGCTTAAATACATGTAATTTCTTAATAAAAATTAGAGTATAATACATAGTTTATTTAAGAGAATTTAGGACGCAAAAATACATGTAATTTCTTAATAAACATTAGAGTATATAACATGGTTTATTAAAGAGAATTTAGGACGCTTAAATACATGTAATTTCTTAATAAACATTACAGTATATAACATGGTTTATTAAAGAGAATTTAGGACGCTAAAATACATGTAATTTCTTAATAAACATTACAGTATATAACATGTTTTATTAATGTGTTTAGGACGCTAAAATACATGTAATTTCTTAATAAATATTAGAGTATAATACATTGTTTATTAAAGAGAATTTAGGACGGTTAAATACATGTAATTTCTTAATGAACATTAGAGTATATAACATCGTTATTAAAGAGAATTTAGGACGCGTAAATACATGTAATGTCTTAATAAACATCACAGTATATAACATGGCTAATTAAAGAGAATTTAGGACGCTAAAATACATGTAATTTCTTAATAAATATTACAGAATATAACATGGTTTATTAAACAGAATTCAGGACGCTTAAATACATGTAATTTCTTAAGAAACATTAGAGTATAATATATGGTTTATTAAAGAGAATTTAGGACGCTAAAATACATGTAATTACTGAATAAACATTAGAGTATAATACATGGTTTATTAAAGAGAATTGAGGACGGTTAAATACATGTAATTTCTTTATGAACATTACATTATATTACATGGTTTATTAAAGAGAAGTTAGGACGCTGAAATACATGTAATTTCTTAATAAACATTAGAGTATAATACATGGTTTATTAAAGAGAATTTAGGACGCTAAAATACAGGTAATTTCTTAATAAACATTACAGTATACAACAAGGTTCATTAAAGAGAATTTAGAGCGCCGATATACATGTAATTTCTTAACAAACATTACAGTATATAACATGGTTTATCAAAGAGAATTTAGGACGCTTAAATACATGTAATTTCTTAATAAAATTACAGTATATAACATAGTTTTTTAAAGAGAATTTAGGACGCTAAAATACATTTAATTTCTTAATAAACATTACAGTATATAACATGGTTTATTAAAGAGAATTTAGGACGCTAAAATACATGTAATTTCTTAATAAACATTACAGTATAATACATGGTTTATCAAAGAGAATTTAGGACGCAAAATACATATAATTTCTTAATAAACATTACAGTATATAACATGGTTCATTAAAGAGAATTTAGGACGCTAAAATACATGTAATTCCTTATAAACATTACAGTATATAACATGGTTTATTCAAGAGAATTTAAGACGCTAAAATACATGTAATTTCTTAATAAACATTACAGTATATAACATGGTTCATTAAAGAGAATTTAGGACGCTGAAATACATGTAATTTTTTTATGAATATTACAGTATATAACATTGTTCATTAAAAAGAATTCAGGACGCTGAAATACATGTAATTTTTTATGAACATTACAGTATATAACATGGGTTATTAAAGAGAATTTAGGACGCTGAAATACATGTAATTCCTTAATAAACATTAAAGTATATAACATGGTTTATTAAAGAGAATTTAGGACGCTGAAATACATGTAATTTCTTAAAAAACATTACAGTATTTACTGTGCGTTATTAACGAGAATTCAGGACGCTGAAATACATGTAATTTCTTACCAAACATTACAGTATTTACTGTGCTTTCTTAACGAGAATATAGGACGCTGAAAACATGTAATTTCTTAATAAACATTACAGTATTTTCTGTGCTTGATTACCGAGAATTTAGGACGCCGAAATACATGTAATTTCTTAATAAAAATTACAGTATATAACATGATTTATTAAAGAGAATTTAGGACGCTAAAATAAATGTAATTTCTTAATAAACATTACAGTATAATACATGGTTTATTAAAGAAAATTTAGGAGGCTTAAATACATGTAATTTCTTAATGAACATTACAGTATTTAACGGGGTTTATTGAACAGAATTTAGGACTCTGAAATACAGGTAATTTCTTAATAAACATGACAGTATATGACATGGTTTATTAATGAGAATTTAGGACGCTGAAATACATGTAATATTTAATAAACATTACAGTATTTAACATGGTTAATTAAAGAGAATTTAGGACTCTGAACTACATGTAATTTCTTAATAAACATTACAGTATATAACATGGTTTATTAAAGAGAATTAAGGACGCTAAAATACAGGTAATTTCTTTATGAACATTACAGTTGTAACTGTGCTTATTTAAAGAGAAATTAGGACGCTGAAATACATGTAATTTCTTAATAAACATTACAGTATATAACATGGTTCATCAAAGAGAATTTACGACGCTAAAATACATGTAATTTCTTAATGAACATTACAGTATATAACATGGTTTATTAAAGAGAATTTAGGACGCTAAAATACATGTAATTTCTTAATAAACATTAACGTATATAACATGGTTTATTAAAGATAATTTAGGACGCTAAAATACATGTAATTTCTTAATAAACATTACAGTATATAACATGGTTCATTAAAGAGAATTTAGGACGCTAAAATACATGTAATTTCTTAATAAAAATTACAGTATATAACATGGTTTTTTAAAGAAAATTTCGGACGCTAAAATACATGTAATTTCTTAATAAACATTACAGTATATAACATGGGTTATTAAAGAGAATTTAGGACGCTGAAATACATGTAATTCTTTAATAAACATTACAGTATATAACATGGTTTATTAAAGAAAATTTAGGACGCTGAAATACATGTAATTTCTTAAAAAACATTACAGTCTTTACTGTGCTTTATTAACGAGAATTTAGGACGCTGAAATACATGTAATTTCTTACCAACCATTACAGTATTTGCTGTGCTTTCTTAACGAGAATATAGGACGCTGAAAACATGTAATTTCTTTATAAATATTACAGTATTTACTGTGCTTGATTACCGAGAATTAAAGACGCCGATATACATGTAATTTCTTAATAAACATTACAGTATTTACTGTGCTATATTAACGAGAATTAAGGAAACTGAAATACATGTAATTTCTTAATGAACATTACATTTGAAACTACGATTTATTAATGAGAATTTAGGACGCTGAAATACATGTAATTTCTTAATAAACATTACAGTATTTACTGTGCTTTATTAACAAGAATTTAGGACGCTGAAATACATGTAATATTTTTATGAACATTACAGTATTTCACACGGTTTATTGAAGAGAATTTAGAACGCTGAAATACATGTAACTTCTTAATAAACATTAAAGTATAAAACATGGTTTATTAAAGAGAATTTAGGACGCTGAAATACATGTAATATTCAATACACATTACAGTTTATGACACGGTTTATTAAAGAGAATTTAGGAGGCTTAAATACATGTTATTTCTTAATAAACATTACAGTATTTAACAGGGTTTATTAAAGAGAATTTAGGACGCTAAAATACATGTAATTTCTAAATGAACATTACAGTTGTAACTGTGCTTTAGTAAAGAGAATTTAGGACGCTGAAATACATGTAATTTCTTACTGAACATTACAGTTGTAACTGAGCTATATTAAAGAGAATTTAGGACGCTGAAATACATGTAATTTCTTAACAAACATTACAGTATTTACTGTGCATTATTAACGATAATTTATGACGCTAAAATACGTGTAATTTCTTAATGAATATTACAGTTGTAACTGTGCTATATTACCGAGAATTTAGGACGCTGAAATACATGTAATTTCTTAATAAACATTACAGTATATAACATGGTTTTATAATGAGAATTCAGGACGCTAAAATACATGTAATTTCTTAATGAACATTACAGTTGTAACTGTGCTTTATTAAAGAGAATTTAGGACGCTGAAATACATGTAATTTCTTAATGAACATTACAGTATTTAATGTGCTTTATTAACGAGAATTTAGGACGCTAAAATACATGTAATTTCTTAATGAACATTACAGTATTTACTGTGCTTTATGAACGAGAATTAAGGACGCTGAAATACATGTAATTTCTTAATGAACATTACAGTATATAACATGGTTTATTAAAGAGAATTAAGGACGCTAAAATACATGTAATTTCTTAATGAACATTACAGTTGTAACTGTGCTTTATTAAAGAGAATTTAGGACGCTGAAATACATGTAATTTCTTAATAAACATTACAGTATTTACTGTGTGATATTAACGAGAAATTAGGACGCTGAAATACATGTAATTTCTAAATGAACATTACAGTATTTACTGTGTGATATTAACGAGACATTAGGACGCTGAAATACATGTAATTTCTTAATGAACATTACAGTTTTAACTGTGCTTTATTAAAAAGAATTTAGGACGCTGAAATACATGTAATTTCTTAATAAACATTACAGTATATAACATGGTTTATTAAAGAGAATTTAGGACGCTGAAATACATGTAATTTCTTAATAAAGCTTACAGTATATAACATGGGTTATTAAAGAGAATTTAGGACGCTGAAATACATGTAATTCCTTAATAAACATTACAGTATATAACATGGTTTATTAAAGAGAATTTAGGACGCTGAAATACATATAATTTCTTAAAAAACATAACAGTATTTTCTGTGCTTTATTAACGAGAATTTAGGCCGTGGAAATACAGGTAATTTCTTACCAAGCATTACAGTATTTACTGTGCTTTCTCTACGAGAATATAGGACGCTGAAAACATGTAATTTCTTAATAAACATTACAGTATTTACTGTGCTTGATTACCGAGAATTAAGGACGCCGATATACATGTAATTTCTAAATAAACATTACAGTATTTACTGTGCTATATTAACGAGAATTTAGGACGCTAAAATACATGTAATTTTTTTATGAACATTACCGTATTTTAGAGTATTTTTTTCTTAATAAACATTAGAGTATAATACATGGTATATTAAAGAGAATTTAGGACGCTGAAATACATGTAATTTCTTAATTAACATTACAGTATAAAACATGGTTTATTAAAGAGAATTTAGGACGCTGAAATACATGTAATATTCAATACACATTACAGTTTATAACACGGTTTATTAAAGAGAATTTAGGAGGCTTAAATACATGTTATTTCTTAATAAACATTACAGTATTTAACAGGGTTTATTAAAGAGAATTTAGGACGCTAAAATACATGTAATTTCTAAATGAACATTACAGTTGTAACTGTGCTTAATTAAAGAGAAGTTAGGACGCTGAAATACATGTAATTTCTTAATGAATATTACAGTTGTAACTGAGCTATTTTAAAGAGAATTTAGGACGCTGAAATACATGTAATTTCTTAATAAACATTACAGTATTTACTGTGCATTATAAACGAGAATTTAAGACGCAGAAATACGTGTAATTTATTAATGAATATTACAGTTGTAACTGTGCTTTATTACCGAGAATTTGGGACGCTGAAATACATGTAATTTCTTAATGAACATTACAGTATACACCATGGTTTATTAAAGAGAATTTAGGACGCTAAAATACATGTAATTTCTTAATGAACATTACAGTTGTACCTGTGCTTTATTAAAAAGAATTTAGGACGCTGAAATACATGTAATTTCTTAATGAACATTACAGTATTTACTGTGCTTTATTAACGAGAAGTTAGGACGCTGAAATACATGTAATTTCCAAATGAACATTACAGTATTTACTGTGTTATATTAACGAGAATTTAGGACGCTGAAATACATGTAATTTCTTAATGAACATTACAGTATACACCATGGTTTATTAAAGAGAATTTAGGACGCTAAAATACATGTAATTTCTTAATGAACATTACAGTTGTAACTTTGCTTTATTAAAAAGAATTTAGAACGCTGAAATACATGTAATTTCTTAATAAACATTACAGTATATAACATGGTTTATTAAAGAGAATGTAGGACGCTAAAATACATGTAATTTCTTAATGAACATTACAGTTGTAACTGTGCTTTATTAAAGCGAATTTAGGACGCTGAAATACATGTAATTTCTTAATGAACATTACAGTATTTACTGTGCTTTATTAACGAGAATTTAGAACGCTGAAATACATGTAATTACCAAATGAACATTACAGTATTTACTGTGTGATATTAACGAGAATTTAGGACGCTGAAATACATGTAATTTCTTAATGAACATTACAGTTGTAACTGTGCTGTATTAAAAAGAATTTAGGACGCTGAAATACATGTAATTTCTTAATAAACATTACAGTATATAACATTGTTTATTAAAGAGCATTTAGGACGCCGATATACATGTAATTTCTTAATAAACATTACAGTATATAACATTGTTAATTAAAGAGAATTCAGGACGCTAAAATACATGTAATTTCTGAATAAACATTACAGTATATTACATGGTTCATTAAAGAGAATTTAGGACGCAAAAATACATGTAGTTTCTCAATAAACATTAGAGTATATAACATGGTTTATTAAAGAGAATTTAGGACGCTAAAATAAATGTAATTTCTTAATAAACATTAGAGTATAATACATGGTTCATTAAAAAGAGAATTTAGGACGCTAAAATACATGTAATATTTTAATAAACATTACAGTATATAACATGGTTTATTAAAGAGAATTTAGGACGCTTAAATGCATGTAATTTCTTAATAAACATTACAGTATATAACATGGTTTATTAAAGAGAATTTAGGACGCCGATATACATGTAATTTCTTAACAAACATTACAGTATATAACATTGTTAATTAAAGAGAATTCAGGACGCTAAAATACATGTAATTTCTGAATAAACATTACAGTATATTACATGGTTCATTAAAGAGAATTTAGGACGCAAAAATACATGTAGTTTCTCAATAAACATTAGAGTATATAACATGGTTTATTAAAGAGAATTTAGGACGCTAAAATAAATGTAATTTCTTAATAAACATTAGAGTATAATACATGGTTCATTAAAAAGAGAATTTAGGACGCTAAAATACATGTAATATTTTAATAAACATTACAGTATATAACATGGTTCATTAACATGGTTCATTAAAGAGTATTTAGGACGCTAAAATACACGTAATTTTTAAATTAATATTACAGTATATAACATGGTTTATTAACGAGAATTTAGGACGCTAAAATACATGTAATTTCTTAACAAACATTAAGTATATAACATGGTACATTAAAGAGAGTTTGTAACGCAAAAATACATGTAATGTCTTAATAAACATTACAGTATATAAAATAGTTTATTAAAGAGAATTTAGGACGCTTAAATACATGTAATTTCTTTATAAACATTATAGTATATAACATGGTTCATTAAAGAGAATTTAGGACGCTAAAATACATGTAATTTCTTAATAAAAATCACAGTATATAACATGGTTTATTAAAGAGAATTTAGGACGCTAAAATACATGTAATTTCTTAATAAAAATGAGAGTATAATACATATTTTATTAAAGAGAATTTAGGACGCTAAAATACATGTAATTTCTTAATAAATATAAGAGTATATAACATGGTTTATTAAAGAGAATTTAGGACGCTGAAATACATGTAATTTTGTAAGGAACATCACAGTATATAACATGGTTAATTAAAGAGAATTTAGGACGCTAAAATACATGTAATTTCTTAATAAAGATTACAGTTTATAACATGGTTCATTAAAGAGAATTTAGGACGCCAAAATACATGTAATTTCTTAATGAACATTACAGTATATAACATGGTTTATTAAAGAGAATTTACGACGCTAAAATACATGTAATTTCTTAATAAACATTAGAGTATAATACATGGTTTATTAAAGAGAATTTAGGACTCTAAAATACATGTAATTTCTTAATAAACATTACAGTATATAACATGGTTCATTAAAGAGAATTTAGGACGCTAAAATACATGTGATTTCTTAATAAACATTACAGTATATAACATGGTTTGTTAAAGAGAAGTTAGGACGCTTGAGCACATGTAATTTCTTAATAAACATTACAGTATATAACATGGATCATTAAAGAGAATTTAGGACGCTAAAATACATGTAATTTCTTAATAAACATTACAGTATAAAACATGGTTTATTAAAGAGAATTTAGGACGCTAAAATACATGTAATTTCTTAATAAACATTACAGTATATAACATGGTTCATTAAAGAGAATTTAGGACGCTAAAATACATGTAATTTCTTAATAAACATCAGAGTATAATACATGGTTTAATAAAGAGAATTTAGGACGGTTAAATACATGTAATTTCTTAATGAACAATACAGTATATAACATGGTTTATTAAAGAGAATTTAGGACGCTTAAATACATGTAATTTCTCAATAAACATTAGAGTATAATACATGGTTCATTAAAGAGAATTTAGGACGCTAAAATACATGTAATTTCTTAATAAACATTAGAGTATATAACATGGTTCATTAAAGAGAATTTAGGACGCCGATATACATGTAATTTCTTGACAAACATTACAGTATATAACATGGTATCTTAAAGAGAATTTATACGCTAAAATACATGTAATTTCTTAATAAACATTACAGTATATAACATGGTTCATTAAAGAGAATTTAGGAGGCTAAACTCCATGTAATTTCTTAATAAAAATTACCGTACATAACATGGTTCATTAAAGAGTATTTAGGACGCTGAAATACACGTTATTTTTTTATTAATATTACAGTATATAACATGGTTTACTAAAGAGAATTTAGGACGCTAAAATACATGTAATTTCTTTATAAACACTAAGTATATAAAATGGTTCATTAAAGAGAGTTTGTAACGCTAAAATACATGTAATGTCTTAATAAACATTACAGTATATAAAATAGTTCATTAAAGAGAATTTAGGACGCTTAAATAATGTAATTTCTTAATAAACATTACAATATATAACATGGTTCATTAAAGAGAATTTAGGACGCTAAAATACATGTAATTTCTTAATAAACATCACAGTATATAACATGGTTTATTAAAGAGAAGTTAGGACGCTTAAATACATGTAATTTTTTAATAAACATTACAGTATACTACATGGTTTATTACAAAGAATTTAGGACGCTAAAATACATGTAATTTCTTAATAAACATTACAGTATATACCATGATTCATTAAAGAGAATTTAGGACGCTTAAATACATGTAATTTCTTAATAAACATTACAGTATATAACATGGGTTATAAAAGAGAAGTTAGGACGCTAAAATACATGTAATTTTTTAATAAACATTACAGTATATAACATGGTTTATTAAAGAGAATTAAGGACGCTAAAATACAGGTAATTTCTTTATGAACATTACAGTATATAACATGGTTGATTAAAGAGAATTTAGGACGCTAAAATACATGTAATTTCTTAATAAACATCACAGTATATAACATGGTTTATTAAAGAGAATTTAGGACGCTTAAATACATGTAATTTCTTCATAAAAATTAGAGTATAATACATATTTTATTAAAGAGAATTTATGACGCTAAAATACATGTAATTTCTTAATAAATATTAAGTATATAACATGGTTTATTAAAGAGAATTTAGGACGCTGAAATAATGTAATTTTTTAATGAACATCACAGTATATAACATGGTTTATTAAAGAGAATTTAGGACGCTAAAATACATGTAATTTCTTAATAAACATTACAGTATATAACATGGTTCATTAAAGAGAATTTACCACGCTTAAATACATGTAATTTCTTAATAAACATTAGAGTATAATACATGGTTTATTAAAGAGACTTTAGGACGATAAAATACATGTAATTTCTTAATAAACATTACAGTATATAACATGGTTCATTATAGAGAATTTAAAACGCTGAAATACATGTAATTTTTTGATGAATATTATAGTATATAACATGGTTTATTAAAGAGAATTTACGACGCTAAAATACATGTAATTTCTTAATAACCATCAGAGTATAATACATGGTTTATTAAAGAGAATTTAGGACGCAAAAATACATGTAATTTCTTAATAAACATTACAGTATATAACATGGTTCATTAAAGAGAATTTAGGACGCTAAACTACATGTAATTTCTTAATAAAAATTACAGTACATAACATGGTTTATTAAAGAGAATTTATGGCGCTGAAATACATGTAATTTCTAAATAAACATTACAGTATTGAACAGGGTTTATTAAAGAGAATTTAGGACGCTGAAATACATGTAATATTTTAATGTATATTATAGTATATAACATGGTTTATTAAAGAGAATTTAGGACGCTAAAATACATGTAATTTCTTAATAAAAATTACAGTATATAACATGGTTCATTAAAGAGAATTTAGGACGCAAAAATACATGTAATTTCTTCATAAACATGACAGTATATAACATGGTTCATTAAAGAGAATTTAGGACGCTAAAATACATGTAATTTCTTAATAAACATTACAGTATATAACATGGTTTATTAAAGAGAAATTAGGACGCTAAAATACATGTAATTTCTTAATAAACATTAGAGTATATAACATGGTTTATCAAAGAGAAGTTAGGACGCTTAAGCACATGTAATTTCTTAACAAACATTACAGTATATAACATGGTTCACTAAAGAGAATTTTGGACGCTGAAATAATGTAATTTCTTAATAAATATTAAAGTATATAACATGGTTAATTAAAGAAAATTTATGACGCTGAAATACATGTAATTTTTTTATGAATATTACAGTATATAACATGGTTTATTAAATAGAATTTAGGACGGTAAAATACATGTAATGTATTAATAAACCTTACAGTATATAACATGGTTCATTAAAGAGATTTTAGGACGCTTAAATACATGTAATGTCTTAATAAACATTACAGTATATAAAATAGTTTATTAAAGAGAAGTTAGGACGCTTAAATACATGTAATTACTAAATAAACATTACAGTATATAACATGGTTCATCCAAGAGAATTTAGGACGCTAAAATACATGTAATTTCTTAATAAACATCACAGTATATAACATGGTTTATTAAAGATAATTTAGGACGCTTAAATACATGTAATTTCTTAATAAAAATTAGAGTATAATACATATTTTATTAAAGAGAATTTAGGACGCTAAAATACATGTAATTTCTTAATAAATATTAGAGTATATAACATGGTTCATTAAAGAGAATTTAGGACGCTAAAATACATGTAATTTCTTAATAAACATCACAGTATATAACATGGTTTATTAAAGAGAAGTTAGGACGCTTAAATACATGTAATTTTTTAATAAACATTACAGTATACTACATGGTTTATTACAAAGAATTTAGGACGCTAAAATACATGTAATTTCTTAATAAACATTACAGTATATACTATGGTTCATTAAAGAGAATTTAGGACGCTTAAATACATGTAATTTCTTAATAAACATTACAGTATATAACATGGGTTATAAAAGAGAAGTTAGGACGCTAAAATACATGTAATTTTTTAATAAACATTACAGTATATAACATGGTTTATTAAAGAGAATTAAGGACGCTAAAATACAGGTAATTTCTTTATGAACATTACAGTATATAACATGGTTCATTAAAGAGAATTTAGGACGCTAAAATACATGTAATTTCTTAATAAACATCACAGTATATAACATGGTTTATTAAAGAGAATTTAGGACGCTAAAATACATGTAATTTCTTCATAAAAATTAGAGTATAATACATATTTTATTAAAGAGAATTTATGACGCTAAAATACATGTAATTTCTTAATAAATATTAAGTATATAACATGGTTTATTAAAGAGAATTTAGGACGCTGAAATAATGTAATTTTTTAATGAACATCACAGTATATAACATGGTTTATTAAAGAGAATTTAGGACGCTAAAATACATGTAATTTCTTAATAAACATTACAGTATATAACATGGTTCATTAAAGAAAATTTACCACGCTTAAATACATGTAATTTCTTAATAAACATTAGAGTATAATACATGGTTTATTAAAGAGACTTTAGGACGCAAAAATACATGTAATTTCTTAATAAACATTACAGTATATAACATGGTTCATTATAGAGAATTTAAAACGCTGAAATACATGTAATTTTTTGATGAATATTATAGTATATAACATGGTTTATTAAAGAGAATTTACGACGCTAAAATACATGTAATTTCTTAATAAACATCAGAGTATAATACATGGTTTATTAAAGAGAATTTATGACGCAAAAATACATGTAATTTCTTAATAAACATTACAGTATATAACATGGTTCTATTAAAGAGAATTTAGGACGCTAAACTACATGTAATTTCTTAATAAAAATTAGAGTACATAACATGGTTTATTAAAGAGAATTTATGGCGCTGAAATACATGTAATTTCTAAATAAACATTACAGTATTGAACAGGGTTTATTAAAGAGAATTTAGGACGCTGAAATACATGTAATATTTGAATGTATATTATAGTATATAACATGGTTTATTAAAGAGAATTTAGGACGCTAAAATACATGTAATTTCTTAATAAAAATTACAGTATATAACATGGTTCATTAAAGAGAATTGAGGACGCAAAAATACATGTAATTTCTTCATAAACATGACAGTATATAACATGGTTCATTAAACAGAATTTAGGACGCTAAAATACATGTAATTTCTTAATAAACATTACAGTATATAACATGGTTTATTAAAGAGAAATTAGGACGCTAAAATACATGTAATTTCTTAATAAACATTAGAGTATATAACATGGTTTATCAAAGAGAAGTTAGGACGCTTAAGCACATGTAATTTCTTAATAAACATTACAGTATATAACATGGTTCACTAAAGAGAATTTTAGACGCTGAAATAATGTAATTTCTTAATAAATATTAAAGTATATAACATGGTTAATTAAAGAGAATTTATGACGCTGAAATACATGTAATTTTTTTATGAATATTACAGTATATAACATGGTTTATTAAATAGAATTTAGGACGCTAAAATACATGTAATGTATTAATAAACCTTACAGTATATAACATGGTTCATTAAAGAGATTTTAGGACGCTTAAATACATGTAATGTCTTAATAAACATTACAGTATACAAAATAGTTTATTAAAGAGAATTTAGGACGCTAAAATACATGTAATTTCTTAATAAACATCACAGTATATAACATGGTTTATTAAAGATAATTTAGGACGCTTAAATACATGTAATTTCTTAATAAAAATTAGAGTATAATACATATTTTATTAAAGAGAATTTAGGACGCTAAAATACATGTAATTTCTTAATAAATATTAGAGTATATAACATGGTTCATAAAAGAGAATTTAGGACGCTGAAATACATGTAATTTTTTAATGAACATCACAGTATATAACATGGTTTATTAAAGAGAATTTAGGACGCTAAAATACATGTAATTTCTTAATAAACATTACAGTATATAACATGGTTCATTAAAGAGAATTTACCACGCTTAAATACATGTAATTTCTTAATAAACATTAGAGTATAATACATGGTTTATTAAAGAGACTTTAGGACGCAAAAATACATGTAATTTCTTAATAAACATTACAGTATATTACATGGTTCATTAAAGAGAA
Organism: Sepiola atlantica; assembly: GCA_963556195.1. NCBI lineage: Eukaryota > Metazoa > Mollusca > Cephalopoda > Sepiida > Sepiolidae > Sepiola > Sepiola atlantica. The sequence continues at coordinate 12,191,124 of OY744549.1, read as the reverse complement.
TTTAAAACGCTGAAATACAAGTAAGTTTTTGATGAATATTATAGTATATAACATGGTTTATTAAAGAGAATTTACGTAGCTAAAATACATGTAATTCCTCATAAACATCAGAGTATAATACATGGTTTATTAAACAGAATTTAGGACGCAAAAATACATGTAATTTCTTAATAAACATTACAGTATATAACATGGTTCATTAAAGAGAATTTAAGACGCTAAACTACATGTAATATTTAAATGTATATTACAGTATATAACATGGTTTATTAAAGCGAATTTAGGACGCTAAAATACATGTAATTTCTTAATAAACATTACAGTATATAACATGGTTCATTAAAGAGCAGTTAGGACGCTTAAATACATGTCATTTCTTCATTAACGTGACAGTATATAACATGGTTCATTAAAGAGAATTTAGGACGCTAAAATACATGTAATTTCTTAATAAACATTACAGTATATTACATGGTTTATTAAAGAGAATTTAGGACGCTAAAATACATGTAATTTCTTAATAAACATTAAAGTATATAACATGGTTTATTAAAGAGAAGTTAGGACGCTTAAGCACATGTAATTTCTTAATAAATATTATAGTATATAACATGGTTCACTAAAGAGAATTTAAGACGCTGAATTACATGTAATTTCTTAATACACATTACAGTATATAACATGGTTCATTAAAGAGAATTTAGGACGCTGAAATACATGTAATTTTTTAATGAACATTACAGTATATAACATGGTTTATTAAATAGAATTATGGACGCTAAAATACATGTAATGTATTAATAAACCTTACAGTCATAACATGGTTCATAAAAGAGATTTTAGGACGCTTAAATACATGTAATTTCTTAATAAACATTACAGTATATCACATGGTTTATTAAAGAGAAGTTAGGACGCTAAAATACATGTAATTTTTGAATAAACATTACAGTATATAACATGGTTTATTAAAGAGAATTAAGGACGCTAAAATACATGTAATTTCTAAATGAACATTACAGTATATAACATGGTTCATTAAAGAGAATTTAGGACGGTGTAAATACATGTAATTTTTTAATGAATATTACAGTATATAACATGGTTTATTAAAGAGAATTTAGGACGCTAAAATAATGTAATTTCTTAATGAACATTAGAGTATAATACATGGTTTATTAAAGAGAATTAAGGGCGGTTAAATACATGTAATTTCTTAATGAACAATACAGTATATAACATGGTTTATTAAAGAGAATTAAGGACGCTTAAATACAGGTAATTTCTTAATAAACATTAGAGTATAATACATGGTTCATTAAAGAGAATTTAGGACGCTAAAATACATGTAATTTCTTAATAAACATTACAGTATATAACATGGTTACTTAAAGAGAATTTAGGACGCCGATATACATGTAATTTCTTGACAAACATTACAGTATATAACATGGTTTATTAAAGAGAATTTAGGACGCTGAAATACATGTAATTTTTTTATGAACATCACAGTATATAACATGGTTAATTAAAGAGAATTTAGGACGCTAAAATACATGTAATATCTTAATAAACATTACAGTATATAACATGGTTCATTAAAGAGAATTTAGGACGCCAGACTACATGTAATTTCTTAATAAACATTAAGTATATAACATGGTTTATTAAAGAGAATTTACCACGCTTAAATACATGTAATTTCTTAATAAACATTAGAGTATAATACATTGTTTATTAAAGAGACTTTAAAACGCAAAAATACATGTAATTTCTTAATAAACATTACAGTATATAACATGGTTCATTAAAGAGAATTTAAAACGCTGAAAAACATGTAATTTATTGATGAATATTACAGTATATAACATGGTTTATTAAAGAGAATTTACGACGCTAAAATACATGTAATTTCTTAATAAACATCAGAGTATAATACATGGTTTATTAAAGAGAATTTTAGACGCTAAAATACATGTAATTTCTTATAAACATTACAGTATAACCCATGGTTCATTAAAGAGAATTTAGGACGCTAAACTACATGTAATTTCTTAATAAAAATTACAGTACATAACATGGTTTATTAAAGAGAATTTATGGCGCTGAAATACATGTAATTTCATAATAAACATTACAGTATTGAACAGGGTTTATTTAAGAGAATATAGGACGCTGAAATACATGTAATATTTTAATGTATATTACAGTATATAACATGGTTTATTAAAGAGAATTTAGGACGCTAAAATACATGTAATTTCTTAATAAACATTACAGTATATAACATGGTTCATTAAAGAGAATTTAGGACGCTAAAATACATGTAATTTCTTAATAAACATTACAGTATATAACATGGTTCATTAAAGAGAATTTAGGACGCTAAAATACATGTAATTTCTTAATAAACATTAAGTATATAACATGGTTTATTAAAGAGAATTTAGGACGCTAAAATACATGTAATTTCTTAATAAACATTAGAGTATATAACATGGTTTATTAAAGAGAAGTTAGGACTCTTAAGCACATGTAATTTCTAAATAAACATTAAGTATATAACATGGTTCACTAAAGAGAATTTAGGACGCTTAAATACATGTAATTTCTTAATAAACATTACAGTATATAACATGGTTCATTAAGGAGAATTTAGGACGCTGAAATACATGTAATTTTTTAATGAATATTACAGTATATAACATGGTTTATTAAATAGAATTTAGGACGCTAAAATACATGTAATGTATTAATAAACCTTAAAGTATATAACATGGTTCATTAAAGAGATTTTAGGACGCTGAAATACATGTAATTTTTTAATGAATATTACAGTATATAACATGGTTTATTAAAGAGAATTTAGGACGCTAAAATACATGTAATTTCTTAATAAACATTACAGTATATAACATGGTTCATTAAAGAGAATTAAGGACGCACAAATACATGTATTTTCTTTATAAACATTACAATATATAACAAGGTTTATTAAAGAGAAGTTAGGACGCTTAAATACATGTAATTTCTTAATAAACATTACAGTATATAACATGGATCATTAAAGATAATTTAGGACGCTAAAATACATGTAATTTCTTAATAAACATTACAGTATATAACATGGTTTATTAAAGAGAATTTACCACGCTAAAATACATGTAATTTCTTAATAAACATTAGAGTATAATACATGGTTTATTAAAGAGAATTTAGGACGCTAAAATACATGTAATTTCTTAATAAACATTAGAGTATATAACATGGTTCTTTAAAGAGAATTTAAAACCCTGAAATACATGTAATTTTTTGATGAATATTACAGTATATAACATGGTTTATTAAAGAGAATTTAGGACGCTAAAATACATGTAATTTCTTAATAAACATTAGAGTATAATACATGGTTTATTAAAGAGAATTTAGGACGCTAAAATACATATAATTTCTTAATAAACATTACAGTATATAACATAGTACATTAAAGAGAATTTAGGACGCTGAAATACATGTAATTTTTTAATGAATATTACAGTATATAACATGGTTTATTAAAAAGAATTTAGGACGCTAAAATACATGTAATTTCTTAATAAATATTAGAGTATAATACATGGTTTATTAAAGAGAATTTAGGACGCTAAAATACATGTAATTTCTTAATAAACATTACAGTATATAACATGGTTCATTAAAGAGAATTTAGGACGCTAAACTACATGTAATTTCTTAATAAAAATTACAGTACATAACATGGTTCATTAAAGAGAATTTAGGACGCTGAAATACATGTAATTTTTTAATGAATATTACAGTATATAACATAGTTTATTAAAGAGAATTTAGGACGCTAAAATACATGTAATTTATTAATAAACCTTACAGTATATAACATAGTTTATTAAAGAGAAGTTAGGACGCTGAAATACATGTAATTTCTTAATAAACATTACAGTATATAACATGGGACATTAAAGAGAATTTAGGACGCTAGAATACATGTCATTTTTTAATGAATATTACAGTATATCATGGTTTATTAAAGAGAATTTAGGACGCTAAAATACATGTAATTTCTTAATAAAGATTACAGTATATAACAGGGTTTATTAAAGAGAATTTAGGACGCTAAAATACATGTAATTGCTTAATAAACATTACAGTATATAACATTTTTCATTAAAGAGAATTTAGGACGCTGAAATACATGTAATTTTTTTATTACTATTACAGTATATAACATGGTTTATTAAAGAGAATTTAGGACGCTAAAATATATGTAATTTCTTAATAAACATTACAGTATATTACATGGTTTATTAAAAAGTATTTAGGACGCTAAAATACACGTAATTTCTTAATAAACATTACAGTATATAACATGGTTCATAAAAGAGAATTTAGGATGCTAAAATACATGTAATTTCTGAATAAACATTACAGTATATAACATTGTTTATTAAAGAGAATTTAGGACGCTAAAATACATGTAATTTCTTAATAAACATTACAGTATATAACATTGTTTATTAAAGAGAAGTTAGGACGCTTAAATACATGTAATTTCTTAATAAACATTACAGTATATAACATGGTTTATTAAAGAGAATTTAGGACGCTAAAATACATGTAATTTCTTAATAAACATTACAGTATATAACATGGTTTATTAAAGAAAATTTAGGACGCTAAAATACACGTAATTTCTTAATAAACATTAAAGTATATAACATGGTTTTTTAAAGAGAAGTTAAGACGCTTTAATACATGTAATTTCTTAATTAACATAAGTATATAACATGGTTCATTAAAGAGAATGTAGGACGCTAAAATACATGTAATTTTTTAATAAACATTTCAGTATATAACATGGTTTATTAAAGAGAATGTAGGACGCTAAAATACATGTAATTTCTTAATAAACATCAGAGTATAATACATGGTTCATTAAAGAGAATTTAGGACGCTAAAATACATGTAATTTCTTAATAAACATTACAGTATATAACAGGGTTTATCAAAGAGAATTTAGGACGCTAAAATACATGTCATTTCTTAATAAACATTAAGTATATAACATGGTTTATTAAAGAGAAGTTAGGACGCTAAAATACATGTAATTTCTTAATAAACATTACAGTATAATACATGGTTTATCAAAGAGAATTTAGGACGCAAAAATACATATAATTTCTAAATAAACATGACAGTATATAACATGGTTCATTAAAGAGAATTTAGGACGCTAAAATACATGTAATTCCTTATAAACATTACAGTATATAACATGGTTTATTCAAGAGAATTTAAGACGCTAAAATACATGTAATTTCTTAATATACATAACAGTATATAACATGGTTTATTAAAGAGAATTTAGGACGCTACAATACATGTAATTTCTTAATAAACATTACAGTATATAACATGGTTTATATTTAGGCTGCTAAAATACATGTAATTTCTTAATAAACATTAGAGTATAATACATTGTTTATTAAAGAGAATTTAGGACGCTAAAATACATGTAATTTCTGAATAAACATTAGAGTATAATACATGGTATATTAAAGAGAATTTAGAACGCTCAAATACATGTAATTTCTTAATAAACATTACAGTATATTACATGGTTTATTAAAAAGAATTTAGGACGCTTAAATACACGTAATTTCTTAATAAACATTACAGTATATAACATGGTTCATAAAAGAGAATTTAGGACGCTAAAATACATGTAATTTCTTAATAAACATTAGAGTATAATACATGGTTTATTTAAGAGAATTTAGGATGCTAAAGTACATGTTATTTCTTAATAAACATTACAGTATATAACATGGTTCATTAAAGAGAATTTAGGACGCTAAAATACATGTTATCTCTTAATAAACATTAGAGTATAATACATGGTTTATTAAAGAGAATGTAGGACGCTAAAATAATGTAATTTCTTAATAAACATTAAAGTATATAACATGGTTCATAAAAGAGAATTTAGGACGCTAAAATACATGTAATTTCTTAATAAACATTACAGTATATAACATGGTTTATTAAAGAGAATTTAGGACGCTAAAATACATGTAATTTCTGAATATACATTAGAGTATAATACATGGTATATTAAAGAGAATTTAGAACGCTCAAATACATGTAATTTCTTAATAAACATTACAGTATATTACATGGTTTATTAAAAAGAATTTAGGACGCTAAAATACACGTAATTTCTTAATAAACATTACAGTATATAACATGGTTCATAAAAGAGAGTTTAGGACGCTAAAATACATGTAATTTCTTAATAAACATTACAGTATATAACATGGTTTATTAAAGAGAATTTAGGACGCTAAAATACATGTAATTTCTTAATAAACATTACAGTATATAACATGGTTTATTAAAGAGAAGTTAGTACGCTAAAATACATGTAATTTCTTAATAAACATTACAGTATATAACATGGTTCATTAAAGAGAATTTAGGACGCAAAAATACATGTAATTTATTAATAAACATTAAGTATATAACATGGTTTATCAATGAAAATTTAGGACGCTAAAATACATGTAATTTCTTAATAAACATTAAAGTATATAACATGGTTTTTTAAAGAGAAGTTAGGACGCTTAAATACATGTAATTTCCTGATAAACATTACAGTATATAACATGGTTCATTAAAGAGAATTTAGGACGCTAAAATACATGTAATTTTTTAATAAACATTACAGTATATAACATGGTTTATTAAAGAGAATGTAGGCCGCTAAAATACATGTAATTTCTTAATAAACATTAGAGTATAATACATGGTTCATTAAATGGAATTTAGGACGCTAAAATACATGTAATTTCTTAATAAACATTACAGTATATAACAGGGTTTATTAAAGAGAATTTAGGACGCTAAAATACATGTGATTTCTTAATAAACATTAAGTATATTACATGGTTTATTAAAGAGAAGTTAGGACGCTAAAATACATGTAATTTCTTAATAAACATTAAGTATATAACATGGTTTATTAAAGAGAAGTTAGGACGCTGAAATACATGTAATTTTTTAATGAACATTACAGTAAATAACATGGTTTATTAAAGAGAATTTAAGACGCTGAAATACATGTAATTTCTTAATAAACATTACAGTATATAACATGGTTCATTAAAGAGGATTCAGGACGCTAAAATACATGTAATTTCTTAATAAACATACTAGTATATAACATGGTTTATTAAAGAGAATTTAGGACGCTACAATACATGTAATTTCTTAATAAACATTACAGTATATAACATGGTTTATTAAAGAGAATTTAGGCGGCTAAAATACATGTAATTTCTTAATAAACATTAGAGTATAATACATGGTTTATGAAAGAGAATTTAGGACGCTAAAATACATGTAATTTCTTAATAAAGATTAGAGTATAATACATGGTATATTAAAGAGAATTTAGGACGCTAAAATACATGTAATTTCTTAATAAACATTACAGTATATAACATTGTTTATTAAAGAGAATTTAGGACGCTAAAATACATGTAATTTCTTAATAAACATTACAGTATATAACATGGTTTATTAAAGAGAATTTAGGACGCTAAAATACATGTAATTTCTTAATAAACATTACAGTATATAACATGGTTTATTAAAGAAAATTTAGGACGCTAAAATACATGTAATTTCTTAATAAACATTTAAGTATATAACATGGTTCATTAAAGAGAAGTATGGACGCTTAAATACATGTAATTACTTAATAAACATGAAGTATATAACATGGTTCATTAAAGAGAATTTAGGACGCAAAAATACATGTAATTTTTTAATGAACATTTCAGTATATAACATGGTTTATTAAAGAGAATGTAGGACGCTAAAATACATGTAATTTCTGAATAAACATTAGAGTCTAATACATGGTTCATTAAAGAGAATTTAGGACGCTAAAATACATGTAATTTCTTAATAAACATTACAGTATATAACAGGGTTTATTAAAGTGAATTTAGGACGCTAAAATACATGTCGTTTCTTAATAAACATTAAGTATATAACATGGTTTATTAAAGAGAATTTAGGACGCTTAAATACATGTAATTTCTTAATAAACATTACAGTATATAACATGGTTCATTAAAAAGAATTTAGGACGCTAAAATACATGTAATTTCTTAATAAACATTAGAGTATATAACATGGTTGATTAAAGAGAATTTAGGACGCTAAAATACATGTAATTTCTGAATAAACATTACAGTATATAACATGGTTTATTAAAGAGAAGTTAGGACGCTGAAATACATGTAATTTTTTAATGAACATTACAGTATATAACATGGTTCATTAAAGAGAATCTAGGACGCTAAAATACATGTAATTTTTTAATAAACATTACAGTATATAACATGGTTTATTAAAGAGAATTTAGGACGCTTAAATACATGTAATTTCTTAATAAACATTACAGTATATAACATGGTTCATTAAAGAGGATTTAGGACGCTAAAATACATGTAATTTCTTAATAAACGTAACAGTATATAACATGGTTTATTAAAGAAAATTTAGGACGCTAAAATACATGTAATTTCTTAACAAACATTAAAGTATAATACATGGTTAATTAAAGAGAATTTAGGACGCTAAAATACATGTAATTTCTTAATAAACATTAGAGTATAATACATGGTATAATTAAGAGAATTTAGGACGCTAAAATACATGTAATTTCTTAATAAACATTACAGTATATAACATGGTTCATTAAAGAGAATTTAGGACGCTGAAATACATGTAATTTTTGTATGGATATCACAGTATATCATGGTTCATTAAAGAGAATTTAGGACGCTAAAATACATGTAATTTCTTAATAAACATTAGAGTATAATACATGGTTTATTAAAGAAAATTTAGGACGCTAAAATACATGTAGTTGCTTAATAAACATTACAGTATATAACATGGTTCATAAAAGAGAATTTAGGACGCTGAAATACATGTAATTTTTTAATGAATATTACAGTATATAACATGGTTTATTAAAGAGAATTTAGGACGCTAAAATACATGTAATTTCTTAATGAACATTAGAGTATAATACATGGTTTATTAAAGAGAATTTAGGACGCTAAAATACATGTAATTTCTTAATAAACATTACAGTATATAACATGGTTTATTAAAAAGAATTTAGGACGCTAAAATACACGTAATTTCTTAATAAACATTACAGTACATAACATGGTTCATAAAAGAGAATTTAGGACGCTAAAATACATGTAATTTCTTAATAAACATTACAGTATATAACATGGTTCATTAAAGAGATTTAAGGACGCTAAAATACATGTAATTTTTTAATAAACATTACAGTATATAACATGGTTTATTACAGAGAAGTTAGGACGCTTAAATACATGTAATTTCTTAATAAACATTACAGTATATAACATGGTTTATTAAAGAGAATTTAGGACGCTAAAATACATGTAATTTCTTAATAAACATTACAGTATATAACATGGTTTATAAAAGAAAATTTAGGACGCTAAAATACATGTAATTTCTTAATAAACATTTAAGTATATAACATGGTTTATTAAAGAGAATTTAGGACGCTAAAATACATGTAATTTCTTAATAAACATTAAGTATATAACATGGTTCATTAAAGAGAATTTAGGACGCTAAAATACATGTTATTTCTTAACAAACATTACAGTATATAACATGGTTTATTAAAGAAAATTTAGGACGCTAAAATACATGTAATTTCTTAATAAACATTTAAGTATATAACATGGTTCATTAAAGAGAAGTATGGACGCTTAAATACATGTAATTACTTAATAAACATGAAGTATATAACATGGTTCATTAAAGAGAATTTAGGACGCTAAAATACATGTAATTTTTTAATAAACTTTTCAGTATATAACATGGTTTATTAAAGAGAATTTAGGACGCTAAAATACATGTAATTTCTTAATAAACATTTCAGTATATAACATGGTTCATTAAAGAGGATTTAGGACGCTAAAATACATGTAATTTCTTAATAAACATAACAGTATATAACATGGTTTATTAAAGAGAATTTAGGACGCTACAATACATGTAATTTCTTAATAAACATTACAGTATATAACATGGTTTATTAAAGAGAATTTAGGCGGCTAAAATACATGTAATTTCTTAATAAACATTAGAGTATAATACATGGTTTATGAAAGAGAATTTAGGACGCTAAAATACATGTAATTTCTTAATAAACATTAGAGTATAATACATGGTATATTAAAGAGAATTTAGGACGCTAAAATACATGTAATTTCTTAATAAACATTACAGTATATAACATGGTTCATTAAAGAGAATTTAGGACGCTGAAATACATGTAATTTTTTAATGAATATTACAGTATATCATGGTTTATTAAAGAGAATTTAGGACGCTAAAATACATGTAATTTCTTAATAAACATTAGAGTATAATACATAGTTTATTAAAGAAAATTTAGGACGCTAAAATACATGTAATTGCTTAATAAACATTACAGTATATAACATGGTTCATTAAAGAGAATTTAGGACGCTGAAATACATGTAATTTTTTAATGAATATTACAGTATATAACATGGTTTATTAAAGAGAATTTAGGACGCTAAAATACATGTAATTTCTTAATAAACATTAGAGTATAATACATGTTTTATTAAAGAGAATTTAGGACGCTAAAATACATGTAATTTCTTAATAAACATTACAGTATATTACATGGTTTATTAAAAAGAATTTAGGACGCTAAAATACACGTAATTTCTTAATAAACATTACAGTATATAACATGGTTCATAAAAGAGTATTTAGGACGCTAAAATACATGTAATTTCTTAACAAACATTACAGTATATAACATTGTTTATTAAAGAGAATTTAGGACGCTAAAATACATGTAATTTCTTAATAAACATTACAGTATATAACATGGTTTATTAAAGAGAAGTTAGGACGCTTAAATACATGTAATTTCTTAATAAACATTACAGTATATAACATGGTTTATTAAAGAGAATTTAGGACGCTAAAATACATGTAATTTCTTAATAAACATTACAGTATATAACATGGTTTATTAAAAAAATTTAGGACGCTAAAATACATGTAATTTCTTAATAAACATTTAAGTATATAACATGGTTCATTAAAGAGAAGTATGGACGCCAAAATACATGTAATTACTTAATAAACATGAAGCATATAACATGGTTCATTAAAGAGAATTTAGGACGCTAAAATACATGTAATTTTTTAATAAACATTTCAGTATATAACATGGTTTATTAAAGAGAATGTAGGACGCTAAAATACATGTAATTTCTTAATAAACATTAGAGTATAATACATGGTTCATTAAAGAGAATTTAGGACGCTAAAACACATGTAATTTCTTAATAAACATTACAGTATATAACAGGGTTTATTAAAGTGAATTTAGGACGCTAAAGTACATGTCGTTTCTTAATAAACATTAAGTATATAACATGGTTTATTAAAGAGAAGTTAGGACGCTTAAATACATGTAATTTCTTGATAAACATTACAGTATATAACATGGTTCATTAAAAAGAATTTCAGACGCTAAAATACATGTAATTTCTTAATAAACATTAGAGTATATAACATGGTATATTAAAGAGAATTTAGGACGCTAAAATACATGTAATTTCTGAATAAACATTACAGTATATAACATGGTTTATTAAAGAGAAGTTAGGACGCTGAAATACATGTAATATTTTAATGAACATTACAGTATATAACATGGTTCATTAAAGAGAATCTAGGACGCTAAAATACATGTAATTTTTTAATAAACATTACAGTATATAACATGGTTTATTAAAGAGAATTTAGGACGCTAAAATACATGTAATTTCTTAATAAACATTACAGTATATAACATGGTTCATTAAAGAGGATTTATGACGCTAAAATACATGTAATTTCTTAATAAACGTAACAGTATATAACATGGTTTATTAAAGAGAATTTTGGACGCTACAATACATGTAATTTCTTAATAAACATTACAGTATATAACATGGTTTATTAAAGAGAATTTAGGACGCTAAAATACATTTAATTTCTTAATAAACATTAAAGTATAATACATGGTTAATTAAAGAGAATTTAGGACGCTAAAATACATGTAATTTCTTAATAAACATTAGAGTATAATACATGGTATAATTAAGAGAATTTAGGACGCTAAAATACATGTAATTTCTTAATAAACATTACAGTATATAACATGGTTCATTAAAGAGAATTTAGGACGCTGAAATACCTGTAATTTTTTAATAGATATCACAGTATATCATGGTTCATTAAAGAGAATTTAGGACGCTAAAATACATGTAATTTCTTAATAAACATTAGAGTATTATACATGGTTTATTAAAGAGAATTTAGGACGCTAAAATACATGTAGTTGCTTAATAAACATTACAGTATATAACATGGTTCATTAAAGAGAATTTAGGACGCTGAAATACATGTAATTTTTTAATGAATATTACAGTATATAACATGGTTTATTAAAGAGAATTTAGGACGCTAAAATACATGTAATTTCTTAATAAACATTAGAGTATAATACATGGTTTATTAAAGAGAATTTAGGACGCTAAAATACATGTAATTTCTTAATAAACATTACAGTATATAACATGGTTTATTAAAAAGAATTTAGGACGCTAAAATACACGTAATTTCTTAATAAACATTACAGTATATAACATGGTTCATAAAAGAGAATTTAGGACGCTAAAATACATGTAATTTCTTAATAAACATTACAGTATATAACATGGTTTATTAAAGAGAATTAAGGACGCTAAAATACATGTAATTTCTTAATAAACATTACAGTATATAACATGGTTTATTAAAGAGAAGTTAGGACGCTTAAATACATGTAATTTCTTAATAAACATTACAGTATATAACATGGTTTATTAAAGAGAATTTAGGACGCTAAAATACATGTAATTTCTTAATAAACATTACAGTATATAACATGGTTTATAAAAGAAAATTTAGGACGCTAAAATACATGTAATTTCTTAATAAACATTTAACTATATAACATGGTTTATTAAAGAGAATTTAGGACGCTAAAATACATGTAATTACTTAATAAACATTAAGTATATAACATGGTTCATTAAAGTAAATTTAGGACGCTAAAATACATGTAATTTCTTAATAAACATTACAGTATATAACATGGTTTATTAAAGAAAATTTAGGACGCTAAAATACATGTAATTTCTTAATAAACATTTAAGTATATAACATGGTTCATTAAAGAGAAGTATGGACGCTTAAATACATGTAATTACTTAATAAACATGAAGTATATAACATGGTTCATTAAAGAGAATTTAGGACGCTAAAATACATGTAATTTTTTAATAAACATTTCAGTATATAACATTGTTTATTAAAGAGAATGTAGGACGCTAAAATACATGTAATTTCTTAATAAACATTAGAGTATAATACATGGTTCATTAAAGAGAATTTAGGACGCTAAAATTCATGTAATTTCTTAATAAACATTACAGTATATAACATGGTTTATTAAAGAGAAGTTAGGACGCTGAAATACATGTAATATTTTAATGAACATTACAGTATATAACATGGTTCATTAAAGAGAATCTAGGACGCTAAAATACATGTAATTTTTTAATAAACATTACAGTATATAACATGGTTTATTAAAGAGAATTTAGGACGCTAAAATACATGTAATTTCTTAATAAACATTACAGTATATAACATGGTTCATTAAAGAGGATTTATGACGCTAAAATACATGTAATTTCTTAATAAACGTAACAGTATATAACATGGTTTATTAAAGAGAATTTTGGACGCTACAATACATGTAATTTCTTAATAAACATTACAGTATATAACATGGTTTATTAAAGAGAATTTAGGACGCTAAAATACATTTAATTTCTTAATAAACATTAAAGTATAATACATGGTTAATTAAAGAGAATTTAGGACGCTAAAATACATGTAATTTCTTAATAAACATTAGAGTATAATACATGGTATAATTAAGAGAATTTAGGACGCTAAAATACATGTAATTTCTTAATAAACATTACAGTATATAACATGGTTCATTAAAGAGAATTTAGGACGCTGAAATACCTGTAATTTTTTAATAGATATCACAGTATATCATGGTTCATTAAAGAGAATTTAGGACGCTAAAATACATGTAATTTCTTAATAAACATTAGAGTATTATACATGGTTTATTAAAGAGAATTTAGGACGCTAAAATACATGTAGTTGCTTAATAAACATTACAGTATATAACATGGTTCATTAAAGAGAATTTAGGACGCTGAAATACATGTAATTTTTTAATGAATATTACAGTATATAACATGGTTTATTAAAGAGAATTTAGGACGCTAAAATACATGTAATTTCTTAATAAACATTAGAGTATAATACATGGTTTATTAAAGAGAATTTAGGACGCTAAAATACATGTAATTTCTTAATAAACATTACAGTATATAACATGGTTTATTAAAAAGAATTTAGGACGCTAAAATACACGTAATTTCTTAATAAACATTACAGTATATAACATGGTTCATAAAAGAGAATTTAGGACGCTAAAATACATGTAATTTCTTAATAAACATTACAGTATATAACATGGTTTATTAAAGAGAATTAAGGACGCTAAAATACATGTAATTTCTTAATAAACATTACAGTATATAACATGGTTTATTAAAGAGAAGTTAGGACGCTTAAATACATGTAATTTCTTAATAAACATTACAGTATATAACATGGTTTATTAAAGAGAATTTAGGACGCTAAAATACATGTAATTTCTTAATAAACATTACAGTATATAACATGGTTTATAAAAGAAAATTTAGGACGCTAAAATACATGTAATTTCTTAATAAACATTTAACTATATAACATGGTTTATTAAAGAGAATTTAGGACGCTAAAATACATGTAATTACTTAATAAACATTAAGTATATAACATGGTTCATTAAAGTAAATTTAGGACGCTAAAATACATGTAATTTCTTAACAAACATTACAGTATATAACATGGTTTATTAAAGAAAATTTAGGACGCTAAAATACATGTAATTTCTTAATAAACATTTAAGTATATAACATGGTTCATTAAAGAGAAGTATGGACGCTTAAATACATGTAATTACTTAATAAACATGAAGTATATAACATGGTTCATTAAAGAGAATTTAGGACGCTAAAATACATGTAATTTTTTAATAAACATTTCAGTATATAACATTGTTTATTAAAGAGAATGTAGGACGCTAAAATACATGTAATTTCTTAATAAACATTAGAGTATAATACATGGTTTATTAAAGAGAATTTAGGACGCTAAAATTCATGTAATTTCTTAATAAACATTACAGTATATAACATGGTTTATTAAAGAGAATTTAGGACGCTAAAATACATGTAATTTCTGAATAAACATTACAGTATATAACATGGTTTATTAAAGAGAATTTAGGACGCTGAAATACATGTAATTTTTTAATGAACATTACAGTATATAACATGGTTCATTAAAGAGAATTTAGGACGCTAAAATACATGTAATTTTTGAATAAACATTAGAGTATATTACATGGTTTATTAAAGAGAATTTAGGACGCTAAAATACATGTAATTTCTGAATAAACATTACAGTATATAACATGGTTCATTAAAGAGGATTGAGGACGCTAAAATACATGTAATTTCTTAAAAAACATAACAGTATATAACATGGTTTATTAAAGAGAATTTAGGACGCTACAATACATGTAATTTTTTAATAAACATTACAGTATATAACATGGTTTATATTTAGGCTCCTAAAATACATGTAATTTCTTAATAAACATTAGAGTATAATACCTGGTTTATTAAAGAGAATTTAGGACGCTAAAATACATGTAATTTCTTAATAAACATTACAGGATATAACATGGTTCATTAAAGAGAATTTAGGACGCTGAAATACATGTAATCTTTTAATGAATCATACAGTATATAACATGGTTCATTAAAGAGAATTTAGGACGCTAAAATACATGTAATTTCTTAATAAACATCAGAGTATAATACATGGTTTATTAAAGAGAATTTAAGACGCTGAAATATATGTCATTTCTTCATAAACATTAGAGTATATAACCTGGTTTATTAAAGAGAACTTAGGACGCTAAAATACATGTAATTTCTTAATAAACATTACAGTGTATAACAGTGTTCATAAAAGAGAATTTAGGACGCTAAAATACATGTAATTTCTTAATAAACATTACAGTATATAACATGGTTTATTAAATAGAATTTAGGACGCTGAAATACATGTAATTTCTCAATAAACATTGCAGTATATTACATGGTTCATTAAAGAGAATTTAGGACGCTAAAATACATGTAATTTCTTAATAAACATTACAGTATATAACAGTGTTCATTAAAGAGAATTTAGGGCGGTTAAATACATGTTATTTCTTAATAAACATTACAGTATATAACATGGTTTATTAAAGAGAATTTCGGATGCTAAAATACATGTAATTACTTAATAAATATAAGAGTGTAATACATGGTTTATTAAAGACAATTTAGGACGCTAAAATACATGTAATTTCTTAATAAACATTTGAGTATTATACATTGTTTATTAAAGAGAATTTAAGACGCTAAAATACATGTAATTTCTTAATAGACATTAAGTATATAACATGGTTTATTAAAGAGAATTTAGGACGCAAAAATACACTTAATTTCTGAATAAACATTACAGTATATAACATGGTTCATGAAAATGAATTTAGGACGCTATACCACATGTAATTTCTTAATAAACATTACAGTATATAACATGGTTTATTAAAGAGAATTTAGGACGGTTAAATACATGTAATTCCTTAAACAAAATTACAGTATATAACATGGTTCATTAAAGAGAACTTAGTACGCTAAAATACATGTAATTTCTTAATAAACATTACAGTATATAACATGGTTCATTAAAGAGAATTTAGGACGCTGAAATACATGTAATTTTTTAATGAATATTAAAGTATATAACATGGTTTATTAAAGAGAATTTAGACGCTAAAATACATGTAATTTCTTAATAAACATTACAGTATATAACATGGTTTATTAAAGAGAATTTAGGACGCTAAAATACATGTAATTTCTTAATAAACATTACAGTATATAACATGATTTATTAAAGAGAAGTTAGGACGCTTGAATACATGTAATTTCTTAATAAACATTACAGTATATTACATGGTTCATTAAAGAGAATTTAGGACGCTGAAATACATGTAATTTTTTAATGAATATTAAAGTATATTACATGGTTTATTAAAGAGAATTTAGAACGCTAAGATACATGTAATTTTTTAATAAACATTACAGTATATAACATAGTTTTTTAAAGAGCATTTAGGACGCTAAAATACATGTAATTTCTTAATAACCATTACAGTATATAACATGGTTCACATAAGAGAATTTAGGACGCTAAAATACATGTAATTTCTTTATAAACATTATAGTATAATACATGGTTCTTTAAAGAGAATTTAGGACGCTGAAATACATGTAATTTCTTAATAAACATTACAGTATAATACATGGTTTATTAATGAGAATTTAGGACGCTAAAATACATGTAATTTCTTAATAAACATTACAGTATATAACATGGTTTATTAAAGAGAATTTACGACGCTAAAATACATGTAATTTCTTAATAAAGATTAGAGTATAATACATGGTTTATTAAAGAGAATTTAGGACGCTAAAATACATGTAATTTCTCAATAAACATTAGAGTATATAACATGGTTTATTCAAGAGAATTTAAGACGCATAAATACACGTATTTCTCAATAAACCTTACAGTATATAACATGGTTCATAAAAATGAGTTTAGGACGCTAAAATACATGTAATTTCTTGATAAACATTACAGTATATAACATGGTTTATTAAAGAGAAGTTAGGACGCTTAAATACATGTAATTTCTAAATAAACATTACAGTATTTAACAGGGTTCATTGAAGAGAATTTAAGACGCTGAAATACATGTAATTTTTTAATTAATATTACAGTATATAACATAATTTGTTAAAGAGAATTTAGGACGCTAAAATACATGTAATTTCTTAATCAACATTACAGTATATAACATGGTTCATTAAATAGAATTTAGGACGCTTAAATACATGTAATTTCTTAATAAATATTACAGTATATAACATGGTTCATTAAAGAGAATTTAGGACGCTTAAATACATGTAATTTCTTAATAAACATTAGAGTATATAACATAGTTTATTAAAGAGAATTTAGGACGCTAAAATACATGTAATTTCTTAATAAACATTAGAGTATATAACATGGTTTATTAAAGAGAAGTTAGGACGCTGAAATTCATGTAATTTCTTAATAAACATTACAGTATATAACATGGTTCATTAAAGAGAATTTAGGACGCTAAAATACATGTAATTTCTGAATAAACATTACAGTATATAACATGGTTCATTCAAGAGAATTTAGGACGCTGAAATACATGTAATTTTTTAATGAATATTAAAGTATATTACATGGTTTATTAAAGAGAATTTAGGACGCTAAGATACATGTAATTTCTTAGTAAACATTACAGTATATAACATGGTTCATTAAAGAGAATTTAGGACGCTAAAATACATGTAATTTCTTAATAAACATTACAGTATATAACATAGTTTATTAAAGAGAATTGAGGACGCTAAAATACATGTAATTTCTTAATAAACATTACAGTATATAACATGGTTCATATAAGAGAATTTAGGACGCTAAAATACATATAATTTCTTTATAAACATTAGAGTATAATACATGGTTCGTTAAAGAGAATTTAGGACGCTGAAATACATGTAATTTCTTAATAAACATTACAGTATAATACATAATTTATTAATGAGAATTTAGGACGCTAAAATACATGTAATTTCTTAATAAACATTACAGTATATAACATGGTTTATTAAAGAGAATTTAGGACGCTAAAATACATGTAATTTCTTAATAAACATTAGAGTATAATACATGGTTTATTAAAGAGAATTTAGGACGCTAAAATACATGTAATTTCTCAATAAACATTAGAGTATATAACATGGTTTATTCAAGAGAATTTAGGACGCATAAATACACGTATTTCTCAATAAACCTTACAGTATATAACATGGTTCATAAAAATGAGTTTAGGACGCTGAAATACATGTAATTTTTTAATGAATATTAAAGTATATAACATGGTTCATTAAATAGAATTTAGGACGCTAAAATACATGTAATTTCTTAATAAACATTAAAGTATATAACATAGTTTGTTAAAGAGAATTTAGGACGCATAAATACATGTAATTTCTTAATAAACATTACAGTATATAACATGGTTTATTAAAGAGAAGTTAGGACGCTTAAATACATGTAATTTCTTAAAAAACATTACAGTATATAACATGGTTTATTAAAGAGAAGTTAGGACGCTAAAATACATGTAATCTCTTAATAAACATTACAGTATATAACATGGTTTATTAAAGAGAAGTTAGGACGCTGAAATACATGTATTTTTTTAATAAACATTAAGTATATAACATGGTTCATTAAAGAGAATTTAGGACGCTAAAATACATGTAATTTCTTAATAAACATTACAGTATATAACATGGTTTATTAAAGAGAATTTAGGACGCTAAAATACATGTTATTTCTTAATAAACATTACAGTATATAACATGGTTTATTAAAGAGAAGTTAGGACGCTGAAATACATGTAATTTCTAAATAAACATTACAGTATATAACATGGTTCATTAAAGAGAATTGCGGAGGCTAAAATACATGTAATTTCTTAATAAACATTAAGTATATAACATGGTTTATTAAAGAGAACTTAGGACGCTAAAATACATGTAATTTCTTAATAAACATTACAGTATATAACATGGTTTATTAAAGAGAAGTTAGGACGCTGAAATACATGTTATTTCTTAATAAACATTACAGTATATAACATGGTTCATTAAAGAGAATTTAGGACGTATAAATACATGTAATTTCTTAATGAACATTACAGTATATAACATGGTTTATTAAAGAGAATTTAGGACGCTGAAATACATGTAATTTCTTAATTAACATTACAGTATATAACATGGTTCATTAAAGAGAATTTAGGACGCTAAAATACATGTAATTTCTTAATAAACATTAGAGTACAATACATGGTTTATTAAAGAGAATTTAGGACGCTAAAATACATGTAATTTCTTAATAAACATTACAGTATATAACATGGTTTATTAAATAGAATTTAGGACGCTGAAATACATGTAATTTCTCAATAAACATTGCAGTATATTACATGGTTCATTAAAGAGAATTTAGGACGCTAAAATACATGTAATTTCTTAATAAACATTACAGTATATAACAGTGTTCATTAAAGAGAATTTAGGGCGGTTAAATACATGTTATTTCTTAATAAACATTACAGTATATAACATGGTTTATTAAAGAGAATTTCGGATGCTAAAATACATGTAATTACTTAATAAATATAAGAGTGTAATACATGGTTTATTAAAGACAATTTAGGACGCTAAAATACATGTAATTTCTTAATAAACATTTGAGTATTATACATTGTTTATTAAAGAGAATTTAAGACGCTAAAATACATGTAATTTCTTAATAGACATTAAGTATATAACATGGTTTATTAAAGAGAATTTAGGACGCAAAAATACACTTAATTTCTGAATAAACATTACAGTATATAACATGGTTCATGAAAATGAATTTAGGACGCTATACCACATGTAATTTCTTAATAAACATTACAGTATATAACATGGTTTATTAAAGAGAATTTAGGACGGTTAAATACATGTAATTCCTTAAACAAAATTACAGTATATAACATGGTTCATTAAAGAGAACTTAGTACGCTAAAATACATGTAATTTCTTAATAAACATTACAGTATATAACATGGTTCATTAAAGAGAATTTAGGACGCTGAAATACATGTAATTTTTTAATGAATATTAAAGTATATAACATGGTTTATTAAAGAGAATTTAGACGCTAAAATACATGTAATTTCTTAATAAACATTACAGTATATAACATGGTTTATTAAAGAGAATTTAGGACGCTAAAATACATGTAATTTCTTAATAAACATTACAGTATATAACATGATTTATTAAAGAGAAGTTAGGACGCTTGAATACATGTAATTTCTTAATAAACATTACAGTATATTACATGGTTCATTAAAGAGAATTTAGGACGCTGAAATACATGTAATTTTTTAATGAATATTAAAGTATATTACATGGTTTATTAAAGAGAATTTAGAACGCTAAGATACATGTAATTTTTTAATAAACATTACAGTATATAACATAGTTTTTTAAAGAGCATTTAGGACGCTAAAATACATGTAATTTCTTAATAACCATTACAGTATATAACATGGTTCACATAAGAGAATTTAGGACGCTAAAATACATGTAATTTCTTTATAAACATTATAGTATAATACATGGTTCTTTAAAGAGAATTTAGGACGCTGAAATACATGTAATTTCTTAATAAACATTACAGTATAATACATGGTTTATTAATGAGAATTTAGGACGCTAAAATACATGTAATTTCTTAATAAACATTACAGTATATAACATGGTTTATTAAAGAGAATTTACGACGCTAAAATACATGTAATTTCTTAATAAAGATTAGAGTATAATACATGGTTTATTAAAGAGAATTTAGGACGCTAAAATACATGTAATTTCTCAATAAACATTAGAGTATATAACATGGTTTATTCAAGAGAATTTAAGACGCATAAATACACGTATTTCTCAATAAACCTTACAGTATATAACATGGTTCATAAAAATGAGTTTAGGACGCTAAAATACATGTAATTTCTTGATAAACATTACAGTATATAACATGGTTTATTAAAGAGAAGTTAGGACGCTTAAATACATGTAATTTCTAAATAAACATTACAGTATTTAACAGGGTTCATTGAAGAGAATTTAAGACGCTGAAATACATGTAATTTTTTAATTAATATTACAGTATATAACATAATTTGTTAAAGAGAATTTAGGACGCTAAAATACATGTAATTTCTTAATCAACATTACAGTATATAACATGGTTCATTAAATAGAATTTAGGACGCTTAAATACATGTAATTTCTTAATAAATATTACAGTATATAACATGGTTCATTAAAGAGAATTTAGGACGCTTAAATACATGTAATTTCTTAATAAACATTAGAGTATATAACATAGTTTATTAAAGAGAATTTAGGACGCTAAAATACATGTAATTTCTTAATAAACATTAGAGTATATAACATGGTTTATTAAAGAGAAGTTAGGACGCTGAAATTCATGTAATTTCTTAATAAACATTACAGTATATAACATGGTTCATTAAAGAGAATTTAGGACGCTAAAATACATGTAATTTCTGAATAAACATTACAGTATATAACATGGTTCATTCAAGAGAATTTAGGACGCTGAAATACATGTAATTTTTTAATGAATATTAAAGTATATTACATGGTTTATTAAAGAGAATTTAGGACGCTAAGATACATGTAATTTCTTAGTAAACATTACAGTATATAACATGGTTCATTAAAGAGAATTTAGGACGCTAAAATACATGTAATTTCTTAATAAACATTACAGTATATAACATAGTTTATTAAAGAGAATTGAGGACGCTAAAATACATGTAATTTCTTAATAAACATTACAGTATATAACATGGTTCATATAAGAGAATTTAGGACGCTAAAATACATATAATTTCTTTATAAACATTAGAGTATAATACATGGTTCGTTAAAGAGAATTTAGGACGCTGAAATACATGTAATTTCTTAATAAACATTACAGTATAATACATAATTTATTAATGAGAATTTAGGACGCTAAAATACATGTAATTTCTTAATAAACATTACAGTATATAACATGGTTTATTAAAGAGAATTTAGGACGCTAAAATACATGTAATTTCTTAATAAAGATTAGAGTATAATACATGGTTTATTAAAGAGAATTTAGGACGCGAAAATACATGTAATTTCTCAATAAACATTAGAGTATATAACATGGTTTATTCAAGAGAATTTAGGACGCATAAATACACGTATTTCTCAATAAACCTTACAGTATATAACATGGTTCATAAAAATGAGTTTAGGACGCTGAAATACATGTAATTTTTTAATGAATATTAAAGTATATAACATGGTTCATTAAAGAGAATTTAGGACGCTAAAATACATGTAATTTCTTAATAAACATTAAAGTATATAACATAGTTTGTTAAAGAGAATTTAGGACGCATAAATACATGTAATTTCTTAATAAACATTACAGTATATAACATGGTTTATTAAAGAGAAGTTAGGACGCTTAAATACATGTAATTTCTTAAAAAAAATTACAGTATATAACATGGTTTATTAAAGAGAAGTTAGGACGCTAAAATACATGTAATCTCTTAATAAACATTACAGTATATAACATGGTTTATTAAAGAGAAGTTAGGACGCTGAAATACATGTATTTTTTTAATAAACATTAAGTATATAACATGGTTCATTAAAGAGAATTTAGGACGCTAAAATACATGTAATTTCTTAATAAACATTACAGTATATAACATGGTTTATTAAAGAGAATTTAGGACGCTAAAATACATGTTATTTCTTAATAAACATTACAGTATATAACATGGTTTATTAAAGAGAAGTTAGGACGCTGAAATACATGTAATTTCTAAATAAACATTACAGTATATAACATGGTTCATTAAAGAGAATTGCGGAGGCTAAAATACATGTAATTTCTTAATAAACATTAAGTATATAACATGGTTTATTAAAGAGAACTTAGGACGCTAAAATACATGTAATTTCTTAATAAACATTACAGTATATAACATGGTTTATTAAAGAGAAGTTAGGACGCTGAAATACATGTTATTTCTTAATAAACATTACAGTATATAACATGGTTCATTAAAGAGAATTTAGGACGTATAAATACATGTAATTTCTTAATGAACATTACAGTATATAACATGGTTTATTAAAGAGAATTTAGGACGCTGAAATACATGTAATTTCTTAATTAACATTACAGTATATAACATGGTTCATTAAAGAGAATTTAGGACGCTAAAATACATGTAATTTCTTAATAAACATTAGAGTACAATACATGGTTTATTAAAGAGAATTTAGGACGCTAAAATACATGTAATTTCTTAATAAACATTACAGTATATAACATGGTTAATTAAAGAGAATTTAGGACGCTGAAATACATGTAATTTTTTAATGAATAATACAGTATATAACATGGTTCATTAAAGAGAATTTAGGACGCTAAAATACATGTAATTTCTTAATAAACATTACAGTATATAATATGGTTCATTAAAGAGAATTTAGGACGCTGAAATACATGTAATTTTTTAATGAATATTAAAGTATATAACATGGTTTATTAAAGAGAATTTAGGACGCTAAAATACATGTAATTTCTTAATAAACATTACAGTATATAACAGGGTTACTTAAAGAGAATTTAGGACGCTAAAATACATGTAATTTCTGAATAAACATTAAGTATATAACATGGTTTATTAAAGAGAAAGTTAGGACGCTTAAATACATGTAATTTCTTAATAAACATTACAGTATATAACATGGTTCATTAAAGAGAATTTAGGACGCTAAAATACATGTAATTTCTAAATAAACATTACAGTATATAACATGGTTTATTAGAGAGACTTTAGGACGCTAAAGTACATGTAATTTCTTAATAAACATTACAGTATATAACAGTGTTCATTACAGATAATTATAGACGCTAAAATACATGTAATTTTTTAATAAACATTAAGTATATAACATGGTTTATGAAAGAGAATTTAGGACGCTGAAATACATGTAATTTCTAAATAAACATTACAGTCTATAACATTGTTCATTAAAGAGAATTTAGGACGCTAAAATACATGTAATTTCTTAATAACCATTAGAGTATATAACATGGTTTATTAAAGAGAATTTAGGACGCTAAAATACATGTCATTTCTTAATACACATTAGAATATAATACATGGTATATTAAAGAGAATTTAGGACGCTAAAATACATGTAATTTCTTAATAAACATTACAGTATATAACATGGTTCATTAAAGAGAAATAAGGACCCTGAAAAACATGTAATTTTTTAATGAATATTACAGTATATAACATGGTTTATTAAAGAGAATTTAGGACGCTAAAATACATGTAATTTCTTAATAAACATTACAGTATATAACATTGTTCATTAAAGAGAATTTAGGACGCTAAAATACATGTAATTTCTCAATAAACATTACAGTATATAACAAGGTTTATTAAAGAGAAAGTTAGGACGCTTAAATACATGTAATTTCTTAATAAACATTACAGTATATAACATGGTTAATTAAAGCGAATTTAGGACGCTAAAATACATGTAATTTCTTAATAAACATTACAGTATATAACATAGTTTATCAAAGAGAATTTAGGACGCTAAAATACATGTAATTTCTTAATAAACATTACAGTATATAACATGGTTCATTAAATAGAATTTAGGACGCTAAAATACATGTAATTTCTTAATAAACATTACAGTATATAATATGGTTCATTAAAGAGAATTTAGGACGCTGAAATACATGTAATTTTTTAATGAATATTAAAGTATATAACATGGTTTATTAAAGAGAATTTAGGACGCTAAAATACATGTAATTTCCTTATAAACATTACAGTATATAACATGGTTCATTAAAGAGAATTTAGGACGCTAAAATACATGTAATTTCTTAATAAACATTAAAGTATATAACATGGTTTATTAAAGAGAAAGTTAGGACGCTTAAATACATGTAATTTCTTCATAAACATTACAGTATATAACATGGTTCATTAAAGAGAATTAAGGACGCTAAAATACATGTAATTTCTTAATAAACATTAAAGTATATAACATAGTTTATTAAAGAGAATTTAGGACGCATAAATACATGTAATTTCTTAATAAACATTACAGTATATCACATGGTTTATTAAAGAGAAGTTAGGACGCTTAAATACATGTAATTTCTTAATAAACATTACAGTATATAACATGGTTTATTAAAGAGAATTTAGGACGCTGAAATACATGTAATTTTTTAATAAACATTAAGTATATAACATGGTTCATTAAAGAGAATTTAGGACGCTTAAATACATGTAATTTCTTAATAAACATTACAGTATATAACATGGTTTATTAAAGAGAATTTAATACGCTAAAATACATGTAATTTCTTAATAAACATTACAGTATATAACATGGTTTATTAAAGAGAAGTTAGGACGCTGAAATACATGTAATTTCTAAATAAACATTACAGTATATAACATGGTTCATTAAAGAGAATTGCGGAGGCTAAAATACATGTAATTTCTTAATAAACATTAGAGTATAATACATGGTTTATCAAAGAGAATTTAGGACGCTAAAATACATGTAATTTCTTAATAAACATTACAGTATATAACATGGTTAATTAAAGAGAATTAAGGACGCTGAAATACATGTAATTTTTTAATGAATAATACAGTATATAACATGGTTCTTTAAAGAGAATTTAGGACGCTAAAATACATGTAATTTCGTAATAAACAACAGAGTATAATACATGATTTATTAAAGAGAATTTAGGACGCTGAAATACATGTAATTTCTTAATAAACATTACAGTATATAACATGGTTTATTAGAGAGACTTTAGGACGCTAAAGTACATGTAATTTCTTAATAAACATTACAGTATATAACAGTGTTCATTAAAGAGAATTTAAGACGCTAAAATACATGTAATTTTTTAATAAACATTAAGTATATAACATGGTTTATGAAATGAAATTTAGGACGCTGAAATACATGTAATTTCTAAATAAACATTACAGTATATAACATTGTTCATTAAAGAGAATTTAGGACGCTAAAATACATGTAATTTTTTAATGAATATTACAGTATATAACATGGTTTATTAAAGAGAATTTACACCGCTAAACTACATGTAATTTCTTAATAAACATTACAGTATATAACATGGTTCATTAAAATTAATTGAGGACGCTAAAATACATGTAATTTCTTAATAAACATTAAAGTATATAACATGGTTTATTAAAGAGAAAGTTAGGACGCTTAAATACATGTAATTTCTTAATAAACATTACAGTATATACCATGGTTTATTAAAGAGAATTTAGGACGCTAAAATACATGTAATTTCTTAATAAACATTACAGTATACAACATAGTTTATTAAAGAGAATTTAGGACGCCAAAATACATGTAATTTCTTAATAAACATTACAGTATATAACATGGTTCATTAAAGAGAATTTAGGACGCTAAAATACATGTAATTTCTTAATAAACATTACAGTATATAATATGGTTCATTAAAGAGAATTTAGGACGCTGAAATACATGTAATTTTTTAATGAATATTAAAGTATATAACATGGTTTATTAAAGAGAATTTAGGACGCTAAAATACATGTAATTTCTTAATAAACATTACAGTATATAACAGGGTTCATTAAAGAGAATTTAGGACGCTAAAATACATGTAATTTCTGAATAAACATTAAGTATATAACATGGTTTATTAAAGAGAAAGTTAGGACGCTAAAATACATGTAATTTCTTAATAAACATTACAGTATATAACATGGTTCATTAAAGAGAATTTAGGACGCTGAAATACATGTAATTTTTTAATAAACATTACAGTATCTAACATGGTTTATTAGAGAGACTTTAGGACGCTGAAGTACATGTAATTTCTTAATAAACATTACAGTATATAACAGTGTTCATTACAGAGAATTTAAGACGCTAAAATACCTGTAATTTTTTAATAAACATTAAGTATATAACATGGTTTATTAAAGAGAATTTAGGACGCTGAAATACATGTAATTTCTAAATAAACATTACAGTCTATAACATTGTTCATTAAAGAGAATTTAGGACGCTAAAATACATGTAATTTCTTAATAACCATTAGAGTATATAACATGGTTTATTAAAGAGAATTTAGGACGCTAAAATACATGTAATTTCTTAATAAACATTAGAATATAATACATGGTATATTAAAGAGAATTTAGGACGCTAAAATACATGTAATTTCTTAATAAACATTACAGTATATAACATGGTTCATTAAAGAGAAATTAGGACCCTGAAAAACATGTAATTTTTTAATGAATATTACAGTATATAACATGGTTTATTAAAGAGAATTTAGGACGCTAAAATACATGTAATTTCTTAATAAACATTACAGTATATAACATTGTTCATTAAAGAGAATTTAGGACGCTAAAATACATGTAATTTCTCAATAAACATTACAGTATATAACATGGTTTATTAAAGAGAAAGTTAGGACGCTTAAATACATTTAATTTCTTAATAAACATTACAGTATATAACATGGTTGATTAAAGAGAATTTAGGACGCTAAAATACATGTAATTTCTTAATAAACATTAAAGTATATAACATAGTTTATTAAAGAGAATTTAGGACGCTAAAATACATGTAATTTCTTTATAAACATTACAGTATATAACATGGTTCATTAAAGAGAATTTAGGACGCTAAAATACATGTAATTTCTTAATAAACATTAAAGTATATTACATAGTTTATTAAAGAGAATTTAGGACGCATAAATACATGTAATTTCTTAATAAACATTACAGTATATAACATGGTTTATTAAAGAGAAGTTAGGACGCTAAAATACATGTAATTTCTTTATAAACATTTCAGTATATAACATGGTTTATTAAAGAGAAGTTAGGACGCTGAAATACATGTAATTTCTAAATAAACATTACAGTATATAACATGGTTCATTAAAGAGAATTGCGGAGGCTAAAATACATGTAATTTTTGAATAAACATTAGAGTATATAACATGGTTTATTAAAGAGAACTTAGGACGCTAAAATACATGTAATTTCTTAATAAACATTAGAGTATAATACATGGTTTATTAAAGAGAATTTAGGACGCTAAAATACATGTAATTTCTTAATAAACATTACAGTATATAACATGGTTAATTAAAGAGAATTTAGGACGCTGAAATACATGTAATTTTTTAATGAATAATACAGTATATAACAGTGTTCATTAACGAGAATTTAGGACGCTAAAATACATGTAAGTTCTTAATAAACATAAGAGTATAATACATGATTTATTAAAGAGAATTTAGGACGCTGAAATACATGTAATTTCTTAATAAACATTACAGTATATAACATGGTTTATTAGAGAGACTTTTAGACGATAAAGTACATGTAATTTCTTAATAAACATTACAGTATATAACAGTGTTCATTAAAGAGAATTTAAGACGCTAAAATACATGTAATTTTTTAATAAACATTAAGTATATAACATGGTTTATGAAAGAGAATTTAGGACGCTGAAATACATGTAATTTCTAAATAAACATTACAGTATATAACATTGTTCATTAAAGAAAATTTAGGACGCTAAAATACATGTAATTTTTTAATGAATATTACAGAGATAACATGGTTTATTAAAGAGAATTTAGGACGCTAAAATACATGTAATTTCTTAATAAACATTACAGTATATAACATGTTTCATTAAAGTTAATTTAGGACGCTAAAATACATGTAATTTCTTAATAAACATTAAAGTATATAACATGGTTTATGAAAGAGAAAGTTAGGACGCTTAAATACATGTAATTTCTTAATAAACATTACAGTATATAACATGGTTTATTAAAGAGAATTAAGGACGCTAAAATACATGTAATTTCTTAATAAACATTACAGTATATAACATAGTTTATTAAAGAGAATTTAGGACGCCAAAATACATGTAATTTCTTAATAAACATTACAGTATATAACATGGTTCATTAAAGAGAATTTAGGACGCTAAAATACATGTAATTTCTTAATAAACATTACAGTATATAATATGGTTCATTAAAGAGAATTTAAGACGCTGAAATACATGTAATTTTTTAATGAATATTAAAGTATATAACATGGTTTATTAAAGAGAATTTAGGACGCTAAAATACATGTAATTTCTTAATAAACATTTAAGTATATAACAGGGTTCATTAAAGAGAATTTAGGACGCTAAAATACATGTAATTTCTGAATAAACATTAAATATATAACATGGTTTATTAAAGAGAAAGTTAGGACGCTTAAATACATGTAATTTCTTAATAAACATTACAGTATATAACATGGTTCATTAAAGAGAATTTAGGACGCTAAAATACATGTAATTTTTTAATAAACATTACAGTATATAACATGGTTTATTAGAGAGACTTTAGGACGCAAAAGTACATGTAATTTCTTAATAAACATTACAGTATATAACAGTGTTCATTACAGATAATTTAAGACGCTAAAATACATGTAATTTTTTAATAAACATTAAGTATATAACATGGTTTATGAAAGAGATTTTGGGACGCTGAAATACATGTAATTTCTAAATAAACATTACAGTCTATAACATTGTTCATTAAAGAGAATTTACGACGCTAAAATACATGTAATTTCTTAATAACCATTAGGGTATATAACATGGTTTATTAAAGAGAATTTAGGACGCTAAAATACATGTAATTTCTTAATAAACATTAGAATATAATACATGGTATATTAAAGAGAATTTAGGACGCTAAAATACATGTAATTTCTGGATAAACATTACAGTATATAACATGGTTCATTAAAGTTAATTTACACCGCAAAATACATGTAATTTTTTAATAAACATTAAGTATATAACATGGTTTAGGAAAGAGAAGTTAGGACGCTGAAATACATGTAATTTCTTAATAAACATTACAGTATATAACATTGTTCATTAAAGAGAATTTAGGACGCTAAAATACATGTAATTTCTCAATAAACATTACAGTATATAACATGGTTTATTAAAGAGAAAGTTAGGACGCTTAAATACATGTAATTTCTTAATAAACATTACAGTATATAACATGGTTCATTAAAGAGAATTTAGGACGCTAAAATACATGTAATTTCTTAATAAACATTACAGTATATAACATAGTTCATTAAACAGAATTTAGGACGCTAAAATACATGTAATTTCTTAATAAACATTACAGTATATAACATGGTTCATTAAAGAGAATTTAGGACGCTGAAATACATGTAATTTCTTAATAAACATTAAAGTATATAATATGGTTTATTAAAGAGAATTTAGGACGCATAAATACATGTAATTTCTTAATAAACATTACAGTATATAACATGGTTCATTA
Source organism: Sepiola atlantica (assembly GCA_963556195.1). NCBI lineage: Eukaryota > Metazoa > Mollusca > Cephalopoda > Sepiida > Sepiolidae > Sepiola > Sepiola atlantica. The sequence goes on along the minus strand of OY744549.1, from coordinate 12,159,417 downwards.
AAGATAATTTAGGACGCTAAAATACATGTAATTTCTTAATAAACATTACAGTATATAACATGGTTTATTAAAGAGAATTTAATACGCTAAAATACATGTAATTTCTTAATAAACATTACAGTATATAACATGGTTTATTAAAGAGAAGTAAGGACGCTGAAATACATGTAATTTCTAAATTAACATTACAGTATATAACATGGTTCATTAAAGAGAAATTAGGACGCTAAAATACATGTAATTTCTTAATAAACATAAGAGTATAATACATGATTTATTAAAGAGAATTTAGGACGCTGAAATACATGTAATTTCTTAATAAACATTACAGTATATAACATGGTTCATTAAAGAGAATTTAGGACGCTAAAATACATGTAATTTCTTAATAAACATTACAGTATATAATATGGTTCATTAAAGAGAATTTAGGACGCTGAAATACATGTAATTTTTTAATGAATATTAAAGTATATAACATGGTTTATTAAAGAGAATTTAGGACGCTAAAATACATGTAATTTCTTAATAAACATTACAGTATATAACATGGTTCATTAAAGAGAATTTAGGACGCTAAAATACATGTAATTTCTTAATAAACATTAAGTATATAACATGGTTTATTAAAGAGAAAGTTAGGACGCTTAAATACATGTAATTTCTTAATAAACATTACAGTATATAACATGGTTATTTAAAGAGAATTTAGGACGCTAAAATACATGTAATTTCTTAATAAACATTACAGTATATAACATGGTTTATTAAATAGAAGTTAGGACGCTGAAATACATGTAATTTCTTAATAAACATTAAAGTATATAACATGGTTCATTAAAGAGAATTGCGGAGGCTAAAATACATGTAATTTTTGAATAAACATTAGAGTATATAACATGGTTTATTAAAGAGAACTTAGGACGCTAAAATACATGTAATTTCTTAATAAACATTACAGTATATAACATGGTTCATAAAGAGGATTTAGGACGTATAAATACATGTAATTTCTTAATGAACATTACAGTATATAACATGGTTTATTAAAGAGAATTTAGGACGCTGAAATACATGTAATTTCTTAATAAACATTGAAGTATATAACATGGTTCATTAAAGAGAATTTATCGCGCTAAAATACATGTAATTTCTTAATAAACATTAGAGTATAATACATGGTTTATTAAAGAGAATTTAGGACGCTAAAATACATGTAATTTCTTAATAAACATTAGAGTATATAACATGGTTGATTAAAGAGAATTTAGGACGCTGAAATACATGTAATTTTTTAATGAATAATACAGTATATAACATGGTTCATTAAAGAGAATTTAGGACGCTAAAATACATGTAATTTCTTAATAAACATCAGAGTAAAATACATGATTTATTAAAGAGAATTTAGGACGCTGAAATACATGTAATTTCTTAATAAACATTACAGTATATAACATGGTTTATTAGAGAGACTTTAGGACGCTAAAGTACATGTAATTTCTTAATAAACCTTACAGTATATAACAGTGTTCATTAAAGAGAATTTACACCGCTAAAATACATGTAATTTTTTAATAAACATTAAGTATATAACATGGTTTATGAAAGAGAAGTTAGGACGCTGAAATACATGTAATTTCTAAATAAACATTACAGTATATCACCTTGTTCATTAAAGAGAATTTAGGACGCTAAAATACATGTAATTCTTAATAAACATTAGAGTATATAACATGGTTTATTAAAGAGAATTTAGGACGCTAAAATACATATTATTTTTTAATAAAGATGCGAGTGTAATACATGGTATATTAAAGAGAATTTAGGACGCTAAAATACATGTAATTTCTTAAAAAACATTACAGTATATAACATGGTTAACACAGAGAATTTAGGACGCTGAAAAACATGTAATTTTTTAATTAATATTACAGTATATAACATGGTTTATTACAGAGAATTTAGGACGCTAAAATACATGTAATTTCTTAATAAACATTAGAGTATATAACCTGGTTCATTAAAGAGAATTTGTAACGCTAAAATACATGTAATTTCTTAATAAACATTACAGTATATAACATGGTTTATTAAAGAGTATTTAGGACGCTGAAATACATGTAATTTCTAAATAAACATTAGAGTATATAACATGGTTTATTAAAGAGAATTTAATACGCTAAAATACATGTAATTTCTTCATAAACATTAGAGTATAATACATGGTTTATTAAAAAGAATTTAGGACGCAAAAATACATGTAATTTCTTAATAAACATTACAGTATATAACATGGTTCATTAAAGAGAATCTAGGACGCTGAAATACATGTAATTTTTAATGAATACTACAGTATATAACATGGTTTATTAAAGAGAATTTAGGACGCAAAAATACATGTAATTTCGTAATAAACATTAGATATATAACATGGTTTATTAAAGAGAATTTAGGACGCTAAAATACATGTAATTTCTTAATAAATATTAAGTATATAACATGGTTCATTAACGAGAATTTAGGACGCTAAAATACATGTAATTTCTTAATAAACATTACAGTATATAACATGGTTTATTAAAGAGAATTTAGGACGCTGAAATACATGTAATTTCTAAATAAACATTACAGTATATAACATGGTTCATTAAAGAGAATTTAGGACGCTAAAATAATGTAATTTCTTAATAAACATTAGAGTATATAACATGGTTTATTAAAGAGAATTTAGGACGCTAAAATACATGTAATTTCTAAATAAACATTAAAGTATAATACATGGTTTATTAAAGAGAATTTAGGACGCTAAAATACATGTAATTTCTGAATATACATTTCAGTATATAACATATTTTATTAAAGAGAAGTTAGGAAGCTTAAATACATGTAATTTCTTAAAGAATATTAGAGTATAATACATGGTTTATCAAAGAGAATTTAGGACGCTAAAATTCATGTAATTTCTAAATAAACATTACAGTATATAACATGGTTCATTAAAGAGAATTTAGGACGCTAAAATACATGTAATTTCTTTAATAAACATTACAGTATATAACATGGTTCATTACAGAGAATTTAGGACGCTAAAATACATGTAATTTCTTAATAAACATTACAGTATATAACATGGTTTATTAAAGAGAATTTAGGACGCTAAAATACATGTAATTTCTTAATAAACATTACAGTATATAACATGGTTTATTAAAGAGGATTTAGGATGTATAAATACATGTAATTTCTTAATAAACATTAGAGTATATAACATGGTTTATTAAAGAGAATTTAGGACGCTGAAATACATGTAATTTTTTAATGAATAATAAAGTACATTACATGGTTCATTAAAGAGAATTTAGGACGCTAAATACATGTAATTTCTTAAGAAACATTACAGTATATAACATGGTTGATTAAAGAGAATTTAGGACGCTGAAATACATGTAATTTTTTAATGAATAATACAGTATATAACATGGTTTATTAAAGAGAATTTAGGACGCTGAAATACATGTAATTTCTTAATAAATATTAAAGTATATAACATGATTCATTAAAGAGAATTTAGGACGCTAAAATACATGTAATTTCTTAATACACATTACAGTATATAACATGGTTTATTAAAGAGAATTTAGGACGCTGAAATACGTGTAATTTCTAAATAAACATTACAGTATATAACATGGTTTATTAAATAGAATTTAGGACGCTTAAATACATGTAATTTCTTAATAAACATTACACTATATAACAGTGTTCATTAACGAGAATTTAGGACGCTAAAATACATGTAAGTTCTTAATAAACATTACAGTATATAACATGGTTTATTGAAGAGAATTTAGGACGCTGAAATACATGTAATTTCTAAATAAACATTACAGTATATAAAATGATTCATTAAAGAGAATTTAGGACGCTGAAATACATGTAATTTCTTAATAAACATTAGAGTATATAACATGGTTTATTAAAGAGAAGTTAGGACGATAAAATACATGTAATTTCTTAATAAACATTAGAGTATAATACATGGTTTATTAAAGTGAATTTAGGACGCTAAAATACATGTCATTTCTTAATAAACATTACAGTATATAACATGGTTCATTAAAGAGAATTTAGGACGCTAAAATACATGTAATTTCTTAATAAACATGACAGTATATAACATGGTTCATTAAAGAGAATTTAGGACGCTAAAATACATGTAATGTGTTAATAAACATTAAGTATATTACATGGTTTATTAAAGAGAATTTAGGACGCTGAAATACATGTAACTTTTTAATAAACATTACAGTATAATACATGGTTCATTAAAGAGAATTAAGGACGCTAAAATACATGTAATTTCTTAATAAACATCAGAGTATAATACATGGTTTATTAAACTAAATTTAGGACGCTAAAATACATGTAATTCCTAAAAACATTACAGTATACAACATTGTTCATTAAAGAGAATTTAAGACGCTGAAAAACATGTAATTTTTTAATGAATATTACAGTATATAACATGGTTTTTTAAAGAGAATTTAGGACGCTGAAATACATGTAATTTCAAAATTAACATTACAGTATATAAAATGATTCATTAAAGAGAATTTAGGACGCTAACATACATGTAATTTCTTAATAAACATTAGAGTATATAACGGGGTTTATTAAAGAGTATTTAGGACGCTAAAATACATGTAATTTCTTAATAAACATTAGAGTATAATACATGGTTTATTAAAGTGAATTTAGGACGCTTAAATACATGTCATTTCTTAATAAACATTACAGTATATAACATGGTTCATTAAAGAGAATTTAGGACGCTGAAAAACATGTAATTTTTTAATGAATAATAAAGTATATAACATGGTTTATTAAAGAGAATTTAGGACGCTAAAATACATGTAATTTCTTAATAAACATTAAATATATAACATGGTTTATTAAAGAGAATTTAGGAAGCTAAAATACATGTAATTCCTTACAAACATTACAGTATATAACATGGTTCATTAAAGAGAATTTAGGACGCTAAAATACATGTAATTTGTTAATAAACATTAAGTATATAACATGGTTTATTAAAGAGAATTTAGGACGCTGAAATACATGTAATTTCTAAATAAACATTAAAGTATATAACATGGTTTATTAAAGAGAATTTAGGACGCTAAAATACATGTAATTTCTTTATAAACATTACAGTATATAACATGGTTTATTAAAGAGAATTTAGGACGCTGAAATACATGTAACTTTTTAATAAACATTAGAGTATAATACATGGTTTATTAAAGAGAATTTAGGACGCTAAAATACATGTAATTTCTTAATAAACATTAAATATATAACATGGTTTATTAAAGAGAATTTAGGACGCTGAAATACATGTCATTTCTTAATGAACATTAAAGTATATAACATGGTTTATTAAAGAGAATTTAGGACGCTAAAATACATGTAATTTCTTAATAAACATTACAGTATATAACAGTGTTCATTAAAGACAATTTAGGACGCAAAAATAATGTAATTTGTTAATAAACATTACAGTATATAACATGGTTTATTAAAGAGATTTTCAAACGCTGAAATACATGTAATTTCTAAATTAACATTACAGTATACACCATGGTTCATTAAAGAGAATTTAGGACGCTAAAATACATGTAATTTCTTTATAAACATTAAAGTATATAACAGTGTTCATTAAAGAGAATTTAGGACGCTAAAATACATGTAATTTCTTAATAAACATTACAGTATATAACATGGTTTATTAAAGAGAATTTAGGACGCTAAAATACATGTAATTTCTTAATAAACATTACAGTATATAACAGTGTTCATTAAAGAGAATTTAGGACGCTAAAATACATGTAATTTCATAATAAACATTACAGTATATAAAATGGTTCATTAAAGAGAATTTAGGACGCTAAAATACATGTAATTTCTTAATAAACATTAGAGTATATAACATGGTTTATTAAAGAGAATTTAGGACGCTGAAATACATGTAATTTCTTAATAAACATTACAGTATATAACATGGTTTATTAAAGTGAATTTAGGACGCTGAAATACATGTAATTAATCAATGAACATTACAGTTGTAACTGTGCTTCATTAAAGAGAAGTTAGGAAGCTGAAATACATGTAATTTCTTAATAAACATTACAGTATATAACATGGTTTGTTAAAGAGAATTTAGGACGCTAAAATACATGTAATTTCTTAATGAAAATTACAGTATATAACATGGTTTATTACAGAGAATTTAGGACGCTGAAATACATGTAATTATATAATAAACATTACAGTTGTAACATGGTTTATTAAAGAGAATTTAGGACGCTCAAATACATGTAATTTTTTAATAAACATTACAGTATATAACATAGTTTATTAAAGAGAATTTAGGACGCTGAAATACATGTACTTTCTAAATAAATATTACAGTATATTACATGGTTTATTAAAGAGAATTTAGGACGCTGAAATACATGTAATTTCTTAATGAACATTACAGTATATAACATAGTTCATTAAAGAGAAGTTAGGACGCTGAAATACATGTAATTTCTTAATAAACATTACAGTATATAACATGGTTTATTAAAGAGAATTTAGGACGCTAAAATAAGTGTAATTTCTTAATGAACATTACAGTATATAACATGGTTTATTAAAGAGAATTTAGGACGCTGAAATACATGTAATGTCTTAATAAACATTACAGTATATAACATGGTTTATTAAACAGAATTTAAGACGCTGAAATACATGTAATTTCTTAATGAACATTACAGTTGTAACTGTGGTTTATTAAAGAGAAGTTAGGACGCTGAAATACATGTAATTTCTTAATAAACATCAAAGTATATAACATGGTTTATTAAAGAGAATTTAGGACGCTGAAATACATGTAATTTCTTAATAAACATTACTGTTGTAACATTGTATATTAAAGAGAATTTAGGACGCTGAAATACATGTAATTTCTTAATAAACATTACAGTATATAACATTGTTTATTAAAGAGAATTTAGGACGCTGAAATACATGTAATTTTTTAATAAACATTACAGTATATAACATGGTTTATTAAAGAGAATTTAGGACGCTGAAATACATGTAATTTCTTTATGAACATTACAGTTGTAACATGGTTTATTAAAGAGAAGTTAGGACGCTGAAATACATGTAATTTCTTAATAAACATTACAGTATATAACATGGTTTATTAAAGAGAATTTAGGACGCTAAAGAAGTGTAATTTCTTAATGAACACTACAGTATATAACATGGTTTATTAAAGAGAATTTAGGACGGTGAAATACATGTAATTTCTTAATAAACATTACAGTATATAACATGGTTTATTAAAGAGAATTTAAGACGCTGAAATACATGTAATTTCTAAATGAACATTACAGTTGTAACTGTGGTTTATTAAAGAGAAGTTAGGACGCTGAAATACATGTAATTTCTTAATAAACATCAAAGTATATAACATGGTTTATTAAAAAGAATTTAATACGCTAAAATAAGTGTAATTTCTTAATTAACATTAAAGTATATGACATGGTTTATTAAAGAGAATTTAGGACGCTGAAATACATGTAATCTCTTAATAAACATTACTGTAGTAACATTGTATATTAAAGAGAATTTAGGACGCTGAAATACATGTAATTTATTAATAAACATTACAGTATATAACATGGTTTATTAAAGAGAATTTATAACGCTGAAATACATGTAATTTCTTAATAAACATTACAGTATATAACATGGTTTATTAAAGAGAAATTAAGACGCTGAAATACATGTAATTTCTTAATGAACATTACAGTTGTAACTGTGCTTTATTAAAGAGAATGTAGGACGCTTAAATACATGTAATTACTTAATGAACATTATAGTATATAACATGGTTTATTAAAGAGAATTTAAGACGCTAAAATACATGTAATTTCTTAATGAACATTACATTTGTGACTGTGCTTTATTAAAAGGAATTTAAGACGCTAAAATATCTGTAAGTTCTTAATGAACATTACAGTATATAACATGGTTTATTAAAGAGAATTTCGGACGCTGAAATACATGTAATTTCTTAATAAACATTACAGTATATAACATGGTTTATTAAAGTGAATTTAGGACGCTGAAATACATGTAATTAATCAATGAACATTACAGTTGTAACTGTGCTTCATTAAAGAGAAGTTAGGAAGCTGAAATACATGTAATTTCTTAATAAACATTACAGTATATAACATGGTTTGTTAAAGAGAATTTAGGACGCTAAAATACATGTAATTTCTTAATGAAAATTACAGTATATAACATGGTTTATTACAGAGAATTTAGGACGCTGAAATACATGTAATTATATAATAAACATTACAGTTGTAACATGGTTTATTAAAGAGAATTTAGGACGCTGAAATACATGTAATTTTTTAATAAACATTACAGTATATAACATAGTTTATTAAAGAGAATTTAGGACGCTGAAATACATGTACTTTCTAAATAAATATTACAGTATATTACATGGTTTATTAAAGAGAATTTAGGACGCTGAAATACATGTAATTTCTTAATGAACATTACAGTATATAACATAGTTCATTAAAGAGAAGTTAGGACGCTTAAATACATGTAATTTCTTAATAAACATTACAGTATATAACATGGTTTATTAAAGAGAATTTAGGACGCTAAAATAAGTGTAATTTCTTAATGAACATTACAGTATATAACATGGTTTATTAAAGAGAATTTAGGACGCTGAAATACATGTAATTTCTTAATAAACATTACAGTATATAACATGCTTTATTACCGTGAATTTAGGACGCTGAAATACATGTAATTTCTTAATAAACATTACAGTATATAACATGGTTTATTAAAGAGAATTTAGGACGCTGAAATACATGTAATGTCTTAATAAACATTACAGTATATAACATGGTTAATTAAACAGAATTTAAGACGCTGAAATACATGTAATTTCTTAATGAACATTACAGTTGTAACTGTGGTTTATTAAAGAGCAGTTAGGACGCTGAAATACATGTAATTTCTTAATAAACATCAAAGTATATAACATGGTTTATTAAAGAGAATTTAGGACGCTGAAATACATGTAATTTCTTAATAAACATTACTGTTGTAACATTGTATATTAAAGAGAATTTAGGACGCTGAAATACATGTAATTTCTTAATAAACATTACAGTATATAACATTGTTTATTAAAGAGAATTTAGGACGCTGAAATACATGTAATTTTTTAATAAACATTACAGTATATAACATGGTTTATTAAAGAGAATTTAGGACGCTGAAATACATGTAATTTCTTAATGAACATTACAGTTGTAACATGGTTTATTAAAGAGAAGTTAGGACGCTGAAATACATGTAATTTCTTAATAAACATTACAGTATATAACATGGTTTATTAAAGAGAATTTAGGACGCTAAAATAAGTGTAATTTCTTAATGAACATTACAGTTGTAACTGTGGTTTATTAAAGAGAATTTAAGACGCTGAAATACATGTAATTTCTAAATGAACATTACAGTTGTAACTGTGGTTTATTAAAGAGAAGTTAGGACGCTGAAATACATGTAATTTCTTAATAAACATCAAAGTATATAACATGGTTTATTAAAGAGAATTTAATACGCTAAAATAAGTGTAATTTCTTAATTAACATTAAAGTATATGACATGGTTTATTAAAGAGAATTTAGGACGCCGAAATACATGTAATTTCTTAATAAACATTACTGTAGTAACATTGTATATTAAAGAGAATTTAGGACGCTGAAATACATGTAATTTCTTAATAAACATTACAGTATATAACATGGTTTATTAAAGAGAATTTAGGACGCTGAAATACATGTAATTTCTTAATAAACATTACAGTATATAACATGGTTTATTAAAGAGAAATTAAAACGCTGAAATACATGTAATTTCTTAATGAACATTACAGTTGTAACTGTGCTTTATTAAAGAGAATGTAGGACGCTTAAATACATGTAATTACTTAATGAACATTAAAGTATATAACATGGTTTATTAAAGAGAATTTAAGACGCTAAAATACATGTAATTTCTTAATGAACATTACATTTGTGACTGTGCTTTATTAAAAGGAATTTAAGACGCTAAAATATCTGTAAGTTCTTAATGAACATTACAGTATATAACATGGTTTATTAAAGAGAATGTAGGACGCTGAAATACATGTAATTTCTTAGTAAACATTACAGTATATAACATGGTTTATTTTAGAGACTTTAGGACGCAAAAAATACATGTAATATCTTAATAAACATTACAGTATATAACATGGTTTATTAAAGAGAATTTAGGACGCCGAAATACATGTAATTTCTTAATAAACATTACAGTATATAACATGGTTTATTAAAGAGAAGTTAGGACGCTAAAATACATGTAATTTCTTAATAAACATTACAGTATATAACACGGTTTATTAAAGAGAATTTAGGACGCTGAAATACATGTAATTTCTTAGTGAACATTACAGTATATAACATGGTTTATTAAAGAGACTTTAGGACGCTAAAATACATGTAATTTCTTAATAAACATTACCGTATATAACATGTTTTATTAAAGTGAATTTAGGACGCTTAAATACATGTAATTTCTTCATAAACATTACAGTATATTACATGGTTTGTTAAAGAGAATTTAGGACGCTGAAATACATGTAATTTCTTAACAAACATTACAGTATATAACATGGTTTATTAAAGAGAATGTACGACGCTGAAATACATGTAATTTCTTGATGAACATTACAGTTGAAACTGGGCTTTATGAAAGAGAATTCAGGACGCTGAAATACATGTAATTTCTTCATAAACATTACAGTATTTACTGTTCTTTATTACCGAGAATTTAGGACGCTGAAATACATGTAATTATATAATACACATTACAGTTGTAACATGGTTTATTAAAGAGAATTAAGGACGCTGAAATACATGTAATTTTTTAATAAACATTACAGTATATAACCTAGTTTACTAAAGAGAATTTAAAACGCTAAAATACATGTACTTTCTTAATAAACATTACAGTATATAACATGGTTTATTAAAGAGAATTTAGGACGCTGAAATACATGTTATTTCTTAATAAACATTACAGTATATAACATGGTTTATTAAAGAGAAATAAGGACGCTAAAATACATGTAATCTCTTAATAAACATTACAGTATATAACATGGTTTATTAATAAGAATTTAGGACGCTGAAATACATGTAATTTCTTAATAAACATTACAGTATATAACATGGTTTATTAAAGAGAATTTAGGACGCCGAAATACATGTAATTTCTTAATAAACATTACAGTATATAACATGGTTTATTAAAGAGAATTTAGGACGCTGAAATACATGTAATTTCTTAATAAACATTACAGTATATAACATGGTTTATTAAAGAGAATTTAGGACGCTGAAATACATGTAATTTCTTAATAAACATTACAGTATATAACATGGTTTATTAAAGAGAATGTAGGACGCTAAAATAAGTGTAATTTCTTAATGAATATTTCAGTATATAACATGGTTTATTAAAGAGAATTTAGGACGCTGAAATACATGTAATTACTTAATAAACATTACGGTTGTAACATTGTATATTAAAGAGAGTTTAGGACGCTGAAATAAATGTAATTTCTTAATAAACATAACAGTATATAACATGGTTTATTAAAGAGAATTTAGGACGCTGAAATACATGTTATTTATTAATAAACATTACAGTATATAACATGGTTTATTAAAGAGAAATTAGGACGCTGAAATACATGTAATTTCTTAATAAACATTACAGTATATAACATGGTTTATTAAAGAGAATTTAATACGCTGAAATACATGTTATCTCTTAAAAAACATTACAGTATATAACATGGTTTATTAAAGAGAATTTAGGACGCTGAAATACATGTAATTTCTTAACAAACATTACAGTATACCCCATGGTTTATTAAAGAGAATTTAGAACGCTAAAATACATGTAATCTCTTTATTAACATTACAGTATATAACATGGTTTATTAATAAGAATTTAGGACGCTGAAATACATGTAATTTCTTAATAAACATTTCCGTATATAACATGGTTTATTAAAGAGAATTTAGGACGCTTACATACATGTAATTTCTTAATAAACACTACAGTATATAACATGGTTTATTAAAGAGAATTTAGGACGCTGAAATACATGTAATTTCTTAATAAACATTACAGTATATAACATGGTTTATGAAAAAGACTTTAGGACGCTGAAATACATGTAATTTCTTAATAAACATTACAGTATATAATATGGTTTATTAAACAAAATTTAAGACGCTGAAATACATGTAATTTCTTAATGAACATTACAGTTGTAACTGTGGTTTATTAAAGAGAAGTTAGGACGCTGAAATACATGTAATTTCTTAATAAACATCAAAGTATCTAACATGGTTTATTAAAGAGAATTTAATACGCTAAAATAAGTGTAATTTCTTAATGAACATTAAAGTATATGACATGGTTTATTAAAGAGAATTTAGGACGCTGAAATACATGTAATTTCTTAATAAACATTCCTGTAGTAACCGTGTATATTAAAGAGAATTTAGGACGCTGAAATACATGTAATTTCTTAATAAACATTACAGTATATAACATGGTTTATTAAAGAGAATTTAGGACGCTGAAATACATGTAATTTCTTAATAAACATTACAGTATATAACATGGTTTATTAAAGAGAAATTAAGACGCTGAAATACATGTAATTTCTTAATGAACATTACAGTTGTAACTGTGCTTTATTAAAGAGAATGTAGGACGCTTAAATACATGTAATTACTTAATGAACATTAAAGTATATAACATGGTTTATTAAAGAGAATTTAAGACGCTAAAATACATGTAATTTCTTAATGAACATTACATTTGTGACTGTGCTTTATTAAAAGGAATTTAAGACGCTAAAATATCTGTAAGTTCTTAATGAACATTACAGTATATAACATGGTTTATTAAAGAGAATGTAGGACGCTGAAATACATGTAATTTCTTTATAAACATTACAGTATATAACATGGTTTATTTTAGAGACTTTAGGACGCTAAAATACATGTAATATCTTAATAAACATTACAGTATATAACATGGTTTATTAAAGAGAATTTAGGACGCCGAAATACATGTAATTTCTTAGTAAACATTGCAGTATATAACATGGTTTATTAAAGAGAATTTATGACGCTAAAATACATGTAATTTCTTAATAAACATTACAGTATATAACACGGTTTATTAAAGAGAATTTAGGACGCTGAAATACATGTAATTTCTTAGTGAACATTACAGTATATAACATGGTTTATTAAAGAGACTTTAGGACGCTAAAATACATGTAATTTCTTAATAAACATTACCGTATATAACATGGTTTATTAAAGTGAATTTAGGACGCTTAAATACATGTAATTTCTTCATAAACATTACAGTATATTACATGGTTTGTTAAAGAGAATTTAGGACGCTGAAATACATGTAATTTCTTAACAAACATTACAGTATATAACATGGTTTATTAAAGAGAATGTACGACGCTGAAATACATGTAATTTCTTGATGAATATTACAGTTGAAACTGGGCTTTATGAAAGAGAATTCAGGACGCTGAAATAAGTGTAATTTCTTCATAAACATTACAGTATTTACTGTTCTTTATTACCGAGAATTTAGGACGCTTAAATACATGTAATTTCTTAATAAACATTACAGTATATAACATGGTTTATTAAAGAGAATTTAGGACGCCGAAATACATGTAATTTCTTAATAAACATTACAGTATATAACATGGTTTATTAAAGAGAATTTAGGACGCTGAAATACATGTAATTTCTTAATAAACATTACAGTATATAACATGGTTTATTAAAGAGAATTTAGGACGCTGAAATACATGTAATTTCTTAATAAACATTACAGTATATAACATGGTTTATTAAACAGAATTTAAGACGCTGAAATACATGTAATTTCTTAATGAACATTACAGTTGTAACTGTGCTTTATTAAAGAGAAGTTAGGACGCTGAAATACATGTAATTTCTTAATAAACATTAAAGTATATAACATGGTTTATTAAAGAGAATGTAGGACGCTAAAATAAGTGTAATTTCTTAATGAATATTTCAGTATATAACATGGTTTATTAAAGAGAATTTAGGACGCTGAAATACATGTAATTTCTTAACAAACATTACAGTATATAACATGGTTTATTAAAGAGAATGTACGACGCTGAAATACATGTAATTTCTTGATGAATATTACAGTTGAAACTGGGCTTTATGAAAGAGAATTCAGGACGCTGAAATAAGTGTAATTTCTTCATAAACATTACAGTATTTACTGTTCTTTATTACCGAGAATTTAGGACGCTGAAATACATGTAATTTCTTAATAAACATTACAGTATATAACATGGTTTATTAAAGAGAAGTTAGGACGCTTAAATACATGTAATTTCTTAATCAACATTACAGTATATAAAATGGTTCGTTAAAGAGAATTTAGGACGCTAAAATACATGTAATTTCTTAATAAACATTACAGTATATAACATGGTGTATTAAATAGAATTTAGGAGGCTAAAATACATGTAATTACTTAATAAACATTACAGTATATAACATGGTTTATTAAAGAGAAGTTAGGACGCTTAAATACATGTAATTTCTTAATAAACATTAAGTATATAACATGGTTCATTAAAGAGAATTTAGGACGCTAAAATACATGTAATTTCTTAATAAACATTACAGTATATAACATGGTTTATTAAATAGAATTTAGGACAATAAAATACATGTAATTTCTTAATAAACATTAGAGTATAATACATGGTTCATTAAAGAGAATTTAGGACGCTAAAATACATGTAATTTCTTAATAAACATTACAGTATATAACATGGTTTATTAAAGAGAATTTAGGACGCTGAAATACATGTAATTTCTTAATAAACATTAAGTATATAACATGGTTCATTAAAGAGAATTTTGGACGCTAAAATACATGTAATTTCTTAATAAACATTACAGTATATTACATGGTTCATTAAAGAGAATTTAGGACGCTAAAATACATGTAATTTCTTAATAAACATTACAGTATATAACGTGGTTAATTAAAGAGAATTTAGGACGCTAAAATACATGTAATTTCTGAATAAACATTAGAGTATATAACATGGTTTATTAAAGAGAAGTTAGGACGCTGAAATACATGTAATTTCCTAATAAACATTACAGTATATAACATAGTTTATTAAAGAGAAGTTAGGACGCTAAAATACATGTAATTTCTTAATAAACATTAAGTATATAACATGGTTCATTAAAGAGAGTTTGTAACGCTAAAATACATGTAATTTCTTAATAAACATTACAGTATATAACATGGTTCATTAAAGAGAATTTAGGATGCTAAAATACATGTAATTTTTTAATAAACATTACAGTATATAACATGGTTTATTAAAGAGAATTAAGGACGCTAAAATACATGTAATTTCTTAATAAACATTACAGTATATAACATGGTTTATTAAAGAGAATTTAAGACGCTAAAATACATGTAATTTCTTAATAAACATTACAGTATATAACATGGTTTATTAAAGAGAATTTAGGACGCTAAAATACATGTAATTTCTTAATAAACATTAACGTATATAACATGGTTTATTAAAAAGAATTTAGGACGCTAAAATACACGTAATTTCTTAATAAACATTACAGTATATAACATGGTTCATAAAACAGAATTTAGGACGCTAAAATACATGTAATTACTTAATAAACATTACAGTATATAACCTGGTTCATTAAAGTAAATTTAGGACGCTGAAATACATGTAATTTTTTAATGAATATTAAAGTATGTAACATAGTTTATTAAAGAGAATTTAGGACGCTAAAATACATGTAATTTTTAAATAAAAATTAGAGTATAATACATGGTTTATTAAAGAGAATTTCGGACGCTAAAATACATGTAATTTCTTTATAAACATTACAGTATATAACATGGTTTATTAAAGAGAAGTTAGGACGCTAAAATACATTTAATTTTTTAATAAACATTACAGTATATAACATGGTTTATCAAAGAGAATTTAGGACGCTAAAATACATGTAATTTCTTAATAAACATTACAGTATATAACATGGTTCATTAAAAAGAATTTAAGACGCTTAAATTAATGTAATTTCTTAATAAACATTACAGTATATAACATGGTTTATTAAAGAGAATTAAGAACGCTAAAATACATCTAATTACTTAATAAACATTAAGTATATAACATGGTTTATTAAAGAGCATTTAGCACGCTTAAATACATGTAATTTCTTTATAAACATTACGTATATAACATGGTTTATTAAAGAGAATTTAGGACGCTAAAATACATGTAATTTTTTAATAAACATTACAGTATATAACATGGTTCATTAAAGAGAATTTAGGACGCTAAAATACATGTAATTTCTTAATAAACATTACAGTATATAACATGGTTTATTAAAGAGAATTTAGGACGCTAAAATACATGTAATTTCCTTATAAACATTACAGTTTATAACATGGTTCATTAAAGAGAATATAGGACGCTGAAAAACATGAAATTTTTTAATGAATATTACAGTATATAACATGGTTTATTAAAGAGAATTTAGGACGCTAAAATACATGTAATTTCTTAATAAACATTAGAGTATATAACATGGTTTATTAAAGAGAATTTAGGACGCTAAAATACATGTAATTTGTTAATAAACATTACAGTATATAACATGGTTCATTAAAGAGAATTTAGGACGCTAAAATACATGTAATTTCTAAATAAACATTACAGAATATAACATGGTTTATTAAAGAGAATTTAGGACGCTAATATACATGTAAGTTCTTAATAAACATTACAGTATATAACATGGTTCATTAAAGAGAATTTAGGACGCTAAAATACATGTAATTTCTTAATAAACATTAGAGTATATAACTTGGTCTATTAAAGAGAATTTAGGACGCTAAAATACATGTAATTTCTTAATAAACATCAGAGTATGATACATGGTTTATAAAAAGGATTTAAGGCGCCAAAATACATGTAATTTCATAATAAACATTACAGGATATAACATGGTTCATTAAAGAGTGTTTAGGACGCTGAAATACATGCAATTTTTTAATGAATATTACAGTATATAACATGGTTTATTAAAGAGAATTTAGGACGCTAAAATACATGTAATTTCTTAATAAACATTACAGTATATAACATGGTTTATTAAAGTGAATTTAGGACGCAAAAATACATGTAATTTCTTAATAAACATTACAGTATATTACATGGTTTATTAAAGAGAATTTAGGACGCTAAAATACATGTAATTTCTGAATAAACATTAGAGAATAATACATGGTTTGTAAAAGAGAATTAAGGACGCTAAAATACATGTAATTTCTTAATAAACATTACAGTATATCACATGGTTCATTAAAGAGAATTTAGGACGCTTAATACATGTAATCTCTTAATAAACATTAGAGTATAATACATGGTTTATTAAAGAGAATTTAGGACGCTAAAATACATGTAATTTCTTAATAAACATTACAGTATATAACATGGTTCATAAAAGAGAATTTAGGACGCTAAAATACATGTAATTTTTTAATAAAAATTAGAGTATAATACATGGTTTATTAAAGAGAATTTAGGACGCTAAAATACATGTAATTTCTTAATAAACATTACAGTATATAACATGGTTCATTAAAGAGAATTATAGACGCTAAAATACATGTAATTTCTTAATAAACATTACAGTATATAACATGGTTTATCAAAAAGAATTTAGGACGCTAAAATACACGTACTTTCTTAATAAACATTAAGTATATAACATGGTTCATAAAAGAGAATTTAGGACGCTTAAATACATGTAATTTCTAAATAAACATTACAGTATATAACATTGTTTATTAAAGACAATTTAGGACGCTAAAATACATGTAATTTGTTAATAAACATTACAGTATATAACATGGTTTATTAAAGAGAAGTTAGGACGCTTAAATACATGTAATTTCTTAATAAACATTACAGTATATAACATGGTTCGTTAAAGAGAATTTAGGACGCTAAAATACATGTAATTTCTTAATAAACATTACAGTATATAACATGGTGTATTAAAGAGAATTTAGGAGGCTAAAATACATGTAATTACTTAATAAAAATTACAGTATATAACATGGTTTATTAAAGAGAAGTTAGGACGCTTAAATACATGTAATTTCTTAATAAACATTAAGTATATAACATGGTTCATTAAAGAGAATTTAGGACGCTAAAATACATGTAATTTCTTAATAAACATTACAGTATATAACGTGGTTAATTAAAGAGAATTTAGGACGCTAAAATACATGTAATTTCTGAATAAACATTACTGTATATAACATGGTTTATTAAAGAGAAGTTAGGACGCTGAAATACATGTAATTTCTTAATATACATTACAGTATATAACATAGTTTATTAAAGAGAAGTTAGGACGCTAAAATACATGTAATTTTTAAATAAAAATTAGAGTATAATACATGGTTTATTAAAGAGAATTTCGGACGCTAAAATACATGTAATTTCTTAATAAACATTACAGTATATAACATGGTTCATTAAAGAGAATTTAGGATGCTAAAATACATGTAATTTTTTAATAAACATTACAGTATATAACATGGTTTATTAAAGAGAATTAAGGACGCTAAAATACATGTAATTTCTTAATAAACATTACAGTATATAACATGGTTTATTAAAGAGAATTTAAGACGCTAAAATACATGTAATTTCTTAATAAACATTACAGTATATAACATGGTTTATTAAAGAGAATTTAGGACGCTAAAATACATGTAATTTCTTAATAAACATTAACGTATATAACATGGTTTATTAAAAAGAATTTAGGACGCTAAAATACACGTAATTTCTTAATAAACATTACAGTATATAACATGGTTCATAAAACAGAATTTAGGACGCTAAAATACATGTAATTACTTAATAAACATTACAGTATATAACCTGGTTCATTAAAGAGAATTTAGGACGCTGAAATACATGTAATTTTTTAATGAATATTAAAGTATGTAACATAGTTTATTAAAGAGAATTTAGGACGCTAAAATACATGTAATTTTTAAATAAAAATTAGAGTATAATACATGGTTTATTAAAGAGAATTTCGGACGCTAAAATACATGTAATTTCTTTATAAACATTACAGTATATAACATGGTTTATTAAAGAGAAGTTAGGACGCTAAAATACATTTAATTTTTTAATAAACATTACAGTATATAACATGGTTTATCAAAGAGAATTTAGGACGCTAAAATACATGTAATTTCTTAATAAACATTACAGTATATAACATGGTTCATTAAAGAGAATTTAAGACGCTTAAATTAATGTAATTTCTTAATAAACATTACAGTATATAACATGGTTTATTAAAGAGCATTTAGCACGCTTAAATACATGTAATTTCTTTATAAACATTACGTATATAACATGGTTCCTTAAAGAGAATTTAGGACGCTAAAATACATGTAATTTTTTAATAAACATTACAGTATATAACATGGTTCATTAAAGAGAATTTAGGACGCTAAAATACATGTAATTTCTTAATAAACATTACAGTATATAACATGGTTTATTAAAGAGAATTTAGGACGCTAAAATACATGTAATTTCCTTATAAACATTACAGTTTATAACATGGTTCATTAAAGAGAATATAGGACGCTGAAAAACATGAAATTTTTTAATGAATATTACAGTATATAACATGGTTTATTAAAGAGAATTTAGGACGCTAAAATACATGTAATTTCTTAATAAACATTAGAGTATATAACATGGTTTATTAAAGAGAATTTAGGACGCTAAAATACATGTAATTTCTTAATAAACATTACAGTATATAACATGGTTCATTAAAGAGAATTTAGGACGCTAAAATACATGTAATTTCTAAATAAACATTACAGAATATAACATGGTTTATTAAAGAGAATTTAGGACGCTAAAATACATGTAAGTTCTTAATAAACATTACAGTATATAACATGGTTCATTAAAGAGAATTTAGGACGCTAAAATACATGTAATTTCTTAATAAACATTAGAGTATATAACTTGGTCTATTAAAGAGAATTTAGGACGCTAAAATACATGTAATTTCTTAATAAACATCAGAGTATGATACATGGTTTATAAAAAGGATTTAAGGCGCCAAAATACATGTAATTTCATAATAAACATTACAGGATATAACATGGTTCATTAAAGAGTGTTTAGGACGCTGAAATACATGCAATTTTTTAATGAATATTACAGTATATAACATGGTTTATTAAAGAGAATTTAGGACGCTAAAATACATGTAATTTCTTAATAAACATTACAGTATATAACATGGTTTATTAAAGTGAATTTAGGACGCAAAAATACATGTAATTTCTTAATAAACATTACAGTATATTACATGGTTTATTAAAGAGAATTTAGGACGCTAAAATACATGTAATTTCTGAATAAACATTAGAGTATAATACATGGTTTGTAAAAGAGAATTAAGGACGCTAAAATACATGTAATTTCTTAATAAACATTACAGTATATCACATGGTTCATTAAAGAGAATTTAGGACGCTTAATACATGTAATCTCTTAATAAACATTAGAGTATAATACATGGTTTATTAAAGAGAATTTAGGACGCTAAAATACATGTAATTTCTTAATAAACTTTACAGTATATAACATGGTTCATAAAAGAGAATTTAGGACGCTAAAATACATGTAATTTTTAAATAAAAATTAGAGTATAATACATGGTTTATTAAAGAGAATTTAGGACGCTAAAATACATGTAATTTCTTAATAAACATTACAGTATATAACATGGTTCATTAAAGAGAATTATGGACGCTAAAATACATGTAATTTCTTAATAAACATTACAGTATATAACATGGTTTATCAAAAAGAATTTAGGACGCTAAAATACACGTACTTTCTTAATAAACATTAAGTATATAACATGGTTCATAAAAGAGAATTTAGGACGCTTAAATACATGTAATTTCTAAATAAACATTACAGTATATAACATTGTTTATTAAAGACAATTTAGGACGCTAAAATACATGTAATTTGTTAATAAACATTACAGTATATAACATGGTTTATTAAAGAGAAGTTAGGACGCTTAAATACATGTAATTTCTTAATAAACATTACAGTATATAACATGGTTCGTTAAAGAGAATTTAGGACGCTAAAATACATGTAATTTCTTAATAAACATTACAGTATATAACATGGTGTATTAAAGAGAATTTAGGAGGCTAAAATACATGTAATTACTTAATAAAAATTACAGTATATAACATGGTTTATTAAAGAGAAGTTAGGACGCTTAAATACATGTAATTTCTTAATAAACATTAAGTATATAACATGGTTCATTAAAGAGAATTTAGGACGCTAAAATACATGTAATTTCTTAATAAACATTACAGTATATAACGTGGTTAATTAAAGAGAATTTAGGACGCTAAAATACATGTAATTTCTGAATAAACATTACTGTATATAACATGGTTTATTAAAGAGAAGTTAGGACGCTGAAATACATGTAATTTCTTAATATACATTACAGTATATAACATAGTTTATTAAAGAGAAGTTAGGACGCTAAAATACATGTAATTTTTAAATAAAAATTAGAGTATAATACATGGTTTATTAAAGAGAATTTCGGACGCTAAAATACATGTAATTTCTTAATAAACATTACAGTATATAACATGGTTCATTAAAGAGAATTTAGGATGCTAAAATACATGTAATTTTTTAATAAACATTACAGTATATAACATGGTTTATTAAAGAGAATTAAGGACGCTAAAATACATGTAATTTCTTAATAAACATTACAGTATATAACATGGTTTATTAAAGAGAATTTAAGACGCTAAAATACATGTAATTTCTTAATAAACATTACAGTATATAACATGGTTTATTAAAGAGAATTTAGGACGCTAAAATACATGTAATTTCTTAATAAACATTAACGTATATAACATGGTTTATTAAAAAGAATTTAGGACGCTAAAATACACGTAATTTCTTAATAAACATTACAGTATATAACATGGTTCATAAAACAGAATTTAGGACGCTAAAATACATGTAATTACTTAATAAACATTACAGTATATAACCTGGTTCATTAAAGAGAATTTAGGACGCTGAAATACATGTAATTTTTTAATGAATATTAAAGTATGTAACATAGTTTATTAAAGAGAATTTAGGACGCTAAAATACATGTAATTTTTAAATAAAAATTAGAGTATAATACATGGTTTATTAAAGAGAATTTCGGACGCTAAAATACATGTAATTTCTTTATAAACATTACAGTATATAACATGGTTTATTAAAGAGAAGTTAGGACGCTAAAATACATTTAATTTTTTAATAAACATTACAGTATATAACATGGTTTATCAAAGAGAATTTAGGACGCTAAAATACATGTAATTTCTTAATAAACATTACAGTATATAACATGGTTCATTAAAGAGAATTTAAGACGCTTAAATTAATGTAATTTCTTAATAAACATTACAGTATATAACATCGTTTATTAAAGAGAATTAAGAACGCTAAAATACATCTAATTACTTAATAAACATTAAGTATATAACATGGTTTATTAAAGAGCATTTAGCACGCTTAAATACATGTAATTTCTTTATAAACATTACGTATATAACATGGTTCCTTAAAGAGAATTTAGGACGCTAAAATACATGTAATTTTTTAATAAACATTACAGTATATAACATGGTTCATTAAAGAGAATTTAGGACGCTAAAATACATGTAATTTCTTAATAAACATTACAGTATATAACATGGTTTATTAAAGAGAATTTAGGACGCTAAAATACATGTAATTTCCTTATAAACATTACAGTTTATAACATGGTTCATTAAAGAGAATATAGGACGCTGAAAAACATGAAATTTTTTAATGAATATTACAGTATATAACATGGTTTATTAAAGAGAATTTAGGACGCTAAAATACATGTAATTTCTTAATAAACATTAGAGTATATAACATGGTTTATTAAAGAGAATTTAGGACGCTAAAATACATGTAATTTCTTAATAAACATTACAGTATATAACATGGTTCATTAAAGAGAATTTAGGACGCTAAAATACATGTAATTTCTAAATAAACATTACAGAATATAACATGGTTTATTAAAGAGAATTTAGGACGCTAATATACATGTAAGTTTTTAATAAACATTACAGTATATAACATGGTTCATTAAAGAGAATTTAGGACGCTAAAATACATGTAATTTCTTAATAAACATTAGAGTATATAACTTGGTCTATTAAAGAGAATTTAGGACGCTAAAATACATGTAATTTCTTAATAAACATCAGAGTATGATACATGGTTTATAAAAAGGATTTAAGGCGCCAAAATACATGTAATTTCATAATAAACATTACAGGATATAACATGGTTCATTAAAGAGTGTTTAGGACGCTGAAATACATGCAATTTTTTAATGAATATTACAGTATATAACATGGTTTATTAAAGAGAATTTAGGACGCTAAAATACATGTAATTTCTTAATAAACATTACAGTATATAACATGGTTTATTAAAGTGAATTTAGGACGCAAAAATACATGTAATTTCTTAATAAACATTACAGTATATTACATGGTTTATTAAAGAGAATTTAGGACGCTAAAATACATGTAATTTCTGAATAAACATTAGAGTATAATACATGGTTTGTAAAAGAGAATTAAGGACGCTAAAATACATGTAATTTCTTAATAAACATTACAGTATATCACATGGTTCATTAAAGAGAATTTAGGACGCTTAATACATGTAATCTCTTAATAAACATTAGAGTATAATACATGGTTTATTAAAGAGAATTTAGGACGCTAAAATACATGTAATTTCTTAATAAACATTACAGTATATAACATGGTTCATAAAAGAGAATTTAGGACGCTAAAATACATGTAATTTTTTAATAAAAATTAGAGTATAATACATGGTTTATTAAAGAGAATTTAGGACGCTAAAATACATGTAATTTCTTAATAAACATTACAGTATATAACATGGTTCATTAAAGAGAATTATGGACGCTAAAATACATGTAATTTCTTAATAAACATTACAGTATATAACATGGTTTATCAAAAAGAATTTAGGACGCTAAAATACACGTACTTTCTTAATAAACATTAAGTATATAACATGGTTCATAAAAGAGAATTTAGGACGCTTAAATACATGTAATTTCTAAATAAACATTACAGTATATAACATTGTTTATTAAAGACAATTTAGGACGCTAAAATACATGTAATTTGTTAATAAACATTACAGTATATAACATGGTTTATTAAAGAGAAGTTAGGACGCTTAAATACATGTAATTTCTTAATAAACATTACAGTATATAACATGGTTCGTTAAAGAGAATTTAGGACGCTAAAATACATGTAATTTCTTAATAAACATTACAGTATATAACATGGTGTATTAAAGAGAATTTAGGAGGCTAAAATACATGTAATTACTTAATAAAAATTACAGTATATAACATGGTTTATTAAAGAGAAGTTAGGACGCTTAAATACATGTAATTTCTTAATAAACATTAAGTATATAACATGGTTCATTAAAGAGAATTTAGGACGCTAAAATACATGTAATTTCTTAATAAACATTACAGTATATAACGTGGTTAATTAAAGAGAATTTAGGACGCTAAAATACATGTAATTTCTGAATAAACATTACTGTATATAACATGGTTTATTAAAGAGAAGTTAGGACGCTGAAATACATGTAATTTCTTAATATACATTACAGTCTATAACATAGTTTATTAAAGAGAAGTTAGGACGCTAAAATACATGTAATTTCTTAATAAACATTAAGTATATAACATGGTTCATTAAAGAGAGTTTGTAACGCTTAAATACACGTAATTTCTTAATAAACATTACAGTATATAACATAGTTCATAAAAGAGAATTTAGGACGCTAAAATACATGTAATTTCTTAATTAACATTACAGTATATAACATGGTTTATTAAAGAGAATTTAAGACGCTAAAATACATGTAATTTCTTAATAAACATTACGGGTATATAACATGGTTTATTAAAGAGAAGTTCGGACGCTTAAATACATGTAATTTCTTAATAAACATTACAGTATATAACATGGTTCATTAAAGAGAATTTAGGACGCTAAAATACATGTAATTTCGGAATAAACATTACAGTATATAACATGGTTTATTAAAGGGAATTTAGGACGCTAAAATACATGTAATTTCTTAATAAACATTAAAGTATATAACATGGTTTTTTAAAGAGAAGTTAGGACGCTTAAATACATGTAATTTCTTAATAAACATTATAGTATATAACATGGTTTATTAAAGAGAATTTAGGACGCTAAAATACATGTAATTTCTGAATAAACATTAGAGTATAATACATGGTTTGTAAAAGAGAATTAAGGACGCTAAAATACATGTAATTTCTTAATAAACATTACAGTATATCACATGGTTCATTAAAGAGAATTTAGGACGCTTAATACATGTAATCTCTTAATAAACATTAGAGTATAATACATGGTTTATTAAAGAGAATGTAGGCCGCTAAAATACATGTAATTTCTTAATAAACATTAGAGTATAATACATGGTTCATTAAAGAGAATTTAGGACGCTAAAATACATGTAATTTCTTAATAAACATTACAATATATAACAGGGTTTATTAAAGAGAATTTAGGACGCTAAAATACATGTCATTTCTTAATAAACATTAAGTATATAACATGGTTTATTAAAGAGAAGTTAGGACGCTTAAATACATGTAATTTCTTAATAAACATTACAGTATATAACATGGTTCATTAAAGAGAGTTTGTAACGCTAAAATACATGTAATTTCTTAATAAACATTACAGTATATAACATGGTTTATTAGAGAGAGGTTAGGACGCTAAAATACATGTAATTTCTGAATAAACATTACAGTATATAACATGGTTTATTAAAGAGAAGTTAGGACGCTGAAATACATGTAATTTTTTAATGAACATTACAGTATATAACATGATTCATTAAAGAGAATTTAGGACGCTAAAATACATGTAATTTTTTAATAAACATTACAGTATATAACATGGTTTATTAAAGAGAATTTAGGACGCTAAAATACATGTAATTTCTTAATAAACATTACAGTATATAACATGGTTCATTAAAGAGGATTTAGGACGCTAAAATACATGTAATTTCTTAATAAACATAACAGTCTATAACATGGTTTATTAAAGAGAATTTAGGACGCTACAATACATGTAATTTCTTAATAAACATTACAGTATATAACATGGTTTATTAAAGAGAATTTAGGCTGCTAAAATACATGTAATTTCTTAATAACATTAGTGTATAATACATGGTTTATTAAAGAGAATTTAGGACGCTAAAATACATGTAATTTCTTAATAAACATTAAAGTATAATACATGGTATATTAAAGAGAATTTAGGACGCTAAAATACATGTAATTTCTTAATGAATATTACAGTATATCATGGTTTATAAAATAGAATTTAGGACGCTAAAATACATGTAATTTCTTAATAAACATTAGAGTATAATACATGGTTTATTAAAGAGAATTTAGGACGCTAAAATACATGTAATTGCTTAAATAACATTAAAGTATATAACATGGTTCATTAAAGAGAATTTAGGACGCTGAAATACATGTAATTTTTTAATGAATATTACAGTATATAACATGGTTTATTAAAGAGAATTTAGGACGCTAAAATACATATAATTTCTTAATAAACATTAGAGTATAATACATGGTTTATTAAAGAGAATTTAGGACGCTAAAATACATGTAATTTCTTAATAAACATTACAGTATATTACATGGTTTATTAAAGAGAATTTAGGACGCTAAAATACACGTAATTTCTTAATAAACATTACAGTATATAACATGGTTCATAAAAGAGAATTTAGGACGCTAAAATACATGTAATTTCTTTATAAACATTACAGTATATAACATTGTTTATTAAAGAGAATTTAGGACGCTAAAATACATGTAATTACTTAATAAATATTACAGTATATAACATGGTTTATTAAAGAGAAGTTAGGACGCTTAAATACATGTAATTTCTTAACCAACATTACAGTATATAACATACTTTATTAAAGAGAATTTAGGACGCTAAAATACATGTAATTTCTTAATAAACATTACAGTATATAACATGGTTTATTAAAGAAAATTTTGGACGCTAAAATACATGTAATTTCTTAATAAACATTAAAGTATATAACATGGTTCATTAAAGAGAATTTAAGACGCTGAAATACATGTAATTTTTTAATGAATATTACAGTATATCATGGTTGATAAAAGAGAATTTAGGACGCTTAAATACATGTAATTTCTTAATAAACATTAGAGTATAATACATGGATGGTTAAAGAGAATTTAGGACGCTAAAATACATGTAGTTGCTTTATAAACATTACAGTATATAACATGGTTCATTAAAGAGAATTAAGGACGCGTAAATACATGTAATTTTTTAATGAATATTACAGTATATAACATTGTTTATTAAAGAGAATTTAGGACGCTAAAATACATGTAATTTCTTAATAAACATTAGAGTATAATACATGATTTATTAAAGAGAATTTAGGACGCTAAAATACATGTAATTTCTTAACAAACATTACAGTATATAACATGGTTTATTAAAGAGAATTTAGGACGCTAAAATACACGTAATTTCTTTATAAACATTACAGTATATAACATGGTTCATATACGAGAATTTAGGACGCTAAAATACATGTAATTCCTTTATAAACATTACAGTATATAACATTGTTTATTAAAGAGAATTAAGGACGTTAAAATACATGTAATTTCTTAATAAACATTACAGTATATAACATGGTTTATTAAAGAGAAGTTAAGACGCTTAAATACATGTAATTTCTAAATAAACATTAAGTATATAACATGGTTCATTAAAGAGAATTTAGGACGCTAAAATACATGTAATTTTTTAACAAACATTTCAGTATATAACATGGTTTATTAAAGTGAATTTCGGATGCTAAAATACATGTAATTACTTAATAAACATTAGAGTATAATACATACTTTATTAAAGACAATTTAGGACGCTAAAATACATGTAATTTCTTAATAAACATTACAGTATATAACATGGTTCATTAAAAAGAATTTAGGACGCTAAAATACATGTAATTTCTTAATAAACATTACAGTATATAACATGGTTTATTAAACAGAATTTAGGACGCTAGAATACAAGTAGTTTCTGAATAAACATTACAGTATATAAAATGGTTTATTAAAGAGAATTTAGGACGCTGAAATACATGTAATTTTTTAATGAACATTAAGTATATAACATGGTTCATTAAAGAGAATTTAGGTCGCTAAAATACATGTAATTTTTTAATAAACATTAGAGTATATTACATGGTTTATTAAAGAGAATTTAGGACGCTAAAATACATGTAATTTCTTAATAAACATTACAGTATATAACAGGGTTCATTAAAGAGAATTGAGGACGCTAAAATACATGTAATTTCTTAATAAACATAACAGTATATAACATGGTTTATATTTAGGCTGCTAAAATACATGTAATTTCTAAATAAACATTAGAGTATAATACATGGTTTATTAAAGAGAATGTAGGACGCTAAAATACATGTAATTTCTTAATAAACATTACAGGATATAACATGGTTCATTAAAGAGAATTTAGGACGCTGAAATACAAGTAATTTTTTAATGAATCATACAGTATATGACATGGTTTATTAAAGAGAATTTAGCACGCTAAAATACATGTAATTTCTTAATAAACATTAGAGTATAATACATGGTTTATTAAAGAGAATTTAAGACGCTGAAATACATGTAATTTCTTCATAAACATTAGAGTATATAACATGGTTTATTAAAGAGAATTTAGGACGCTAAAATACATGTAATTTCTTAATAAACATTACAGTATACACCAGTGTTCATAAAAGAGAATTTAGGACGCTGAAATACATGTAATTTCTCAACAAACATTGCAGTATATTACAGTGTTCATTAAAGAGAATTTCGGACGCTAAAATACACATAATTTCTTAATAAACATTTAGTATATAACATTGTTTATTAAAGAGAATTTAGGACGCTAAAATACATGTAATTTCTTAATAAACATTACAGTATAAACCATGGTTCATTAAAGAGAATTTAGGACGCTGAAATACATGTAATTTTTTAATGAATATTACAGTATATAACATGGTTTATTAAAGAGAATTTAGCACGCTAAAATACATGTAATTTCTTAATAAACATTAGAGTATATAACATGGTTTATAAAAGAGGATTTAGGACGCTAAAATACATGTAATTTCCTTATAAACATTACAGTATATAACAGTGTTCATTAAAGAGAATTTAGGGCGGTTAAATACATGTAATTTCTTAATAAACATTACAGTATATAACATGGTTTATTAAAGAGAATTTCGGATGCTAAAATACATGTAATTTCTTAATAAACATTAGAGTATAATACATACTTTATTAAAGACAATTTAGGACGCTAAAATACATGTAATTTCGGAATAAACATTACAGTATATAATATGGTTCATTAAAAAGAATTTAGGACGCTAAAATACATCTAATTTCTTAATAAACATTTGAGTATTATACATGGTTTATTAAAGAGAATTTAGGACGCTAAAATACATGTAATTTCTTAATAAACATTTGAGGATATAACATGGTTTATTAAAGAGAATTTAGGACGCAAAAATACACCTGATTTCTTAATTAACATTACAGTATATAACATGGTTCATGAAAATGAATTTAGGACGCCAAACCACATGTAATTTCTTAATAAACATTACAGTATATAACATGGTTTATTAAAGAGAAGTTAGGACGCTAAAATACATGTAATTTCTAAATTAACATTACGTATTTAACAGGGTTTATTAAAGAGAATTTAAGACGCTGAAATACATGTAATTTTTTAATGAATATTACAGTATATAACATTGTTTATTAAAGAGAAGTTAGGACGCTTAAATACATGTAATTCCTTAATAAACATTACAGTATATAACATGGTTCATTAAAGAGAACTTAGTACGCTAAAATGGATGTAATTTCTTAGTAAACATTACAGTATATAACATGGTTCATTAAAGAGAATATAGGACGCTTAAATACATGTAATTTTTTAATGAATATCAAAGTATATAACATGGTTTATTAAAGAGAATTTAGGACGCTAAAATACATGTAATTTCTTAATAAACATTACAGTATATAACATGGTTTATTAAAGAGAATTTAGGACGCTAAAATACATGTAATTTCTTAATAAACATTACAGTATATAACATGGTTTATTAAAGAGAAGTTAGGACGCTTGAATACATGTAATATCTTAATAAACATTACAGTATATAACATGGTTCATTTAAGAGAATTTAGGACGCTAAAATACATGTAATTTCTTAATAAACATAAGTATATAACATAGTTTATGAAAGAGAATTTAAGACGCGAAAATACATGTAATTTCTTAATAAACATTAATTTATATAACATTGTTTATTAAAGAGAATTTAGGACGCTAAAATACATGTAATTTCTTAATAAACATTACAGTATCAACCAGTGTTCATAAAAGAGAATTTAGGAGGCTAAAATACATGTAATTTCTTTATAAACATTAGAGTATATAACATGGTTTATTAAAGAGAATTTAGGACGCTGAAATACATGTAATTTCTCAACAAACATTGCAGTATATTACAGTGTTCATTAATGAGAATTTAGGACGCTAAAATACACGTAATTTCTTAATAAACATTAGAGTATATAACATGGTTTATAAAAGAGGATTTAGGACGCTAAAATACATGTAATTTCCTTATAAACATTACAGTATATAACAGTGTTCATTAAAGAGAATTTAGGGCGGTTAAATACATGTAATTTCTTAATAAACATTACAGTATATAACATGGTTTATTAAAGAGAATTTCGGATGCTAAAATACATGTAATTTCTTAATAAACATTAGAGTATAATACATACTTTATTAAAGACAATTTAGCACGCTAAAATACATGTAATTTCGGAATAAACATTACAGTATATAATATGGTTCATTAAAAAGAATTTAGGACGCTAAAATACATCTAATTTCTTAATAAACATTTGAGTATTATACATGGTTTATTAAAGAGAATTTAGGACGCTAAAATACATGTAATTTCTTAATAAACATTTGAGGATATAACATGGTTTATTAAAGAGAATTTAGGACGCAAAAATACACCTGATTTCTTAATTAACATTACAGTATATAACATGGTTCATGAAAATGAATTTAGGACGCCAAACCACATGTAATTTCTTAATAAACATTACAGTATATAACATGGTTTATTAAAGAGAAGTTAGGACGCTAAAATACATGTTATTTCTAAATTAACATTACGTATTTAACAGGGTTTATTAAAGAGAATTTAAGACGCTGAAATACATGTAATTTTTTAATGAATATTACAGTATATAACATTGTTTATTAAAGAGAAGTTAGGACGCTTAAATACATGTAATTCCTTAATAAACATTACAGTATATAACATGGTTCATTAAAGAGAACTTAGTACGCTAAAATGGATGTAATTTCTTAGTAAACATTACAGTATATAACATGGTTCATTAAAGAGAATATAGGACGCTTAAATACATGTATTTTTTTAATGAATATCAAAGTATATAACATGGTTTATTAAAGAGAATTTAGGACGCTAAAATACATGTAATTTCTTAATAAACATTACAGTATATAACATGGTTTATTAAAGAGAATGTAGGACGCTAAAATACATGTAATTTCTTAATAAACATTACAGTATATAACATGGTTTATTAAAGAGAAGTTAGGACGCTTGAATACATGTAATATCTTAATAAACATTACAGTATATAACATGGTTCATTTAAGAGAATTTAGGACGCTAAAATACATGTAATTTCTTAATAAACATAAGTATATAACATAGTTTATGAAAGAGAATTTAAGACGCGAAAATACATGTAATTTCTTAATAAACATTAATTTATATAACATTGTTTATTAAAGAGAATTTAGGACGCTAAAATACATGTAATTTCTTAATAAACATTACAGTATCAACCAGTGTTCATAAAAGAGAATTTAGGAGGCTAAAATACATGTAATTTCTTTATAAACATTACAGTATATAACATGGTTTATTAAAGAGAATTTAGGACGCTGAAATACATGTAATTTCTCAACAAACATTGCAGTATATTACAGTGTTCATTAATGAGAATTAAGGACGCTAAAATACACGTAATTTCTTAATAAACATTTAGTATATAACATTGTTTATTAAAGAGAATTTAGGACGCTAAAATACATGTAATTTCTTGATAAACATTATAGTATATAACATGGTTCATTAAAGAGAATTTAGGACGCTGAAATACATGTAATTTTTTAATGAATATTACAGTATATAACATGGTTTATTAAAGAGAATTTAGGACGCTAAAATACCTGTAATTTCGGAATAAACATTACAGTATATAACATGGTTCATTAAAAAGAATTTAGGACGCTAAAATACATGTAATTTCTTAATAAACATTTGAGTATATAACATGGTTTATTAAAGAGAATTTAGGACGCCAAACCACATGTATTTTCTTAATAAACATTACAGTATATAACATGGTTTATTAAAGAGAAGTTAGGACGCTAAAATACATGTAATTTCTAAATTAACATTACGTATATAACAGGGTTTATTAAAGAGAATTTAAGACGCTGAAATACATGTAATTTTTAATGAATATTACAGTATATAACATGGTTTATTAAAGAGAAGTTAGGACGCTTAAATACATGTAATTCCTTAATAAACATTACAGTATATGACATGGTTTATTAAAGAGAACTTAGTACGCTAAAATACATGTAATTTCTTAATAAACATTACAGTATATAACATGGTTCATTAAAGAGTATATAGGACGCTGAAATACATGTAATTTTTTAATGAATATTAAAGTATATAACATGGTTTATTAAAGAGAATTTAGGACGCTAAAATACATGTAATTTCTTAATAAACATTACAGTATATAACATGGTTTATTAAAGGGAATTTAGGACGCTAAAATACATGTAATTTCTTAATAAACATTACAGTATATAAAATGGTTTATTAAATAGAATTTAGCACGTTGAAATACATGTAATTTCTCAACAAACATTGCAGTATATTACAGTGTTCATTAAAGAGAATTGTGGACGCTAAAATACACGTAATTTCTTAATAAACATCAAGTATATAACATTGTTTATTAAAGAGAATTTAGGACGCTAAAATACATGTAATTTCTTAATAAACATTACAGTATATATCATGGTTCATTAAAGAGAATTTAGGACGCTGAAATACATGTAATCTTTTAATGAATATTACAGTATATAACATGGTTTATTAAAGAGAATTTAGGACGCTAAAATACATGTAATTTCTTAATAAACATTACAGTATATAACATGGTTTATAAAAGAGAATTTAGGACGCTAAAATACATGTAATTTCTTTATAAACATAACAGTATATAACAGTGTTCATTAAAGAGAATTTAGGGCGGTTAAATACATGTAATTTCTCAATAAACATTACAGTATATAACATGGTTTATTCAAGAGAATTTCGGATGCTAAAATACATGTAATTTCGGAATAAACATTACAGTATATAACATGGTTCATTAAAATAAATTTAGGACGCTAAAATACATGTAATTTCTTAATAAACATTTGAGTATTATACATGGTTTATTAAAGAGAATTTAGGACGCTAAAATACATGTAATTTCTTAATAAACATTACAGTATATAACATGGTTTATTAAAGAGAATTTAGGACGCAAAAATACACTTAATTTCTTAATAAACATTACAGTATATAACATGGTTCATGAAAATTAATTTAGGACGCCAAACCACATGTAATTTCTTAATAAACATTACAGTATATAACATGGTTTATTAAAGAGAAGTTAGGACGCTAAAATACATGTAATTTCTAAATTAACATTACGTATTTAACAGGGTTTATTAAAGAGAATTTAAGACGCTGAAATACATGTAATTTTTTAATGAATATTACAGTATATAACATTGTTTATTAAAGAGAAGTTAGGACGCTTAAATACATGTAATTCCTTAATAAACATTACAGTATATAACATGGTTCATTAAAGAGAACTTAGTACGCTAAAATACATGTAATTTCTTAATAAACATTACAGTATATAACATGGTTCATTAAAGAGAATATAGGACGCTGAAATACATGTAATTTTTTAATGAATATTAAAGTATATAACATGGTTTATTAAAGGGAATTTAGGACGCTAAAATACATGTAATTTCTTAATAAACATTACAGTATATAACATGGTTTATTAAAGAGAATTTAGAACGCTAAAATACATGTAATTTCTTAATAAACATTACAGTATATAACATGGTTTATTAAAGAGAAGTTAGGACGCTTGAATACATGTAATATCTTAATAAACATTACAGTATATAACATGGTTCATTTAAGAGAATTTAGGACGCTAAAATACATGTAATTTCTTAATAAACATTAAGTATATAACATAGTTTATGAAAGAGAATTTAAGACGCGAAAATACATGTAATTTCTTAATAAACATTACAGTATATAACATGGTTTATTTAAGAGAGGTTAGGACGCTTACATACATGTAATTTCTTAATAAACATTATAGTATATAACATGGTTCATTAAACAGAATTTAGGACGCTAAAATACATGTAATTTCTCATAAACATTAGAGTATAATACACGGTTTATTTAAAAGAATTTAGGACGCTGAAATACATGTAATTTCTTAATACACATTAGAGTATATAACATGGTTTATTAAACAGAAGTTAAGACGCTTAAATACATGTAATTTCTTAATAAACATTACGTATATAACATGGTTCATTAAAGAGAATTTACGACGCTAAAATACATGTAATTTCTGAATAAAACTTACAGTATATAACATAGTTTATCAAAGAGAATTTAGGACGCTAAAATACATGTAATTTCTTAATAAACATTACAGTATATAACATTGTTCATTAAAGAGAATTTAGGACGCTAAAATACATGTAATTTCTCATAAACATTAGAGCATAATACACGGTTATTAAAGAGAATTTAGGACGCTGAAATACATGTAATTTCTTAAAAAACATTAGAGTATATAACATGGTATATTAAAAAGAATTTAGGACGCTAAAATACATGTAATTTCTTAATAAACATTAGAGTATAATACATGGTTTATTAAAGAGAATTTAGGACGCAAAAATACATGTAATTTCTTTTTAAACATTACAGTATATAACATGGTTTATTAAAGTCAATTTAGGACGCTAAAATACACGTCATTTCTCAATAAACATTACAGTATATAACATGGTTCATAAAAATAAATTTAAGACGCTTAAATACATGTAATTTCTTAATAAACATTACAGTATATAACATGGTTTATGAAAGAGAATTTAGGACGCTGAAATACATGTAATTTCTAAATAAACATTACAGTATTTAACAGGGTTTATTAAAGAGAATTTAAGACGGTAAAATACATGTAATTTTTTAATGAATATTACAGTATATAACATGGTTTATTAAAGAGAAGTTAGGACGCTTAAATACATGTAATTTCTTAATGTACATTACAGTATATAACATGGTTAATTAAAGAGAATTAAGGACGCTAAAATACATGTAATTTCTTAAGAAACATTACAGGATATAACAAGGTTTATTAAAGAGAATTTAGGACGCTAAAATACATGTAATTTCTTAACAAACATTACAGAATATAACATGGTTTATTAAAGAGAAGTTAGGACGCTGAAATACATGTAATTTCTTAATAAACATTATAGTATATAACATGGTCTATTAAAGAGAATTTAGGACGCTAAAATACATGTAATTTCTTAATAAACATTACAGTATATAACATAGTTTATTAAAGAGAATTTAGGACGCTAAAAGACATGTAATATCTTAATAAACATTTTAGTATTATACATGGTTTATTAAAGAGAATTTAGGACGCTGAAATACATGTAATTTCTTAATAAACATTTGAGTATATAACATGGTTTGTTAAAGAGAATTTAGGACGCAAAAATACACTTAATTTCTTAATAAACATTACAGTATATAACATGGTTCATGAAAATGAATTTAGGACGCCAAACAACATGTAATTTCTTAATAAACATTACAGTATATAACATGGTTTATTAAAGAGAACTTAGGACGCTAAAATACATGTAATTTCTAAATTAACACAACGTATTTAACAGGGTTTATTAATGAGAATTTAAGACGCTGAAATACATGTAATTTTTTAATGCATATTAGAGTATATAACATGGTTTATTAAAGAGAAGTTAGGACGCTAAAATACATTTAATTTCTCAATAAACATTAGAGTATATAACATGGTTTATTCAAGAGAATTTAGGACGCTAAAATACACGTAATTTCTGAATAAACATTACAGTATATAACATGGTTTATTAAAGAGAATTTAGCACGCTGAAATACACGTGATTTCTAAATAAACATTACGTATTTAACATGGTTTCTTAAAGAGAATTTAGGACGCTAAAATACATGTAATTTCTTAATAAACATTAGAGTATATAACATGGTTTATTAAAGAAAAGTTAGGACGCTAAAATACATGTAATTTCTTAATAAACATTACAGTATATAACATGGTTCATTAAAGAGAATTTAGGACGCTAAAATACATGTAATTTCTTAATAAACATTACAGTATATAACATGGTTCATTCAAGAGAATTTGGGACGCTGAAATACATGTAATTTTTTAATGAATATTAATGTATATAACATGGTTCATTAAAGAGAATTTAGGACGCTAAGATACATTTAATTTCTTAATAAACATTACAGTATATAACATGGTTCATTAAAGAGAGTTTGTAACGCTGAAATACATGTAATTTCTTAATGAACATTACAGTATATAACATGGTTTATTAAAGAGAATTTAGGACGCTGAAATACATGTAATTTCTTAATAAACATTACAGTATATAACATGGTTCATTAAAGAGAGTTTGTAACGCTGAAATACATGTAATTTCTTAATAAACATTACAGTATATAACATGGTTCATTCAAGAGAATTTAGGACGCTGAAATACATGTAATTTCTTAATAAACATTACAGTATATAACATGGTTCATTCAAGAGAATTTGGGACGCTGAAATACATGTAATTTTTTAATGAATATTAATGTATATAACATGGTTTATTAAAGAGAATTTAGGACGCTAAGATACATGTAATTTCTTAATAAACATTACAGTATATAACATGGTTCATTCAAGAGAATTTGGGACGCTGAAATACATGTAATTTATTAATGAATATTAATGTATATAACATGGTTTATTAAAGAGAATTTAGGACGCTAAAATACATGTAATTTCTTAATAAACATTACAGTATATAACATGGTTCATTCAAGAGAATTTGGGACGCTGAAATACATGTAATTTTTTAATGAATATTAATGTATATAACATGGTTTATTAAAGAGAATTTAGGACGCTGAAATACATGTAATTTCTTAATAAACATTACAGTATATAACATGGTTCATTCAAGAGAATTTGGGACGCTGAAATACATGTAATTTTTTAATGAATATTAATGTATATAACATGGTTTATTAAAGAGAATTTAGGACGCTGAAATACATGTAATTTCTTAATAAACATTACAGTATATAACATGGTTCATTCAAGAGAATTTGGGACGCTGAAATACATGTAATTTTTTAATGAATATTAATGTATATAACATGGTTTATTAAAGAGAATTTAGGACGCTGAAATACATGTAATTTCTTAATAAACATTACAGTATATAACATGGTTCATTCAAGAGAATTTGGGACGCTGAAATACATGTAATTTTTTAATGAATATTAATGTATATAACATGGTTTATTAAAGAGAATTTAGGACGCTAAGATACATGTAATTTCTTAATAAACATTACAGTATATAAAATGGTTCATTCAAGAGAATTTGGGACGCTGAAATACATGTAATTTTTTAATGAATATTAATGTATATAACATGGTTTATTAAAGAGAATTTAGGACGCTAAAATACATGTAATTTCTTAATAAACATTACAGTATATAACATGGTTCATTCAAGAGAATTTGGGACGCTGAAATACATGTAATTTTTTAATGAATATTAATGTATATAACATGGTTTATTAAAGAGAATTTAGGACGCTAAGATACATGTAATTTCTTAATAAACATTACAGTATATAACATGGTTCATTCAAGAGAATTTGGGACGCTGAAATACATGTAATTTTTTAATGAATATTAATGTATATAACATGGTTTATTAAAGAGAATTTAGGACGCTAAGATACATGTAATTTCTTAATAAACATTACAGTATATAACATGGTTCATTCAAGAGAATTTGGGACGCTGAAATACATGTAATTTTTTAATTAATATTAATGTATATAACATGGTTTATTAAAGAGAATTTAGGACGCTAAGATACATGTAATTTCTTAATAAACATTACAGTATATAACATGGTTCATTAAAGAGAGTTTGTAACGCTGAAATACATGTAATTTCTTAATGAACATTACAGTATATAACATGGTTTATTAAAGAGAATTTAGGACGCTGAAATACATGTAATTTCTTAATAAACATTACAGTATATAACATGGTTCATTAAAGAGAGTTTGTAACGCTGAAATACATGTAATTTCTTAATAAACATTACAGTATATAACATGGTTCATTCAAGAGAATTTGGGACGCTGAAATACATGTAATTTTTTAATGAATATTAATGTATATAACATGGTTTATTAAAGAGAATTTAGGACGCTAAGATACATGTAATTTCTTAATAAACATTACAGTATATAACATGGTTCATTCAAGAGAATTTGGGACGCTGAAATACATGTAATTTTTTAATGAATATTAATGTATATAACATGGTTTATTAAAGAGAATTTAGGACGCTAAAATACATGTAATTTCTTAATAAACATTACAGTATATAACATGGTTCATTCAAGAGAATTTGGGACGCTGAAATACATGTAATTTTTTAATTAATATTAATGTATATAACATGGTTTATTAAAGAGAATTTAGGACGCTAAGATACATGTAATTTCTTAATAAACATTACAGTATATAACATGGTTCATTCAAGAGAATTTGGGACGCTGAAATACATGTAATTTATTAATGAATATTAATGTATATAACATGGTTTATTAAAGAGAATTTAGGACGCTAAAATACATGTAATTTCTTAATAAACATTACAGTATATAACATGGTTCATTCAAGAGAATTTGGGACGCTGAAATACATGTAATTTTTTAATGAATATTAATGTATATAACATGGTTTATTAAAGAGAATTTAGGACGCTGAAATACATGTAATTTCTTAATAAACATTACAGTATATAACATGGTTCATTCAAGAGAATTTGGGACGCTGAAATACATGTAATTTTTTAATGAATATTAATGTATATAACATGGTTTATTAAAGAGAATTTAGGACGCTGAAATACATGTAATTTCTTAATAAACATTACAGTATATAACATGGTTCATTCAAGAGAATTTGGGACGCTGAAATACATGTAATTTTTTAATGAATATTAATGTATATAACATGGTTTATTAAAGAGAATTTAGGACGCTAAGATACATGTAATTTCTTAATAAACATTACAGTATATAAAATGGTTCATTCAAGAGAATTTGGGACGCTGAAATACATGTAATTTTTTAATGAATATTAATGTATATAACATGGTTTATTAAAGAGAATTTAGGACGCTAAGATACATGTAATTTCTTAATAAACATTACAGTATATAACATGGTTCATTCAAGAGAATTTGGGACGCTGAAATACATGTAATTTTTTAATGAATATTAATGTATATAACATGGTTTATTAAAGAGAATTTAGGACGCTGAAATACATGTAATTTCTTAATAAACATTACAGTATATAACATGGTTCATTCAAGAGAATTTGGGACGCTGAAATACATGTAATTTTTTAATGAATATTAATGTATATAACATGGTTTATTAAAGAGAATTTAGGACGCTGAAATACATGTAATTTCTTAATAAACATTACAGTATATAACATGGTTCATTCAAGAGAATTTGGGACGCTGAAATACATGTAATTTTTTAATGAATATTAATGTATATAACATGGTTTATTAAAGAGAATTTAGGACGCTGAAATACATGTAATTTCTTAATAAACATTACAGTATATAACATGGTTCATTCAAGAGAATTTGGGACGCTGAAATACATGTAATTTTTTAATGAATATTAATGTATATAACATGGTTTATTAAAGAGAATTTAGGACGCTAAAATACATGTAATTTCTTAATAAACATTACAGTATATAACATGGTTCATTCAAGAGAATTTGGGACGCTGAAATACATGTAATTTTTTAATGAATATTAATGTATATAACATGGTTTATTAAAGAGAATTTAGGACGCTAAGATACATGTAATTTCTTAATAAACATTACAGTATATAACATGGTTCATTCAAGAGAATTTGGGACGCTGAAATACATGTAATTTTTTAATGAATATTAATGTATATAACATGGTTTATTAAAGAGAATTTAGGACGCTAAGATACATGTAATTTCTTAATAAACATTACAGTATATAACATGGTTCATTCAAGAGAATTTGGGACGCTGAAATACATGTAATTTTTTAATGAATATTAATGTATATAACATGGTTTATTAAAGAGAATTTAGGACGCTAAGATACATGTAATTTCTTAATAAACATTACAGTATATAACATGGTTCATTAAAGAGAGTTTGTAACGCTGAAATACATGTAATTTCTTAATGAACATTACAGTATATAACATGGTTTATTAAAGAGAATTTAGGACGCTGAAATACATGTAATTTCTTAATAAACATTACAGTATATAACATGGTTCATTAAAGAGAGTTTGTAACGCTGAAATACATGTAATTTCTTAATAAACATTACAGTATATAACATGGTTCATTCAAGAGAATTTAGGACGCTAAAATACATGTTATTTCTTAATAAACATTACAGTATATAACATGGTTTATTTAAGAGAAGTTATGGCGCTTAAATACATGTAATTTCTTAATAAACATTAAGTATGTAACATGGTTAATTAAAGAGAATTTAGGACGCTAAAATACATGTAATTTCTTAATAAACATTACAGTATATAACATAGTTTATTAAAGAGAATTTAGGACGCTAATATACATGTAATTTCTTAATAAACATTACAGTATATAACATGGTTCATTAAAGAGAATTTAGGACGCTAAAATACATGTAATTTCTTAATAAACATTAGAGTATAATACATGGTTTATTAAAGAGAATTTAGGACGCTAAAATACATGTAATTTCTTAACAAACATTAGAGTATAATTCATGGTTTATTAATGAGAATTTAGGACGCTGAAATACATGTAATTTCTTAATAAACATTAGAGTATATAACATGGTTTATTCAAGAGAATTTAGGACGCTAAAATACACGTATTTCTCAATAAACATTACAGTATATAACATGGTTCATAAAAATGAATTTAGGACGCTAAAATACATGTAATTTCTTTATAAACATTACAGTATATAACATGGTTTATTAAAGAGAAGTTAGGACGCTTAAATACATGTAATTTTTAAATAAACATTACGTATTTAACAGGGTTTATTGAAGAGAATTTAGGACGCTGAAATACATGTAATTTTTTAATTAATATTACAGTATATAACATGGTTTATTAAAGAGAATGTAGGACGCTAAAATACATGTAATTTCTTAATAAACATTACAGTATATAACATGGTTTATTAAAGAGAAGTTAGGACGCTGAAATACATGTAATTTCTTAACAAACATTACAGTATATAACATGGTTTATTAAAGAAAATTAAGGACACTAAAATACATGTGATTTCTTAATAAACATTACAGTATATAACATGGTTTATTAAAGAGAATTTAGGACGCTAAAATACATGTAATTTCTTAACAAACATTACAGTATATAACATGGTTTATTAAAGAGAATTTAGGACGCTAAAATACATGTAATTTTTTAATGAATATTAAAGTATATAACATGGTTCATTAAATAGAATTTAGGACGCTAAAATACATGTAATTTCTTAATAAACATTACAGTATATAATATGGTTCAATAAAGAGAATTTAGGACGCTGAAATACATGTAATTTTTTAATGAATATTAAAGTATATAACATGGTTTATTAAAGAGAATTTAGGACGCTAAAATACATGTAATTTCTTAATAAACATTACAGTATATAACAGGGTTCATTAAAGAGAGTTAAAGACGCTAAAATACATGTAATTTTTTATAAACATTAAGGATATAACATGGTTTATGAAAGAGAATTTAGGACGCTGAAATACATGTAATTTCTAAATAAACATTACAGTATATAACATTGTTCATTAAAGAGAATTTAGGACGCTAAAATACATGTAATTTCTAAATAAACATTAGAGTATATAACATGGTTTATTAAAGAGAATTTAGGACGCTAAAATATATGTAATTTCTTAATAAACATTAGAGTATAATACATGGTATATTAAAAAGAATTTAGGACGCTAAAATACATGTAATTTCTTAATAAACATTAGAGTATATAACATGGTTCGTTAAAGAGAAATTAGGACCCTGTAAAACATGTAATTTTACAATGAATATTACAGTATATAACATGGTTCATTAAAGAGCATTTAGGACGCTAAAATACATGTAATTTCTTAATAAACATTACAGTATATAACATGGTTCATTAAAGAGAATTTAGGACGCTAAAATACATGTAATTTCTTAATAAACATTACAGTATATAACATGGTTTATTAAAGAGAAAGTTAGGACGCTTAAATACATGTAATTTCTTAATAAACATTACAGTATATAACATGGTTCATTAAAGAGAATTTAGGACGCTAAAATACATGTAATTTCTTAATAAACATTACAGTATATAACATGGTTCATTAAAGAAAATTTAGGACGCTGAAATACATGTAATTTCTTAATAAACATTACAGTATATAATATGGTTCATTAAAGAGAATTTAGGACGCTGAAATATGTTGTAATTTTTTAATGAATATTAAAGTATATAACATGGTTTATTAAAGAGAATTTAGGACGCTAAAATACATGTAATTTCTTAATAAACATTACAGTATATAACATGGTTCATTAAATAGAATTTAGGACGCTAAAATACATGTAATTTCTTAATAAACATCAAGTATATAACATGGTTTACTAAAGAGAAAGTTAGGACGCTTAAATACATGTAATTTCTTAACAAACATTACAGTATATAACATGGTTTATTAAAAAGAATTTAGGACGCTAAAATACATGAAATTTCTTAATAAACATTAC
Organism: Sepiola atlantica; assembly: GCA_963556195.1. NCBI lineage: Eukaryota > Metazoa > Mollusca > Cephalopoda > Sepiida > Sepiolidae > Sepiola > Sepiola atlantica. The sequence goes on along the minus strand of OY744549.1, from coordinate 12,115,214 downwards.
AGTATATAACATGGTTTATTAAAGAGAAGTTAGGACGCTGAAATACATGTAATTTCTAAATAAACATTACAGTATATAACATGGTTTATTAAAGAGAATCCGGAGGCTAAAATACATGTAATTTTTGAATAAACATTAGAGTATATAACATGGTTTATTAAAGAGAACTTAGGACGCTAAAATACATGTAATTTCTTAATAAACATTACAGTATATAACATGGTTCATTAAAGAGGATTTAGGACGTATAAATACATGTAATTTCTTAATGAACATTACAGTATATAACATGGTTTATTAAAGAGAATTTAGAACGCTGAAATACATGTAATTTCTTAATAAACATTACAGTATATAACATGGTTCATTAAAGAGAATTTAGGACGCTAAAATACATGTAATTTCTTAATAAACATTTCAGTATATAATATGGTTCATTAAAAAGAATTTAGGACGCTGAAATACATGTAATTTTTTAATGAATATTAAAGTATATTACATGGTTTATTAAAGAGAATTTAGGACGCTAAAATACATGTAATTTCTTAATAAACATTACAGTATATAACATGGTTCATTAAAGAGAATTTAGGACGCTAAAATACATGTAATTTCTTAATAAACATAAAGTATATAACATGGTTTATTAAATAGAAAGTTAGGACGCTTAAATACATGTAATTTCTTAATAAACATTACAGTATATAACATGGTTCATTAAAGAGAATTTAGGACGCTAAAATACATGTAATTTCTTAATAAACATTACAGTATATAACATAGTTTATTAAAGAGAATTAAGGACGCATAAATACATGTAATTTCTTAATAAACATTACAGTATATAACATGGTTTATTAAAGAGATTTTAGGACGCTTAAATACATGTAATTTCTTAATAAACATTACAGTATATAACATGGTTTCCTAAAGAGAAGTTAGGACGCTAAAATACATGTAATTTCTTAACAAACATTACAGTATATAACATGGTTCATTAAAGAGAATTTAGGACGCTAAAATACATGTAATTTCTAAATAAACATAAAAGGATATAACATGGTTCATTAAAGAGAATTTAGGACGCTTAAATACATGTAATTTCTTAATAAACATTACAGTATATAACATGGTTTATTAAAGAGAAGTTAGGACACTGAAATACATGTTATTCCTTAATAAACATTACAGTATATAATATGGTTCATTAAAGAGAATTTAGGACGCTGAAATACATGTAATTTTTTAATAAACATTAAGTATATAACATGGTTCATTAAAGAGAATTTAGGACGCTAAAATACATGTAATTTCTTAATAAACATTACAGTATATAACATGGTTTATTAAAGAGAATTTAGGACGCTTAATTACATGTTATTTCTTAATAAACATTACAGTATATAACATGGTTTATGAAAGAGAAGTACGGACGCTTAAATACATGTAATTTCTTAATAAACATTACAGTATATAACATGGTTTATTAAAGAGGATTTAGGACGTATAAATACATGTAATTTCTTAACAAACATTAGAGTATATAACATGGTTTATTAAAGAGAATTTAGGACGCTGAAATACATGTAATTTTTTAATGAATAATACAGTATATTACATGGTTCATTAAAGAGAATTTAGGACGCAAAACACATGTAATTTCTTAATAAACATCAGAGTATAATACATGGTTTATTATAGAGAATTTAGGACGCAAAACACATGTAATTTCTTAATAAACATCAGAGTATAATACATGGTTTATTAAAGAGAAGTTAGGACGCTGAAATACATGTAATTTCTAAATAAACATTACAGTATATAACATGGTTCATTAAAGAGAATTGCGGATGCTAAAATACATGTAATTTTTGAATAAACATTAGACTATATACCATGGTTGATTAAAGAGAACTTAGGACGCTAAAATACATGTAATTTCTTAATAAACATTACAGTATATAACATGGTTCATTAAAGAGGATTTAGGACGTATAAATACATGTAATTTCTTAATGAACATTACAGTATATAACATGGTTTATTAAAGAGAATTTAGGACGCTGAAATACATGTAATTTCTTAATAAACATTACAGTATATAACATGGTTCATTAAAGAGAATTTAGGACGCTGAAATACATGTAATTTCTTAATAAACATTACAGTATATAATATGGTTCGTTAAAGAGAATTTAGGACGCTGAAATATGTTGTAATTTTTTAATGAATATTAAAGTATATAACATGGTTTATTAAAGAGAATTTAGGACGCTAAAATACATGTAATTTCTTAATAAACATTACAGTATATAACATGGTTCATTAAATAGAATTTAGGACGCTAAAATACATGTAATTTCTTAATAAACATCAAGTATATAACATGGTTTACTAAAGAGAAAGTAAGGACGCTTAAATACATGTAATTTCTGAACAAACATTACAGTATATGACATGGTTCATTAAAGAGAATTTAGGACGCTAAAACACATGTAATTTCTTAATAAACATGACAGTATATAACATGGTTTATTAAAGAGAATTTACTACTCTGAAATACATGTAATTTTTTAATAAAAATTAAGTATATAACATGGTTCATTAAAGAGAATTTAGGACGCTAAAATACATGTAATTTTTCTAAAAAACATTACAGTATATAACATGGCTTATTAAAGAGAATTTAGGACGCTAAAATACATGTAATTTCTTAATAAACATTACAGTATATAACATGGTTTATTAAAGAGAAGTTAGGACGCTGAAATACATGTAATTTCTAAATAAACATTACAGTATATAACATGGTTTATTAAAGAGAATTGTGGAGGCTAAAATACATGTAATTTTTGAATAAACATTAGAGTATATAACATGGTTTATTAAAGAGAACTTAGGACGCTAAAATACATGTAATTTCTTAATAAACATTACAGTATATAACATGGTTCATTAAAGAGGATTTGGGACGTATAAATACATGTAATTTCTTAATGAACATTACAGTATATAACATGGTTTATTAAAGAGAATTTAGAACGCTGAAATACATGTAATTTCTTAATAAACATTACAGTATATAACATAGTTCATTAAAGAGAATTTAGGACGCTAAAATACATGTAATTTCTTAATAAACATTTCAGTATATAATATGGTTCATTAAAAAGAATTTAGGACGCTGAAATACATGTAATTTTTTAATGAATATTAAAGTATATTACATGGTTTATTAAAGAGAATTTAGGACGCTAACATACATGTAATTTCGTAATAAACATTACAGTATATAACATGGTTCATTAAAGAGAATTTAGGACGCTAAAATACATGTAATTTCTTAATAAACATAAAGTATATAACATGGTTTATTAAATAGAAAGTTAGGACGCTTAAATACATGTAATTTCTTAATAAACATTACAGTATATAACATGGTTCATTAAAGAGAATTTAGGACGCTAAAATACATGTAATTTCTTAATAAACATTACAGTATATAACATTATTTATTAAAGAGAATTTAGGACGCATAAATACATGTAATTTCTTAATAAACATTACAGTATATAACATTGTTTATTAAAGAGAAGTTAGGACGCTTAAATACATGTAATTTCTTAATAAACATTACAGTATATAACATGGTTTCCTAAAGAGAAGTTAGGACGCTAAAATACATGTAATTTCTTAATAAACATTACAGTATATAACATGGTTCATTCAAGAGAATTTAGGACGCTAAAATACATGTAATTTCTTAATAAACATTACAGTATATAACATGGTTTATTAAAGAGAAGTTAGGACGCTGAAATACATGTTATTTCTTAATAAAGATTACAGTATATAATATGGTTCATCAAAGAGAATTTAGGACGCTGAAATACATGTAATTTTTTAATAAACATTAAGTATATAACATGGTTCATTAAAGAGAATTTATGACGCTAAAATACATGTAATTTCTTATTAAACATTACAGTATATAACATGGTTTATTAAAGAGAATTTAGGACGCTTAATTACATGTTATTTCTTAATAAATATTACAGTATATAACATGGTTTATGAAAGAGAAGTACAGACGCTTAAATACATGTAATTTCTTACTAAACATTACCGTATATAACATGGTTTATTAAAGAGGATTTAGGACGTATAAATACATGTAATTTCTTAATAAACATAAGTGTATAATACATGGTTTATTATAGAGAATTTAGGACGCTGAAATACATGTAATTTCTTAACAAACATTACAGTATATAACAGTGTTCATTAAAGAGAATTTAGGACGCTAAAATACATGTAATTTCTTAATTAACATTAGAGTATATAACATGGTTTATTAAAGAGAAGTTAGGACGCTTAAATACATGTAATTTCTTAATAAACATTACAGTATATAAGATGGTTCATTAAAGAGAAGTTAGGACGCTAAAATACATGTAATTTCTTAATAAACATTACAGTATATAACATGGTTTATTAAAGAGAATTTAGGACGCTAAAATACATGTAATTTCTTAATAAACATTACAGTATATAACATGGTTTATTAAAGAGAAGCTAGGACGCTTAAATACATGTAATCTCTTAATAAACATTAAGTATATAACATGGTTAATTAAAGAGAATTTAGGACGCTAAAATACATGTAATTTCTTAATAAACATTACAGTATACAACATGGTTTATTAAAGAGAATTTAGGACGCTAAAATACTTGTTATTTCCTTATAAAACTTACAGTATATAACATGGTTTATTAAAGAGAAGTTAGGACGCTAAAATACATGTAATTTCTTAATAAACATTACAGTATAACCCATGGTTTATTAAAGAGAATTTAGGACGCTAAAATACATGTAATTTCTTAATAAACATTACAGTATATAACATGGTTTATTAAAGAGAAGTTAGGACGCTGAAATACATGTAATTTCTAAATAAACATTACAGTATATAACATGGTTCATTAAAGAGAATTGCGGATGCTAAAATACATGTAATTTTTGAACAAACATTAGAGTATATACCATTGTTTATTAAAGAGAACTTAGGACGCTAAAATACATGTAATTTCTGAATAAACATTACAGTATATAACATGGTTCATTAAAGAGGATTTAGGACGTATAAATACATGTAATTTCTTAATGAACATTACAGTATATAACATGGTTTATTAAAGAGAATTTAGGACGCTGAAATACATGTAATTTCTTAATAAACATTACAGTATATAACATGGTTCATTAAAGAGAATTTAAGACGCTAAAATACATGTAATTTCTTAATAAACATTACAGTATATAATATGGTTCATTAAAGAGAATTTAGGACGCTTAAATACATGTAATTTTTTAATGAATATTAAAGTATATAACATGGTTTATTAAAGAGAATTTAGGACGCTAAAATACATGTAATTTCTTAATAAACATAACAGTATATAACATGGTTCATTAAAGAGAATTTAGGACGCTAAAATACATTTAATTTCTTAATAAACATTAAGTATATAACATGGTTTATTAAAGAGAAAGTTAGGACGCTGAAATACATGTAATTTCTTAATAAACATTAGAGTATATAACATGGTTCATTAAAGAGAATTTAGGACGCTAAAATACATGTAATTTCTTAATAAACATTACAGTATATAACATAGTTTATTAAAGAGAATTTAGGACGCATAAATACATGTAATTTCTTAATAAACATTACAGTTTATAACATGGTTTATTAAAGAGAAGTTAGGACGCTTAAATACATGCAATTTCTTAATAAACATTACAGTATATAATATGGTTTATTAAAGAGAAGTTAGGACGCTAAAATACATGTAATTTCTTAACAAACATTACAGTATATAACATGGTTCATTTAAGAGAATTTAGGACGCTAAAATACATGTAATTTCTAAATAAACATTAGAGTATATAACATGGTTTATTAAAGAGAACTTAGGACGCTAAAATACATGTAATTTCTTAATAAACATTACAGTATATAACATGGTTCATTAAAGAGGATTTGGGACGTATAAATACATGTAATTTCTTAATGAACATTACAGTATATAACATGGTTTATTAAAGAGAATTTAGAACGCTGAAATACATGTAATTTCTTAATAAACATTACAGTATATAACATAGTTCATTAAAGAGAATTTAGGACGCTAAAATACATGTAATTTCTTAATAAACATTTCAGTATATAATATGGTTCATTAAAAAGAATTTAGAACGCTGAAATACATGTAATTTTTTAATGAATATTAAAGTATATTACATGGTTTATTAAAGAGAATTTAGGACGCTAACATACATGTAATTTCGTAATAAACATTACAGTATATAACATGGTTCATTAAAGAGAATTTAGGACGCTAAAATACATGTAATTTCTTAATAAACATAAAGTATAAAACATGGTTTATTAAATAGAAAGTTAGGACGCTTAAATACATGTAATTTCTTAATAAACATTACCGTATATAACATGGTTCATTAAAGAGAATTTAGGACGCTAAAATACATGTAATTTCTTAATAAACATTACAGTATATAACATAGTTTATTAAAGAGAATTTAGGACGCATAAATACATGTAATTTCTTAATAAACATTACAGTATATAACATTGTTTATTAAAGAGAAGTTAGGACGCTTAAATACATGTAATTTCTTAATAAACATTACAGTATATAACATGGTTTCCTAAAGAGAAGTTAGGACGCTAAAATACATGTAATTTCTTAATAAACATTACAGTATATAACATGGTTCATTCAAGAGAATTTAGGACGCTAAAATACATGTAATTTGTAAATAAACATTAAAGGATATAACATGGTTCATTAAAGAGAATTTAGGACGCTAAAATACATGTAATTTCTTAATAAACATTACAGTATATAACATGGTTTATTAAAGAGAAGTTAGGACGCTGAAATACATGTTATTTCTTAATAAAGATTACAGTATATAATATGGTTCATCAAAGAGAATTTAGGACGCTGAAATACATGTAATTTTTTAATAAACATTAAGTATATAACATGGTTCATTAAAGAGAATTTATGACGCTAAAATACATGTAATTTCTTATTAAACATTACAGTATATAACATGGTTTATTAAAGAGAATTTAGGACGCTTAATTACATGTTATTTCTTAATAAATATTACAGTATATAACATGGTTTATGAAAGAGAAGTACAGACGCTTAAATACATGTAATTTCTTACTAAACATTACCGTATATAACATGGTTTATTAAAGAGGATTTAGGACGTATAAATACATGTAATTTCTTAATAAACATAAGTGTATAATACATGGTTTATTATAGAGAATTTAGGACGCTGAAATACATGTAATTTCTTAACAAACATTACAGTATATAACAGTGTTCATTAAAGAGAATTTAGGACGCTAAAATACATGTAATTTCTTAATTAACATTAGAGTATATAACATGGTTTATTAAAGAGGATTTAGGACGCTTAAATACATGTAATTTCTTAATAAACATTACAGTATATAACATGGTTCATTAAAGAGAAGTTAGGACGCTAAAATACATGTAATTTCTTAATAAACATTACAGTATATAACATGGTTTATTAAAGAGAATTTAGGACGCTAAAATACATGTAATTTCTTAATAAACATTACAGTATATAACATGGTTTATTAAAGAGAAGCTAGGACGCTTAAATACATGTAATTTCTTAATAAACATTAAGTATATAACATGGTTAATTAAAGAGAATTTAGGACGCTAAAATACATGTAATTTCTTAATAAACATTACAGTATACAACATGGTTTATTAAAGAGAATTTAGGACGCTAAAATACTTGTTATTTCCTTATAAAACTTACAGTATATAACATGGTTTATTAAAGAGAAGTCAGGACGCTAAAATACATGTAATTTCTTAATAAACATTACAGTATAACCCATGGTTTATTAAAGAGAATTTAGGACGCTAAAATACATGTAATTTCTTAATAAACATTACAGTATATAACATGGTTTATTAAAGAGAAGTTAGGACGCTGAAATACATGTAATTTCTAAATAAACATTACAGTATATAACATGGTTCAGTAAAGAGAATTGCGGATGCTAAAATACATGTAATTTTTGAATAAACATTAGAGTATATACCATTGTTTATTAAAGAGAACTTAGGACGCTAAAATACATGTAATTTCTGAATAAACATTACAGTATATAACATGGTTCATTAAAGAGGATTTAGGACGTATAAATACATGTAATTTCTTAATGAACATTACAGTATATAACATGGTTTATTAAAGAGAATTTAGGACGCTGAAATACATGTAATTTCTTAATAAACATTACAGTATATAACATGGTTCATTAAAGAGAATTTAAGACGCTAAAATACATGTAATTTCTTAATAAACATTACAGTATATAATATGGTTCATTAAAGAGAATTTAGGACGCTTAAATACATGTAATTTTTAAATGAATATTAAAGTATATAACATGGTTTATTAAAGAGAATTTAGGATGCTAAAATACATGTAATTTCTTAATAAACATTACAGTATATAACATGGTTCATTAAAGAGAATTTAGGACGCTAAAATACATTTAATTTCTTAATAAACATTAAGTATATAACATGGTTTATTAAAGAGAAAGTTAGGACGCTGAAATACATGTAATTTCTTAATAAACATTAGAGTATATAACATGGTTCATTAAAGAGAATTTAGGACGCTAAAATACATGTAATTTCTTAATAAACATTACAGTATATAACATAGTTTATTAAAGAGAATTTAGGACGCATAAATACATGTAATTTCTTAATAAACATTACAGTTTATAACATGGTTTATTAAAGAGAAGTTAGGACGCTTAAATACATGCAATTTCTTAATAAACATTACAGTATATAATATGGTTTATTAAAGAGAAGTTAGGACGCTAAAATACATGTAATTTCTTAACAAACATTACAGTATATAACATGGTTCATTTAAGAGAATTTAGGACGCTAAAATACATGTAATTTCTAAATAAACATTACAGGATATAACATGGTTTATTAAAGAGAATTTAGGACGCTAAAATACATGTAATTTCTTAATAAACATTACAGTATATAACATGGTTTATTAAAGAGAAGTTAGGACGCTGAAATACATGTAATTTCTTAATAAACATTACAGTATATAACATGGTTCATTAAAGAGAATTTAGGACGCTAAAATACATGTAATTTCTTAATTAACATTAGAGTATATAACATAGTTTATTATAGAGAAGTTAGGACGCTTAAATACATGTAATTTCTTAATAAACATTACAGTATATAACATGGTTCATTAAAGAGAAGTTAGGACGCTAAAATACATGTAATTTCTTAATAAACATTAGAGTATATAACATGGTTTATTAAAGAGAATTTAGGACGCTAAAATACATGTAATTTCTTAATAAACATTACAGTATATAACATGGTTTATTAAAGAGAAGCTAGTACGCTTAAATACATGTAATTTCTTAATAAACATTAAGTATATAACATGGTTAATTAAAGTGAATTTAGGACGCTAAAATACATGTACTTTCTTAATAAACATTAGAGTATATAACATGGTTCATTAAAGAGAATTTAGGACGCTGAAATACATGTAATTTTGTAATGAATATTACAGTATATAACATGGTTTATTAAAGAGATTTAGGACGCTAAAATACATGTAATTTCTTAATAAACATTATTGTATATAACATGGTTTATTAAAGAGAATTTAGGACGCTAAAATACATGTAATTTCGTAATAAACATAAGAGTATAATACATGATTTATTAAAGAGAATTTAGGACGCTAAAATACATGAAATTTCTTAATAAACATTAAGTATATAACATGGTTCATTAAAGAGAATTTAGGACGCTAAAATAATGTAATTTCTTAATAAACATTACAGTATATAACATGGTTCATTAAAGAGAATTTAGGACGCTAAAATACATGTAATTTCTTAATAAATATTAGAGTATAATACAGGGTTTATTAAAGAGAATTTAGGACGCTAAAATACATGTAATTTCTGAATAAACATTACAGTATACAACATGGTTTATTAAAGTCAATTTACGACGCTAAAATACATGTAATTATTTAAAAAACATTACAGTATATAACATGGTTTATTAAAGAGAAGTTAGGACGCTTAAATACATGTAATTTCTTAATGAATATTAGAGTATAATACATGGTTTATCAAAAGGAATTTAGGACGCTAAAATACATGTAAATTCACAATAAAAAATGAGTATATAACATGGTTGATTAAAGAGTATTTAGGACGCTGAAATACATGTAATTTTTTAATGAATAATACGGTATATAACATGGTTCATTAAAAAGAATTTAGGACGCTAAAATACATGTAATTTCTTAATAAACATCAGAGTATAATACATGATTTATTAAAGAGAATTTAGGACGCTGAAATACATGTAATTTCTTAATAAACATTACAGTATATAACATGGTTTATTAGAGAGACTTTAGGACGCTAAAGTACATGTAATTTCTTAATAAACATTACAGTATATAACAGTGTTCATTAAAGAGAATGTAAGACGCTAAAATACATGTAATTTTTAATAAACATTAAGTATATAACATGGTTTATGAATGAGAATTTAGGACGCTGAAATACATGTAATTTCTAAATAAACATTACAGTATATAACATTGTTCATTAAAGAGAATTTAGGACGCTAAAATACATGTAATTTCTTAATAAACATTAGAGTATATAACATGGTTTATGAAAGAGAATGTAGGACGCTAAAATACATGTAATTTCTAAATATACATTCGAGTATAATACATAGTATATTAAAGAGAATTTAGGACGCTAAAATACATGTAATTTCTTAATAAACATTACAGTATATAACATGGTTCATTAAAGAGAATTTAGGACGCTGAAAAACATGTAATTTTTCAATGAATATTACAGTATATAACATGGTTGATTACAGAGAATTTAGGACGCTAAAATACATGTAATTTCTTAATAAACATTAGAGTATATAACCTGGTTCATTAAGAAGAATTTGTAACGCTAAAATACATGTAATTTCTTAATAAACATTACAGTATATAACATAGTTTATTAAAGAGTATTTAGGACGCTGAAATACATGTAATTTCTAAAAAAACATGAGAGTATATAACATGGTTTATTAAAGAGAATTCAGGACGCTTAAAAAAATGTAATTTCTTCATAAACATTAGAGTATAATACATGGTTTATTAAAGAGAATTTAGGACGCTAAAATACATGTAATTTCATAATAAACATTAAGTATATAACATGGTTCATTAAAGAGAATTTAGGACGCTAAAATACATGTAATTTCTTAATACACATTACAGTATATAACATGGTTCATTAAAGAGAATTTAGGACGCTAAAATACATGTAATTTCTTAATAAACATTACAGAATATAACATGGTTTATTAAAGAGAATTTAGGACGCTAAAATACATGTAATTTCTTAATAAACATTACAGTATATAACATGGTTTATTAAAGAGGATTTAGGACGTATAAATACATGTAATTTCTTAATAAACATTAGAGTATATAACATGGTTTATTAAACAGAATTTAGGACGCTGAAATACATGTAATTTTTTAATGAATAATACAGTATATTACATGGTTCATTAAAGAGAATTTAGAACGCTAAATACATGTAATTTCTTAATAAACATCAGAGTATAATACATGGTTTATTATAGAGAATTTAGGACGCTGAAATACATGTAATTTCTTAATAAACATTACAGTATATAACAGTGTTCATTAAAGAGAATTTAGGACGCTAAAATACATGTAATTTCTTAAAAAACATTACAGTATATAACATGGTTTATTAAAGAGAATTTAGGACGCTGAAATACATGTAATTTCTAAATAAACATTACAGTATATAACATGGTTGATTAAAGAAAATTTAGGACGCTAAAATACATGTAATTTCTTAATAAACATTATAGTATATAACAGTGTTCATTAAAGAGAATTTAGGACGCTAAAATACATGTAATTTCTTAATAAACATTACAGTATATAACATGGTTTATTAAAGAGAATTTAGGACGCTGAAATGCATGTAATTTCTAAATAAACATTATAGTATATAACATGGTTTATTAAAGAGAATTTAGGACGCTAAAATACATGTAATTTCTTAATAAACATTAGAGTATATAACATGGTTTATTAAAGAGAATTTAGGACGCTGAAATACATGTAATTTCTAAATAAACATTACAGTATATAAAATGATTTATTAAAGAGAATTTAGGACGCTGAAATACATGTAATTTCTTAATAAACATTAGAGTATATAACATGGTTTATTAAAGAGAAGTTAGGACGATAAAATACATGTCATTTCTTAATAAACATTAGAGTATAATACATGGTTTATTAAAGTGAATTTAGGACGCTAAAATACATGTCATTTCTTAATAAACCTTACAGTATATAACATGGTTCATTAAAGAGTATTTAGGACGCTGAAAAACATGTAATTTTTTAATGAATATTAAAGTATATAACATGGTTTATTAAAGAGAATTTAGGACGCTAAAATACATGTAATTTCTTAATAAACATTTTAGTATAATACATGGTTTATTAAAAAAAATTTAGGACGCTAAAATACATGTAATTCCTAAAAACATTACAGTATATAACATTGTTCATAAAAGAGAATTTTAGACGCTGAAAAACATGTAATTTTTTAATGAATATTACAGTATATAACATGGTTTATTAAAGAGAATTTAGGACGCTGAAATACATGTAATTTCTTAACAAACATTACAGTATATAACATGGTTTATTAAAGAGAATTTAGGACGCTAATATACATGTAAGTTCTTAATAAACATTACAGTATATAACAGTGTTCATTAAAGAGAATTTAGGACGCTAAAATACATGTAATTTCTTAATAAACATTACAGTATATAACATGGTTTATTAAAGAGAATTGAGGACGCTAAAATACATGTAATTTCTTAATAAACATTACAGTATAAAACAGTGTTCATTAAAGAGAATTTAAGACGCTAAAATACATGTAATTTTTTAATAAACATTACAGTATATAAAATGGTTCATTAAAGATAATTTAGGACGCTAAAATACATGTAATTTCTTAATAAACATTAGAGTATATAACATGGTTTATTAAATAGAAGTTAGGACGCTTAAATACATGTAATTTCTTAATGAACATTCGAGTATAATACATGGTTTATTAAAGAGAATTTAGAACGCTAAAATACATGTAATTTCTTAATAAACATTACAGTATATAACATGGTTTATTAAAGAGAACTTAGGCCGCTGAAATACATGTAATTTCTAAATAAACATTACAGTATATATCATGGTTGATTAAACGGAATTTAGGACGGTAAAATACATGTAATTTCTTAATAAACATTAGAGTATATAACATGGTTTATTAAAGAGAATTTAGGACGCTAAAATACATGTAATTTCTTAATAAACATTAGAGTATAATACATGGTTTATTAAAAAGAATTAAGGACGCTAAATTACATGTAATTTCTTAATAAACATTTCAGTATATAACATGGTTCATTAAAGAGAATTTAGGACGCTGAAATACATGTAATTTTGTAATAGAATATTACAGTATATAACATGGTTTATTAAAGAGAATTTAGGACGCTAAAATACATGTAATTTCTTAATAAACATCACAGTATATAACATGGTTCATTAAAGAGAATTTAGGACGCTAAAATACATGTAATTTCTTAATAAATATTACAGTATATAACATGGTTTATTAAAGCGCATTAGGACGCTAAATACATGTAATATCTTAATAAACATTACAGTATATAACATGGTTCATACAAGAGAATTTATGACACTTAAATACATGTAATTTCTTAATAAACATTACAGTATATAACATGGTTTATCAAAGAGAATTTAGGAAGCTAAAATACATGTAATTTTTAAATAAATATTTCAGTATATAACATGGTTTATTAAAGAGAATATAGGACGCTAAAATACATGTAATTTCTTAATAAACATCACAGTATATAACATGGTTCATTAAAGAGAATTTAGGACGCTAAAATACATGTAATTTCTTGATAAATATTACAGTATATAACATGGTTTATTAAAGCGCATTAGGACGCTAAAATACATGTAATATCTTAATAAACATTACAGTATATAACATGGTTCATTAAAGAGAATTTAAGACGCTTAAATACATGTAATTTCCTTATAAACATTACAGTATATAACATGGTTTATCAAAGAGAATTTAGGACGCTAAAATACATGTAATTTCTAAATAAATATTTCAGTATATAACATGGTACATTAAAGAGAATTTAGGACGCTAAAATACATGTAATTTCTAAATAAACATTAGAGTATATAACATGGTTTATTAAGGAGAATTTAGGACGCTAAAATACATGTAATTTCTTAATAAACATTAGAGTATAATACATGGTTTATTAAAGAGAATTTAGGACGCTTAAATACATGTAATTTCTTAATAAACATTACAGTATATAACATGGTTTATTAAAGAGAATTTAGGACGCTAAAATACATGTAATTATTTAATAAATATTACAGTATATAACATCGTTTATTAAAGAAAATTTAGGACGCTTAAATAGATGTAATTTCTTAATGAATATTTGAGTATAATACATGGTTTATCAAAGAGAATTTAGGACGCTAAAAAACATGTAATTTCTTAATAATCATTACAGTATATAACAGTGTTCATTAAAGACAATTTAGGACGCTTAAATACATGTAATTTCTTAATAAACATTACAGTATATAACATGGTTTATTAAGGAAAATTCAAACGCTGAAATACATGTAATTTCTAAATAAACATTAAGTATATAACATGGTTTATTAAAGAGAATTTAGGACGCTAAAATACATGTAATTTCTAAATAAACATTAAGTATATAACATGGTTTATTAAAGCGCATTAGGACGCTAAATACATGTAATATCTTAATAAACATTACAGTATATAACATGGTTCATTAAAGAGAATTTAAGACGCTTAAATACATGTAATTTCTTAATAAACATTACAGTATATAACATGGTTTATCAAAGAGAAGTTAGGACGCTTAAATACATGTAATTTCTTAATAAACATTAAGTATATAACATGGTTCATTAAAGAGAATTTAGGACGCTAAAAAACATGTAATTTCCTTATCCACATTAGAGTATATAACATGGTTTATTAAAGAGAATTTAGGACGCAAAAATACATGTAATTTCTTTATAAACATTACAGTATATGACATGGTTTTTTAAAGAGAATTTAGGACGCTGAAATACATGTAATTTCTAAATAAACATTAAGTATATAACATGGTCTATTAAAGAGAATTAAGGACGGTAAAATACATGTAATTTCTTAATAAACATTAGAGTATATAACATGGTTTATTAAAGAGAATTTAGGACGCTAAAATACATGTAATTTCTTAATAAACATTAGAGTATAATACATCGTTTATTAAAAAGAATTAAGGACGCTAAATTACATGTAATTTCTTAATAAACATTAGAGTATATAACATGGTTTATTAAAGAGAATTTAGGACGCTGAAATACATGTAATTTCTAAATAAACATTAAAGTATATAACATGGTCTATTAAAGAGAATTTAGGACGCTAAAATACATGTAATTTCTTAATAAACATTTGAGTATTATACATGGTTTATTAAAGAGACTTTAGGACGCTGAAATACATGTAATTTCTTAATAAACATTAGAGTATATAACATGGTTTATTAAAGAGAATTTAGGACGCTAAAATACATGTAATTTCTTAATGAACATTACAGTTGTAACTGTGCTTTATGAATGAGAATTTAGGACGCTGAAATACATGTAATTTCTTAATGAACATTACAGTATATAACATGGTTTATTAAAGAGAATTCAGGACGCTTAAATACATGTAATTTCTTAATAAACATTACAGTATATAACATGGTTTATTAAAGAGAATTTAGGACGCTGAAATACATGTAATTTCTTAATAAACATTACAGTATATAACATGGTTTATAAAAAAGAATTTAGGACGCTGAAATACATGTAATTTCTTAATGAACATTACAGTTGTAACTTTGCTTTATTAAAGAGAATTTAGGACGCTATAATACATGTAATTTCTTAATAAACATTACAGTATATCACATGGTTTATTAAAGAGAATTTAGGACGCTGAAATACATGTAACTTTTTAATAAACATTAGAGTATAATACATGGTTTATTAAAGAGAATTAAGGATGCTAAAATACATGTATTTTTTAATAAACATCAGAGTATAATACATGGTTTATAAAAGAGAGTTTATGACGCTAAAATACATGTAATTTCTTAATAAACATTAGAGTATATAACATGGTTTATTAAAGAGAATTAAAGACGGTAAACAACATGTAATTTCTTAATAAACATTACAGTATATAACAGTGTTCATTAAAGATAATTAAGGACGCTAAAATAATGTAATTTCTTAATAAACATTAAAGTATATAACATGGTTTATTAAAGAGAATTCAAACGCTGAAATACATGTAATTTCTTAATAAACATTACAGTATATAACAGTGTTCATTAAAGAGAATTTAGGACGCTAAAATACATGTAATTTCTTAATAAACATTACAGTATATAACATGGTTTATTAAAGAGAATTTAGGACGCTAAAATACATGTAATTTCTTAACCAACATTACAGTATATAACATGGTTCATTAAAGAGAATCTAGGACGCTAAAATACATGTAATTTCTTAATAAACATTACAGTATATAAAATGGTCCATTAAAGAGACTTTAGGACGCTAAAATACATGTAATTTCTTAATAAACATTATAGTATAAAACAGTGTTCATTAAAGAGAATTTAGGACGCTAAAATACATGTAATTTCTTAATAAATATTACAGTATATAAAATGGTTCATTAAAGAGAATTTAGGACGCTAAAATACATGTAATTTCTTAATAAACATTACAGTATATAACATGGTATATTAAATAGAATTTAGGACGCTTAAATACATGTAATTTCTTAATGAACATTCGAGTATAATACATGGTTTATTAAATAGAATTTAGTACGCTAAAATACATGTAATTTCTTAATAAACATTAGAGTATAATACATGGTTTATTAAAATGAATTAATGACGCTAAATTACATGTAATTTCTTAATAAACATTACAGTATATAACATTGTTCATTAAAGATAATTTAGGACGATGAAATACATGTAATTTTGTAATAGAATATTACAGTATATAACATGGTTTATTAAAGAGAATTTAGAACGCTAAAATACATGTAATTTCTTAATACACATCACAGTATATAACATGGTTCATTAAAGAGAATTTAGGACGCAAAAATACATGTAATTTCTTAATAGACATTAGAGTATATAACATGGTTTATTAAAGCGAATTTAGGACGCTAAAATACATGTAATATCTTAATAAACATTACAGTATATAACATGGTTCATTAAAGAGAATTTAAGACGCTAAAATACAAGTAATTTCTTAATAAAAATTACAGTATATAACATGGTTTATTAAAGAGAATTTAGGACGCTTAAATAAATGTAATTTCTTAATAAATATTTCAGTATATAACATGGTTCATTAAAGAGAATTTAGGACGCTAAAATACATGTAATTTCTAAATAAACATTAGAGTATATAACATGGTTTATTAAAGAGAATTTAGGACGCTAAAATACATGTAATTTCTTAATAAACATTAGAGTATAATACATGGTTTATTAAAGAGAATTAAGGACGCTTAAATACATGTAATTTTTTAATAAACATTACAGTATATAACATGGTTTATTAAAGAGAATTTAGGACGCTAAAATACATGTAATTATTTAATCAATATTACAGTATATAACATGGTTTATTAAAGAACATTTAGGACGCTTAAATACATGTAATTTCTTAATGAATATTAGAGTATAATACATGGTTTATCAAAGAGAATTTAGGACGCTAAAATACATGTAATTTCATAATAAACATTTGAGTATATAACATGGTTTATTAAAGAGAATTTAGGACGCTTTAATACATGTAATTTCTAAATAAACATTACAGTATATAACATGGTTCATTAAAGAGAATTTAGGACGCTAAAATACATGTAATTTCTTAGTAAACATTAGAGTATATAACATGGTTTATTAAAAAGAATTTAGGACGCTAAAATACATGTAATTTCTTAATAATCATTACAGTATATAACATGGTTTATTAAAGAGAATTTAGGACGCCAAAATATATGTAATTTCTAAATAAACATTACAGTATATAACATGGTTTTTTAAAGAGAATTTAGGACGCTTAAATACATGTAATTTCCGAATAAACATTACAGTATATAACATGGTTCATTAAAGAGAATAAAGAACGCTAAAATGCATGTAATTTCTTAATAAACATTAGAGTATATAACATGGTTTATTAAAAGGAATTTAAAACGCTCAAATACATGTAATTTCTTAATAAACATTAGAGTACAATACATGGTTTATTAAAGAGAATTCAGGACGCTAAAATACATGTAATTTCTTAATAAACATTACAGTATATAACATGGTTTATTAAAAAGAATTTAGGACGCTAAAATACATTTAATTTTTTAATAAACATTACAGTATATAACATGGTTTATTAAAGAGAATTTAGGACGCTATATTACATATAATTTCTTAATAAACATAACAGTATATAACATGGTTCATTAAAGAGAATTTAGGACAATAAATTACATGTAATTTCTTAATAAACATTACAGTATATAACATGGTTTATTAAAGAGAATTTAGGACGCTAAAATACATGTAATTTCTTAATGAACATTACAGTTGTAACTGTGCTTTATGAAAGAGAATTTAGGACGCTTAAATACATGTAATTTCTTAATGAACATTACAGTGTATAACATGGTTTATTAAAGAGAATTAAGGACGCTGAAATACATGTAAATTCTTTAATAAACATTACAGTATATAACATAGTTTATTTAAGAGAATTTAGGACACTGAAATACATGTAATTTCTTAATAAACATTACAGTATATAACATGGTATATTAAAGAGAATTTAGGACGCTAAAATACATGTAATTTCTTAATAAACATTAGAGTATATAACATGGTTTATTAAAGAGAATTTAGGACGCGGAAATACATGTAATTTCTAAATAAACATCACAGTATATAACATGGTTGATTAAAGAGAATTTAGGACGCTAAAATACATGTAATTTCTTAATGAACATTACAGTTGTAACTGTGCTTTATGAAAGAGAATTTAGGACGCTGAAATACATGTAATTTCTTAGTGAACATTACAGTATATAACATGGTTTATTAAAGAGAATTTAGGACGCTGAAATACATGTAATTCTTAATAAACACTAGAGTATATAACATGGTTTATTAAAGAGAATTTAGGACGCTTAAATACATGTAATTTCTTAATAAACATTACAGTATATAACATGGTATATTAAAGAGAATTTAGGACGCTGAAATACATGTAATTTCTAAATAAACATTACAGTATATAACATCGTTCATTAAAGAGAATTTAGGACGCTGAAATACATGTAATTTCTAAAAAAACATTACAGTATATAACATGGTTCATTAAAGAGAATTTAGGACGCTAAAATACATGTAATGTCTTAATAAACATTAGAGTATATAACATGGTTTATTAAAGAGAATTTAGGACGCTTAAATACATGTAATTTCTAAATAAACATTAAAGTATATAACATGGTCCATTAAAAAGAATTTAGGACGCTAAAATACATGTAATTTCTTAATAAACATTTGAGTATTATACATGGTTTATTAAAGAGAATTTAGGACGCTGAAATACATGTAATTTCTTAATAAACATTAGAGTATATAACATGGTTTATTAAAGAGAATTTAGGACGCTAAAATACATGTAATTTCTTAATGAACATTACAGTTGTAACTGTGCTTTATGAAAGAGAATTTAGGACGCTGAAATACATTTAATTTCTTAATGAACATTACAGTATATAACATGGTTTATTAAGGAGAATTTAGGAGGCTGAAATACATGTAAGTTCTTAATAAACATTACAGTATATAACATGGTTTATTAAAGAGAATTTAGGACGCTGAAATACATGTAATTTCTTAATAAACATTACAGTATATAACATGGTTTTTTAAAAAGAATTTAGGACGCTGAAATACATGTAATTTCTTAATGAACATTACAGTTGCAACTTTGCTTTATTAAAGAGAATTTAGGGCGCTATAATACATGTAATTTATTAATAAACATTACAGTATATAACATGGTTTATCAAAGAGAATTTAGCACGCTGAAATACATGTAATTTCTTAATAAACATTACAGTATATAACATGGTTTATTAAAGAGAATTTAGGACGCTCAAATACATGTAATTTCTTAATGAACATTACAGTTGTAACTGTGCTTTATTACCGAGATTTAGGACGCTGAAATACATGTAATTTCTATATAAACATTATAGTATATAACATGGTTTATTAAAGAGATTTTAGGACGCTGCAATACATGTAATTTATTGATAAACATTACAGTATATAACATGGTTTATTAAAGAAAATTTACGACGCTGAAATACATGTAATTTCTTAATAAACATTTCAGTATAAAACATGGTATATTAAAGAGAATTTAGGACGCTGAAATATATGCAATTTCTAAATGAACATAACAGTATATAACACGGTTTATTAAAGAGAATTTAGGATGCTAAAATACATGTAATTTCTTAATAATCATTACAGTATATAACATGGTTTATTAAAGAGAATTTAGGACGCTAAAATACATGTAATTTCTTAATAAACATTACAGTATATAACATGGTTTATTAAAGAGAATTTAGGACGCTATAATACATGTAATTTCTTAATAAACATTACAGTATATAACATGGTTTATTAAAGAGAATTAAGGACGCTTAAATACATGTAATTTCTAAATAAACATTACAGTATATAACATGGTTCATTAAAGAGAATTGAGGACGCTAAAATACATGTAATTACTTATTAAACATTACAGTATATAACATGGTTTATTAAAGAGAAGTTATGACGACAAAATACATGTAATTTCTTAATAAACATTAGAGTATAATACATGGTTTATTAAAGAGAATTTAGGACGCTAAAATACATGTAATTTCTTAATAAACATTAGAGTATATAACATGGTTTATTAAAGAGAATTTAGGACGCTAAAATACGTGTAATTTCTTAACAAACATTACAGTATATGATATGGTTTATTAAAGAGAATTTAGGACGCTAAAATACATGTAATTTCTTAATAAATATTTAGTATATAACATGGTTCATTAAAGAGAAGTGAGGACGCTAAAATACATGTAATTTCTTAATAAACATTACAGTATATAACAGTGTTCATTAAAGAGAATTTAGGACGCTAAAATACATGTAATTTCTTAATAAACATTAGAGTATATAACATGGTTTATTAAAGAGAATTTAGGACGCGGAAATACATGTAATTTCTAAATAAACATTACAGTATATAAAATGGTTCATTAAAGAGAATTTAGGACGCTGAAATACATGTAATTTCTTAATAAAAATTACAGTATATAACATGGTTTATTAAAGAGAATATAGGACGCTAAAATACATGTAATTATTTTATTAACATTACAATATATAACATGGTTTATTAAAGAGAATTTAGGACGCTTAAATACATGTAATTTCTAAATGAATATTAGAGTATAATACATGGTTTATTAAAGAGAATTTAGGACGCTAAAATACATGTAATTTCTTAATAAACATTATAGTATATAACATGGTTCATTAAAGAGAATTTAGGACGCTAAAATACATGTAATTTCTTAATAAACATAACAGTATATAACATGGTTTATTAAAGAGAATTTAGGACGCTAAAATACATGTAATTTCTAAAGAAAAATTAGAGAATATAACATGGTTCATTAAAGAAATTAAGGACGCTGAAATACATGTAATTTTTTAATGAATATTACAGTATACAACATGGTTTATTAAAGAGAATTTAGGACGCTAAAATACATGTAATTATTTAATAAACATCAGAGTATAATACATGGTTTATTAAAGAGAATTTAGGACGCTGAAATACATGTAATTTCTTTAATGAACATTACAGTATATAACATGGTTCATTAAAGAGAATTTAGGACGCTAAAATACATGTAATTTCTTAATTAACATTAAGTATATAACATGGTTTATTAAAGAGAATTTAGGACGCTGAAATACATGTAATTTCTAAATAAACATTAGAGTATACAACATGGTTCATTAAAGAGAATTTAGGACGCTAAAATACATGTAATTTCTTAATAAACATTAGAGTATATAACATGGTTTATTAACGAGAATGTAGAACGCTAAAATACATGTAATTTCCTTATAAACATTAAAGTATATACATGGTTCATTAAAGAGAATTTAGGACGCTAAAATACATGTAATTTCTTAATAAACATTACAGTTCATAACATGGTTTATTAAAGAGAATTTAGGACGCTGAAATACATGTAATTTCTTAATAAACATTAGAGTATATAACATGGTTTATTAAAGAGAATTTAGGACGCTAAAATACATGTAATTTCTTAATAAACATTACAGTATATAACATGGTTAATCATAGGGAATTTAGGACGCTAAAATACATTTAATTTCTTAATAAACATTACAGTATAAACCATGGTTTATTAAAGAGAATTTATGACGCTGAAATACATGTAATTTCTAAATAAACATTACAGTATACAACATGGTTCCTTAAAGAGAATTTAGGACGCTAAAATACATGTAATTTCTTAATAAACATATGAGTATATAACATGGTTTATTAAAGAGAATTTAGGACGCTAAAATACATGTAATTTCTAAATAAACATTAGAGTATAATACATGGTTTGTTAAAGAGAATCTAGGACGCTAAAATACATGTAATTTCTTAACAAACATTACAGTATATAACATGGTTCATTAAAGAGCATTCAGGACGCTGAAATACATGTAATTATTAATGAATACTACAGTATATAACATTGTTTATTAAAGAGAATTTAGGACGCTAAAATACACGTAATTTCTTAAACAACATTACAGTATATAACATGGTTTATTAAAGAGAATTTAGGACGCTAAAATACATGTATTTCTTAATAAACATTACAGTATATAACATGGTTCATTAAAGAGAATTTAGGACGCTTAAATACATGTAATTTCTATATAAACATTATAGTATATAACATTGTTTATTAAAGAGATTTTAGGACGCTGCAATACATTTAATTTATTGATAAACATTACAGTATATAACATGGTTCATTAAAGAAAATTTACGACGCTGAAATACATGTAATTGCTTAATAAACATTTCAGTATATAACATGGTATATTAAAGAGAATTTAGGACGCTGAAATATATGCAATTTCTAAATGAACATAACAGTATATAACATGGTTTATTAAAGAGAATTTAGGACGCTGAAATACATGTAATTTCTTAATAAACATTACAGTATATAACATGGTTTATTAAAGAGAATTTAGGACGCTAAAATACATGTAATTTCTTAATAAACATTACAGTATATAACATGGTTTATTAAAGAGAATTTAGGACGACAAAATACATGTAACTTCTTAATAAACATTAGAGTATAATACATGGTTTATTATAGAGAATTTAGGACGCTAAAATACATGTAATTTCTTAATAAACATTAGAGTATATAACATGGTTTATTAAAGAGAATTTAGGACGCTAAAATACATGTAATTTCTTAACAAACATTACAGTATATAGTATGGTTTATTAAAGAGAATTTAGGACGCTAAAATACATGTAGTTTCTTAATAAATATTAAGTATATAACATGGTTCATTAAAGAGAAGTGAGGACGCTTAAATACATGTAATTTCTTAATAAACATTACAGTATATGACAGTGTTCATTAAAGAGAATTTAGGACGCTAAAATAAATGTAATTCGTTAATAAACATTAGAGTATATAACATGGTTTATTAAAGAGAATTTAGGACGCTGAAATACATGTAATTTCTAAACAAACATTACAGTATATAAAATGGTTCATTAAAGAGAATTTAGGACGCTAAAATACATGTAATTATTTTATGAACATTACAATATATAACATTGTTTATTAAAGAGAATTTAGGACGCTTAAATACATGTAATTTCTTAATGAATATTAGAGTATAATACATGGTTTGTTAAAGAGAATTTAGGACGCTAAAATACATGTAATTTCTTAATAAACATTACAGTATATAACATGGTTCATTAAAGAGAATTTAGGACGCTAAAATACATGTAATTTCTTAATAAACATTACAGTATATAACATGGTTTATTAAAGAGAATTTAGGACGCTAAAATACATGTAATTTCTAAAGAAACATTAGAGAATATAACATGGTTCATTAAAGAAATTTAGGACGCTGAAATACATGTAATGTTTTAATGAATATTACAGTATATAACATGGTTTATTAAAGAGAATTTAGGACGCTAAAATACATGTAATTATTTAATAAACATCAGAGTATAATACATGGTTTATTAAAGAGAATTTAGGACGCTGAAATACATGTAATTTCTAAATAAACATTAGAGTATATAACATGGTTCATTAAAGAGAATTTAGGACGCTAAAATACATGTAATTTCTTAATAAACATTACAGTATATAACATTGTTTATTAACGAGAATGTAGAACGCTAAAATACATGTAATTTCCTTATAAACATTAAAGTATATAACATGGTTCATTAAAGAGAATTTAGGACGCTAAAATACATGTAATTTCTTAATAAACATTACAGTACATAACATGGTTTATTAAAAAGAATTTAGGCCGCTGAAATACATGTAATTTCTAAATAAACATTACAGTATACAACATGGTTTATTAAAGAGAATTTAGGACGCTAAAATACATGTAATTTCTTAATAAACATATGAGTATATAACATGGTTTATTAAAGAGAATTTAGGACGCTAAAATACATGTAATTTCTTAATAAACATTAGAGTATAGTACATGGTTTGTTAAAGAGAATCTAGGACGCTAAAATACATGTAATTTCTTAACAAACATTACAGTATATAACATGGTTCATTAAAGAGCATTCAGGACGCTGAAATACATGTAATTATTAATGAATACTACAGTATATAACATTGTTTATTAAAGAGAATTTAGGACGCTAAAATACACGTATTTTCGTAAACAACATTACAGTATATAACATGTTTTTTTAAAGAGAATTTAGGACCCTAAAATACATGTATTTCTTAATAAACATTACAGTATATAACATGGTTCATTAAAGAGAATTTAGGACGCTTAAATACATGTAGTTTCTTAATAAACATAACAGTATATAACATGGTTGATTAAAGAGAATTTAAGACGCTGAAATACATGTAATTTCTAAATAAACATTACAGTATATAACATGGTTCATTAAAGAGAATTTAGGACGCTAAAATACATGTGATTTCTTACTAAACATTAGAGTATATAACATGGGTTATTAAAGAGAATTTAGGACGCTAAAATACATGTAATTTCTTAATAAACATTACAGTATATAACATGGTTTATTAAAGAGACTTTAGGACGCTCAAATACATGTAATTATTTTATGAACATTACAATATATAACATGGTTTATTAAAGAGAATTTAGGACGCTTCAATACATGTAATTTTTTAATGAATATTAGAGTATAATACATGGTTTATTAAAGAGAATTTTGGACGCTAAAATACATGTAATTTCTTAATAAACATTACAGTACTTAACATGGTTCATTAAAGAGAATTTAGGACGCTAAAATACCTGTAATTTCTTAATAAATATTACAGTATATGACATGGTTTATTAAAGAGAATTTAAGACGCTAAAATACATGTAATTTCTTAACAAACATTACAGTATATAACATGGTTTATCCAAGAGAATTTAGGACGCGATAATACATGTAATTTCTTAATAAACATTACAGTATATAACATGGTTTATTAACGAGAATTGCGGACGCTAAAATACATGTAATTTTTTTAATAAACATTAAAGTATATAACATGGTTTATTAAAGAGAATTTAGGACGCTAAAATACATGTAATTTCTTAATAAACATTACAGTATATAACATGGTTTATTAAAGAGGATTTAGGACGTATCAATACATGTAATTTCTTAATAAACATTACAGTATATAACATAGTTTGTTAAAGAGAATTCAGGACGCTGAAATACATGTAATTTTTTAATGAATAATACAGTATATTACATGGTTCATTAAAGAAAATTTAGGACGCTAAAATACATGTAATTTCTTAATAAACATCAGAGTATAATACATGGTTTGTTAAAGAGAATTTATGACGCTGAAATACATGTAATTTCTAAATAAACATTAGAGTATATAACATGGTTTATTAAAGAGAATTTAGGACGCTAAAATACATGTAATTTCTTAATAAACATTACAGTATATAACAGGGTTTATTAAAGAGAATTTAGGACGCTAAAATACATGTAATTTCTTAATAAATATTAAGTATATAACAGTGTTCATTAAAGAGAATTTAGGACGCTGAAATACATGTAATTTTTTAATGAATATTACAGTATATAACATGGTTTATTAAAGAGAATTAAGAACGCTAAAATACATGTAATTTCCTTATAAACATTAGAGTATAAAACATGGTTCATTAAAGAGAATTTAGGACGCTAAAATACATGTAATTTCTTAATAAAGATTACAGTATATAACATTGTTTATTAAAGAGAATTTAGGACGCTGAAATACATGTAATTTCTTAATAAACATTACAGTATATAACATGCTTCATTAAATAGAATTTAGGACGCTAAAATACATGTAATTTCTTGATAAACATTAGGGTATATAACATGGTTTATTAAAGAGAATTTAGAACGCTAAAATACATGTAATTTCCTTATAAACATTAGAGTATATAACATGGTTTATTAAAGAGAATTTAGGACGCTAAAATACATGTAATTTCTTAATAAAAATTACAGTATATAACATGGTTTATTAAAGAGAATTTAGGACGCTGAAATACATGTAATTTCTTAATAAACATATGAGTATATAACATGGTTTATCCTAGAGAATTTAGAACACTAAAATACATGTAATTTCCTTATAAACATTAGAGTATATAACATGGTTCATTAAAGAGAATTTAGGACGCTAAAATACATGTAATTTCTGAATAAACATTACAGTATAAAACATGGTTCATTAAAGAGGATTTAGGACGCTAAAATACATGTAATTTCTTAATAAACATAATAGTATATAACATGGTTCATTAAAGAGAATTTAGGACGCTAAAATACATGTAATTTCTAAATAAACATTAGAGTATAATACATGGTTTGTTAAAGAGAATTCAGGACGCTAAAATACATGTAATTTCTTTAATAAACATTACAATATATAACATGGTTCATTAAGGAGAATTCAGGACGCTGAAATACATGTAATTTTTAATGAATACTACAGTATATAACATTGTTCATTAAAGAGAATTTAGGACGCTAAAATACATGTAATTTCTTAATAAACATTACAGTATATAACATGGTTTATACAAGAGAATTTAGGACGCTAAAATACATGTAATTTCTTAATAATCATTAGAGTATATAACATGGTTTATTAAAGAGAATTAAAGACGCTAAAATACATGTAATTTCTTAATAAACATTACAGTATATAACATGGTTCATTAAAGAGAATTTAGGACGCTAAAATACATGTAATTTCTTAATAAAAATTTCAGTATATAACCTGGTTTATCGATAAGAATTTAGGACGCTGAAATACATATGATTTCTAAATAAACATTACAGTATATAACATGGTTTATTAAAGAGAATTTAGGACGCTAAAATACATGTAATTTCTTAATAAACATTACAGTATATAACATGGTTTATTAAAGAGAATTTGGGACGCTGAAATACATGTAATTTCTTAATAAACATTAGAGTATAGTACATAGTTCATTAAGAAGAATTTAGGACGCTAAAATACATGTAATGTCTGAATAAACATTACAGTATATAACATGGTTTATGAAAGAGAATTTAGGACGCTAAAATTCATGTAATTATTTAATAACCATTACAGTATATAACATGGTTTATTAAAGAGAATTTAGGACGCTTAAATACATGTAATTTCTTAATAAACATTACAATATATGACATGGTCTATTAAAGAGAATTTAGGACGCTAAAATACATGTAATTTCTTAATAAACATTAGAGTATAATACATGGTTTATTAAAGAGGCTATAGGACGCTAAAATACATGTAATTTCTTAATAAATATTACAGTATATAACATGGTTTATTAAAGAGAATTTAGGACGCGAAAATACATGTAATTTCTTAATAAACATTAGAGTATAGTACATAGTTCATTAAGAAGAATTTAGGACGCTAGAATACATGTAATGTCAAAATAAACATTACAGTATATAACATGGTTTATTAAAGAGAATTTAGGACGCTACAATACATGTAATTATTTAATAAACATTACAGTATATAACATGGTTTATCAAAGAGAATTTAAGGCGCTGAAATACATGTAATATCTTAATAAACATTACAGTTGTAACTGTGCTTAATAAAAGAGAATTTAGGACGCTAAAATACATGTAATTTCTGAATAAACATTACAGTATATAACATGGTTTATTAAAGAGAATTTAGGACGATAAAATACATGTAATTTCTTAATAAGTATTAGAGTATAATACATGGTTTATTAAAGAGAATTTAGGACGCTAAAATACATGTAATTTCTTAATAAACATTACAGTATATAACATGGTTCATTAAAGAGAATTTATGACGCAAAAATACATGTAATTTCTTAATAAACATTACAGTATGTAACATGGTTTATTAAAAAGAATTGAGGACGCTGAAATACATGTAATTTCTTAATAAACATTACAGTATATAACATGGTACATTAAAGAGAATTTAAGATTCTAAAATACATGTAATTTCTTAATAAACATTACAGTATATAACCTGGTTTATTACCGACAATTTAGGACGCTGAAATACATGTAATTTCTTAATAAACATTACAGTATATAACATGGTTTGTTAAAGAGAATTTAGGACGCTAAAATACATGTTATTTCTTAATGAACATTACAGTTGTAACTGTGCTTTATTAAAGAGAATTTAGGAGGCTGAAGTACACGTAATTTCTTAATAAACATTACAGTATATAACATGGTTTATTAAAGAGAATTTAGGACGCTGAAATACATGTAATTTCTAAATAAACATTAGAGTATATAACATGGTTCATTAAAGAGAATTTAGGACGCTAAAATACATGTAATTTCTTAATAAACATTACAGTATATAACATTGTTTATTAACGAGAATGTAGAACGCTAAAATACATGTAATTTCCTTATAAACATTAAAGTATATAACATGGTTCATTAAAGAGAATTTAGGACGATAAAATACATGTAATTTCTTAATAAACATTACAGTACATAACATGGTTTATTAAAAAGAATTTAGGCCGCTGAAATACATGTAATTTCTAAATAAACATTACAGTATACAACATGGTTTATTAAAGAGAATTTAGGACGCTAAAATACATGTAATTTCTTAATAAACATATGAGTATATAACATGGTTTATTAAAGAGAATTTAGGACGCTAAAATACATGTAATTTCTTAATAAACATTAGAGTATAGTACATGGTTTGTTAAAGAGAATCTAGGACGCTAAAATACATGTAATTTCTTAACAAACATTACAGTATATAACATGGTTCATTAAAGAGCATTCAGGACGCTGAAATACATGTAATTATTAATGAATACTACAGTATATAACATAGTTTATTAAAGAGAATTTAGGACGCTAAAATACACGTATTTTCGTAAACAACATTACAGTATATAACATGTTTTTTTAAAGAGAATTTAGGACGCTAAAATACATGTATTTCTTAATAAACATTACAGTATATAACATGGTTCATTAAAGAGAATTTAGGACGCTTAAATACATGTAGTTTCTTAATAAACATAACAGTATATAACATGGTTGATTAAAGAGAATTTAAGACGCTGAAATACATGTAATTTCTAAATAAACATTACAGTATATAACATGGTTCATTAAAGAGAATTTAGGACGCTAAAATACATGTGATTTCTTACTAAACATTAGAGTATATAACATGGGTTATTAAAGAGAATTTAGGACGCTAAAATACATGTAATTTCTTAATAAACATTACAGTATATAACATGGTTTATTAAAGAGACTTTAGGACGCTCAAATACATGTAATTATTTTATGAACATTACAATATATAACATGGTTTATTAAAGAGAATTTAGGACGCTTCAATACATGTAATTTTTTAATGAATATTAGAGTATAATACATGGTTTATTAAAGAGAATTTTGGACGCTAAAATACATGTAATTTCTTAATAAACATTACAGTACATAACATGGTTCATTAAAGAGAATTTAGGACGCTAAAATACCTGTAATTTCTTAATAAACATCACAGTATATGACATGGTTTATTAAAGAGAATTTAAGACGCTAAAATACATGTAATTTCTTAACAAATATTACAGTATATAACATGGTTTATCCAAGAGATTTTAGGACGCGATAATACATGTAATTTCTTAATAAACATTACAGTATATAACATGGTTTATTAACGAGAATTGCGGACGCTAAAATACATGTAATTTTTTTAATAAACATTAAAGTATATAACATGGTTTATTAAAGAGAATTTAGGACGCTAAAATACATGTAATTTCTTAATAAACATTACAGTATATAACATGGTTTATTAAAGAGGATTTAGGACGTATCAATACATGTAATTTCTTAATAAACATTACAGTATATAACATAGTTTGTTAAAGAGAATTCAGGACGCTGAAATACATGTAATTTTTTAATGAATAATACAGTATATTACATGGTTCATTAAAGAAAATTTAGGACGCTAAAATACATGTAATTTCTTAATAAACATCAGAGTATAATACATGGTTTGTTAAAGAGAATTTATGACGCTGAAATACATGTAAT
This sequence comes from Sepiola atlantica, assembly GCA_963556195.1. Classification (NCBI taxonomy): domain Eukaryota; kingdom Metazoa; phylum Mollusca; class Cephalopoda; order Sepiida; family Sepiolidae; genus Sepiola; species Sepiola atlantica. The sequence continues at coordinate 12,083,701 of OY744549.1, read as the reverse complement.
TTCTAAATAAACATTAGAGTATATAACATGGTTTATTAAAGAGAATTTAGGACGCTAAAATACATGTAATTTCTTAATAAACATTACAGTATATAACAGGGTTTATTAAAGAGAATTTAGGACGCTAAAATACATGTAATTTCTTAATAAATATTAAGTATATAACAGTGTTCATTAAAGAGAATTTAGGACGCTGAAATACATGTAATTTTTTAATGAATATTACAGTATATAACATGGTTTATTAAAGAGAATTAAGAACGCTAAAATACATGTAATTTCCTTATAAACATTAGAGTATAAAACATGGTTCATTAAAGAGAATTTAGGACGCTAAAATACATGTAATTTCTTAATAAAGATTACAGTATATAACATTGTTTATTAAAGAGAATTTAGGACGCTGAAATACATGTAATTGCTTAATAAACATTACAGTATATAACATGCTTCATTAAATAGAATTTAGGACGCTAAAATACATGTAATTTCTTGATAAACATTAGGGTATATAACATGGTTTATTAAAGAGAATTTAGAACGCTAAAATACATGTAATTTCCTTATAAACATTAGAGTATATAACATGGTTTATTAAAGAGAATTTAGGACGCTAAAATACATGTAATTTCTTAATAAAAATTACAGTATATAACATGGTTTATTAAAGAGAATTTAGGACGCTGAAATACATGTAATTTCTTAATAAACATATGAGTACATAACATGGTTTATCCTAGAGAATTTAGAACACTAAAATACATGTAATTTCCTTATAAACATTAGAGTATATAACATGGTTCATTAAAGAGAATTTAGGACGCTAAAATACATGTAATTTCTGAATAAACATTACAGTATAAAACATGGTTCATTAAAGAGGATTTAGGACGCTAAAATAAATGTAATTTCTTAATAAACATAATAGTATATAACATGGTTCATTAAAGAGAATTTAGGACGCTAAAATACATGTAATTTCTAAATAAACATTAGAGTATAATACATGGTTTGTTAAAGAGAATTCAAGACGCTAAAATACATGTAATTTCTTTAATAAACATTACAATATATAACATGGTTCATTAAGGAGAATTCAGGACGCTGAAATACATGTAATTTTTAATGAATACTACAGTATATAACATTGTTCATTAAAGAGAATTTAGGACGCTAAAATACATGTAATTTCTTAATAAACATTACAGTATATAACATGGTTTATACAAGAGAATTTAGGACGCTAAAATACATGTAATTTCTTAATAATCATTAGAGTATATAACATGGTTTATTAAAAGGAATTAAAGACGCTAAAATACATGTAATTTCTTAATAAACATTACAGTATATAACATGGTTCATTAAAGAGAATTTAGGACGCTAAAATACATGTAATTTCTTAATAAAAATTTCAGTATATAACCTGGTTTATCGATAAGAATTTAGGACGCTGAAATACATATGATTTCTAAATAAACATTACAGTATATAACATGGTTTATTAAAGAGAATTTAGGACGCTAAAATACATGTAATTTCTTAATAAACATTACAGTATATAACATGGTTTATTAAAGAGAATTTGGGACGCTGAAATACATGTAATTTCTTAATAAACATTAGAGTATAGTACATAGTTCATTAAGAAGAATTTAGGACGCTAAAATACATGTAATGTCTGAATAAACATTACAGTATATAACATGGTTTATGAAAGAGAATTTAGGACGCTAAAATTCATGTAATTATTTAATAACCATTACAGTATATAACATGGTTTATTAAAGAGAATTTAGGACGCTTAAATACATGTAATTTCTTAATAAACATTACAATATATGACATGGTCTATTAAAGAGAATTTAGGACGCTAAAATACATGTAATTTCTTAATAAACATTAGAGTATAATACATGGTTTATTAAAGAGGCTATAGGACGCTAAAATACATGTAATTTCTTAATAAATATTACAGTATATAACATGGTTTATTAAAGAGAATTTAGGACGCGAAAATACATGTAATTTCTTAATAAACATTAGAGTATAGTACATAGTTCATTAAGAAGAATTTAGGACGCTAGAATACATGTAATGTCAAAATAAACATTACAGTATATAACATGGTTTATTAAAGAGAATTTAGGACGCTACAATACATGTAATTATTTAATAAACATTACAGTATATAACATGGTTTATCAAAGAGAATTTAAGGCGCTGAAATACATGTAATATCTTAATAAACATTACAGTTGTAACTGTGCTTAATAAAAGAGAATTTAGGACGCTAAAATACATGTAATTTCTGAATAAACATTACAGTATATAACATGGTTTATTAAAGAGAATTTAGGACGATAAAATACATGTAATTTCTTAATAAGTATTAGAGTATAATACATGGTTTATTAAAGAGAATTTAGGACGCTAAAATACATGTAATTTCTTAATAAACATTACAGTATATAGCATGGTTCATTAAAGAGAATTTATGACGCAAAAATACATGTAATTTCTTAATAAACATTACAGTATGTAACATGGTTTATTAAAAAGAATTGAGGACGCTGAAATACATGTAATTTCTGAATAAACATTACAGTATATAACATGGTACATTAAAGAGAATTTAAGATTCTAAAATACATGTAATTTCTTAATAAACATTACAGTATATAACCTGGTTTATTACCGACAATTTAGGACGCTGAAATACATGTAATTTCTTAATAAACATTACAGTATATAACATGGTTTGTTAAAGAGAATTTAGGACGCTAAAATACATGTTATTTCTTAATGAACATTACAGTTGTAACTGTGCTTTATTAAAGAGAATTTAGGAGGCTGAAATACACGTAATTTCTTAATAAACATATCAGTATATAACATAGTTTATTAAAGAGAATTTAGAACGCTAAAATACATGTAATTTCTAAAGAAACATTAGAGAATATAACATGGTTCATTAAAAAAATTTAGGACGCTGAAATACATGTAATTTTTTAATGAATATTAAGTATATAACATGGTTTATTAAAGAGAATTTAGGACGCTAAAATACATGTAATTATTTTATAAATATCAGAGTATAATACATGGTTTATTAAAGAGAATTTAGGACGCTGAAATACATGTAATTTCTTAATAAACATTAAAGTATATAACATGGTTTATTAAAGAGAATTTAGGACGCTAAAATACATGTAATTTCCTTATAAACATTAGAGTATAAAATATGGTTCATTAAAGAGAATTTAGGACGCTAAAATACATGTACTTTCTTAATGGATATTACAGTATATAACATGGTTTATTAAAGAGAATTTAGGACGCTAAAATACATGTAATTTCTAAATAAACATATGAGTATATAACATGGTTTATTAAAGAGAATTTAGGACGCTAAAATACATGTAATTTCTTAATAAACATTACAGTATAATACATGGTTTGTTAAAGAGAATTCAGGACGCTAAAATACATGTAATTTCTTAATAATCATTAAGTATATAACATGGTTCATTAAAGAGAATTCAGGACGCTGAAATACATGTAATTTTTAATGAATACTACAGTATATAACATTGTTTATTAAAAGGGAATTTAAGACGCTAAAATACATGTAATTTCTTAATAAACATTAAAGTATATAAACTGGTTCATTAAAGAGAATTTAGGACGCTAAAATACATGTAATTTCTTAATAAACATTAGAGTATATAACATGGTTTATTAAAGAGAATTTAGGACGCTAAAATACATGTAATTTCTTAATAAACATTAGAGTATAATACATGGTTTATTAAAGAGAATTCAGAACGCTAAAATACATGTAATTTTTTAATAAACATTACAGTATATAACATGGTTCATTAAAGAGAATTCAGGACGCTGAAATACATGTAATTTTTAATGAATACTACAGTATATAACATTGTTTATTAAAGAGAATTTAGGACGCTAAAATACATGTAATTTCTTAATAAACATTAAAGTATATAACATGGTTCATAAAAGAGAATTTAGGACGCTAAAATACATGTAATTTCTTAATAAACATTAGAGTATATAACATGGTTTATTAAAGAGAATTTAGGACGCTAAAATACATGTAATTTCTTAATAAACATTACAGTATATAACCCGGTTCATTAAAGAGAATTTAGGACGCTAAAATACATGTAATTTTTTAATAAATATTGCAGTATATAACATGGTTTATCGACAAGAATTTAGGACGCTGAAATCCATGTGATTTCTAAATAAACATTACAGTATATAACATGGTTTATTAAAGAGAATTTAGGACGCTAAAATACATGTAATTTCTGAATAAACATTACAGTATATAACATGGTTTATTAAAGAGAATTTAGGACACTGAAATACATGTAATTTCTTAATAAACATTAGAGTATAGTACATAGTTCATTAAGAAGAATTTAGGACGCTAAAATACATGTAATGTCTGAATAAACATTACAGTATATAACATGGTTTATTAAAGAGAATTTAGGACGCTAAAATACATGTAATTATTTAATAAACATTAAAGTATATAACATGGTTTATTAAAGAGAATTTAGGACGCTTAAATACATGTAATTTCTTAATAAACATTACAATATATGACATGGTTCATTAAAGAGAATTTAGGACGCTAAAATACATGTAATTTCTTAATAAACATTAAAGTATAATACATGGTTTATTAAAGAGAATTTAGGACGCTAAAATACATGTAATATCTTAATAAACATTACAGTTGTAACTGTGCTTAATTAAAGAGAATTTAGGACGCTAAAATACATGTAATTTCTTAATAAACATTACAGTATATAACATGGTTTATTAAAAAGAATTTAGGACGCTAAAATACATGTAATTTCTTAATAAACATTACAGTATATAACATGGTTCTTTAAAAGGAATTTAAGATTCTAAAATACATGTAATTTCTAAATAAACATTACAGTATATAACATGGTTTATCAATAAGAATTTACGACGCTGAAATCCATGTGATTTCTAATTAAACATTACAGTATATAACATGGTTCATTAAAGAGAAGTTAGGACGCTGAAATACATGTAATTTCTTAATAACAATTAGAGTATATCACATGGTTTATTAAAGAGAATTTAGGACGCTAAAATACCTGTAATTTCTTAATAAACATTAGAGCATAATACATGGTTTATTAAAGAGAATTTAGGACGCTTAAATACATGTAATTTCTTAATAAACATTACAGTATATAACATGGTTTATTAAAGAGAATTTACGACGCAGAAAAAACATGTAATTTCTTAATAAACATTAGAGTACAGTACATAGTTCATTAAGAAGAATTTAGGACGCTAAAATACATGTAATGTCTGTATATCTATTACAGTATATAACATGGTTTATTAAAGAGAATTTAGGACGCTAAAATACATGTAATTATTTAATAAACATTACAGTATATAACATGGTTTATTAAAAAGAATTTAGGACGCTGAAATACATGTAATTTCTTAATAAACATTACAATATATAACATGGTTCATTAAAGAGAATTTAGGACGCTAAAATACATGTAATTTCTTAATAAACATTAGAGTATAATACATGGTTTATTAAAAAGAGTTTATGACGCTTAAAAACATGTAATATCTAAATAAACATGACAGTTGTTACTGTGCTTAATTAAAGAGAATTTAGGACGCTAAAATACATGTAATTTCTGAATAAACATTACAGTATATAACATAGTTTATTAAAGAGAATTTAGGACGCTAAAATACATGTAATTTCTTAATAAGTATCAGAGTATAATACATGGTTTATTAAAGAGAATTTAGGACGCTAAAATACATGTAATTTCTTAATAAACATTACAGTATATAACATGGTTCATTAAAGAGAATTTAGGACGCAAAATACATGTAATTTTTTAATAAACATTACAGTATATAACATGGTTTATTGAAAAGAATTTAGGACGCTGAAATACATGTAATTTCTTAATAAACCTTACAGTATATAACATGGTTCATTAAAGAGAATTTAAGATTCTAAAATACATGTAATTTCTTAATAAACATCACAGTATATAACATGGTTCATTAAAAAGAATTTAGGACGCTGAAATACATGTAATTTCTTAATTAACATTAAGTATATAACATGGTTTATTAAAGAAAAGTTAGGACGCTGAAATACATGTAATTTCTTAATAAACATTACAGTATATAACCTGGTTTATTACCGACAATTTAGGACGCTGAAATACATGTAATTAATTAATAAACATTACAGTATATAACATGGTTTGTTACAGAGAATTTAGGACGCTAAAAGACATGTTATTTCTTAATGAACATTACAGTTGTAACTGTGCTTTATTAAAGAGAATTTAAGACGCTGAAATACACGTAATTTCTGAATAAACATTACAGTATATAACATGGTTTATTAAAGAAGATTTAGGACGCTAAAATACATGTAATTTCTAAAGAAACATTAGAGAATATAACATGGTTCATTAAAGAAATTTAGGACGCTGAAATACATGTAATTTTTTAATGAATATTACATTATATAACATGGTTTATTAAAGAGAATTTACGACGCTAAAATACATGAAATTATTTAATAAACATCAGAGTATAATACATGGTTTATTAAAGAGAATTTAAGACGCTGAAATACATGTAATTTCTTAATAAAGATTAAAGTATATAACATGGTTCTTTAAAAGGAATTTAAGATTCTAAAATACATGTAATTTCTTAATAAACATTACAGTATGTAACATGGTTTATCAATAAGAATTTACGACGCTGAAATCCATGTGATTTCTAAATAAACATTACAGTATATAACATGGTTCATTAAAGAGAATTTAGGACGCTGAAATACATGTAATTTCTTAATATCAATTAGAGTATATCACATGGTTTATTAAAGAGAATTTAGGACGCTAAAATACCTGTAATTTCTTAATAAACATTAGAGCATAATACATGGTTTATTAAAGAGAATTTAGGACGCTAAAATACATGTAATTTCTTAATAAACATTACAGTATATAACATGGTTTATTAAAGAGAATTTACGACGCAGAAAAAACATGTAATTTCTTAATAAACATTACAGTATAGTACATAGTTCATTTAGAAGAATTTAGGACGCTAAAATACATGTAATGTCTGAATATCTATTACAGTATATAACATGGTTTATTAAAGAGAATTTAGGACGCTAAAATACATGTAATTATTTAATAAACATTACAGTATATAACATGGTTTATTAAAAAGAATTTAGGACGCTGAAATACATGTAATTTCTTAATAAACATTACAATATATGACATGGTTCATTAAAGAGAATTTAGGACGCTAAAATACATGTAATTTCTTAATAAACATTAGAGTATAATACATGGTTTATCAAAGAGAATTTAGGACGCTGAAATACATGTAATTTCTTAATAAAGATTAAAGTATAAAACATGGTTTATTAAAGAGAATTTAGGACGCTAAAATACATGTAATTTCTTAATGAACATTATAGTATATAACATGGTTTATTAAAGAGAATTTAGAAAGCTAAAATACATGTAATTTCTTTATAAACATTAGAGTATAAAACATGGTTCATTAAAGAGAATTTAGGACGCTAAAATACATGTAATTTCTTAATAAACATTACAGTATATAACATGGTTTATTAAAGAGAATTTAGGACGCTGAAATACATGTAATTTGTAAATAAACATTACAGTACATAACATGGTTCATTAAAGAGAATTTAGGACGCTAAAATACATGTAATTTCTTAATAAACATTAGAGTATATAACATGGTTTATTAAAGAGAATTTAGAACGCTAAAATACATGTAATTTCCTTATAAAAATTAGAGTATACACCATGGTTGATTAAAGAGAATTTAGGACGCTAAAATACATGTAATTTCTTAATAAACATTACAGTATATAACATGGTTTATTAAAGAGAATTTAGGACGCCGAAATACATGTAATTTCTTAATAAACATTAGAGTATATAACATGGTTCATTAAAGAGAATTTAGGACGCTTGAATACATGTAATTTTTTAATGGATATTACAGTATATAACATGGTTATTATAGCGGATTTAGGACGCTAAAATACATGTAATTTCTTAATAAACATTAGAGTATATAACATGGTTTATTAAAGAGAATTTAGGACGCTAAAATACATGTAATTTCTTAATAAACATTACAGTATATAACATGGTTCTTTAAAAGGAATTTAAGATTCTAAAATACATGTAATTTCTTAATAAACATTACAGTATATAACATGGTTTATCAATAAGAATTTAGGACGCTGAAATCCATGTGATTTCTAAATAAACATTACAGTATATAACATGGTTCATTAAAGAGAATTTAGGACGGTAAATACATGTAATTTCTTAATAACCATTAGAGTATATCACATGGTTTGTTAAAGAGAATTTAGGACGCTAAAATACCTGTAATTTCTTAATAAACATTAGAGCATAATACATGGTTTACTAAAGAGAATTTAGGACGCTAAAATACATGTAATTTCTTAATAAACATTACAGTATATAACATGGTTTATTAAAGAGAATTTACGACGCGAAAATACATGTAATTTCTTAATAAACATTAGAGTATAGTACATAGTTCATTAAGAAAAATTTAGGACGCTAAAATACATGTAATGTCTGAATACCCATTACAGTATATAACATGGTTTATTAAAGAGAATTTAGGACGCTAAAATACATGTAATTATTTAATAAACATTAAAGTATATAACATGGTTTATTAAAAAGAATTTAGGACGCTGAAATACATGTAATTTCTTAATAAACATTACAATATATAACATGGTTCATTAAAGAGAATTTAGGACGCTGAAATACATGTAATTTCTTAATAAACATAAGAGTATAATACATGGTTTGTTAAAGAGAATTTAGGACGCTAAAATACATGTAATATCTAAATAAACATTACTGTTGTTACTGTGCTTAATTAAAGAGAATTTAGGACGCTAAAATACATGTAATTTCTGAATAAACATTACAGTATATAACATGGTTTATTAAAGAGAATTTAGGACGCTAAAATACATGTAATTTCTTAATAAGTATTAGAGTATAATACATGGTTTATTAAAGAGAATTTAGGACGCTTAAATACATGTAATTTTTTAATAAACACTAGAGTATATAACATGTATTATTAAAGAGAATTTAGTACGCTGAAATACACGTTATTTCTGAATAAACATTATAGTATATAACATGGTTTATTAAAGAGAATTTAAAAGGCTTAAATACATGTAATTTCTAAAGAAACATTAGAGAATATAACATGGTTCATTAAAGAAATTTAGGACGCTGAAATACATGTAATTTTTTAATGAATATTACAGTATATAACATGGTTTATTAAAGAGAATTTACGACGCCAAAATACATGTAATTATTTAATAAACATCAAAGTATAATACATGGTTTATTAAAGAGAATTTAGGACGCTGAAATACATGTAATTTCTTAATAAAGATTAAAGTATATAACATTGTTTATTAAAGAGAATTAAGGACGCTAAACAACATGTAATTTCTTAATAAACATTATAGTATATAACATGGTTTATTAAAGAGAATTTAGAACGCTAAAATACATGTAATTTCTTTATAAACATTAGAGTATAAAACATGGTTCATTAAAGAGAATTTAGGACGCTAAAATACATGTAATTTCTTAATAAACATTACAGTATAAAACATGGTTTATTAAAGAGAATTTAGGACGCTGAAATACATGTAATTTGTAAATAAACATTACAGTACATAACATGGTTCATTAAAGAGAATTTAGGACGCTTAAATACATGTAATTTCTTAATAAACATTATAGTATATAACATGGTTTATTAAAGAGAAATTAGAACGCTAAAATACATGTAATTTCCTCATAAAAATTAGAGTATTCACCATGGTTCATTAAAGAGAATTTAGGACGCTAAAATACATGTAATTTCTTAATAAATATTACAGTATATAACATGGTTTATTAAAGAGAATTTAGGACGCCGAAATACATGTAATTTCTTAATAAACATTAGAGTATATAACATGGTTCATTAAAGAGAATTTAGGACGCTTGAATACATGTAATTTTTTAATGGATATTACAGTATATAACATGGTTATTATAGGGAATTTAGGACGCTAAAATACATGTAATTTCTTAATAAACATTAGAGTATATAACATGGTTTATTAAAGAGAATTTAGGACGCTAAAATACATGTAATTTCTTAATAAACATTACAGTATATAACATGGTTCATTAAAGAGAATTTAGGACGCTAAAATACATTTAATTTCTTAATAAACATTACAGTATATAACATGGTTTATTAAAGAGAATTTAGGACGCTGAAATACATGTAATTTTTGATTGAATATTACAGTATATAACATGGTTCATTAAAGAGAATTTAGGACGCTAAAATACATGTAATTTCTTAATAAACATTAGAGTATAATACATGGTTTATTATAGAGAATTTAGGACGCTGAAATACATGTAATTTCTTAATAAAGATTAAAGTATAAAACATGGTTTATTAAAGAGAATTTAGGACGCTAAAATACATGTAATTTCTTAATGAACATTATAGTATATAACATGGTTTATTAAAGAGAATTTAGGACGCTAAAATACATGTAATTTCTTTATAAACATTAGAGTATAAAACATGGTTCATTAAAGAGAATTTAGGACGCTAAAATACATGTAATTTCTTAATAAACATTACAGTATATAACATGGTTTATTAAAGAGAATTTAGGACGCTGAAATACATGTAATTTGTAAATAAACATTACAGTACATAACATGGTTCATTAAAGAGAATTTAGGACGCTAAAATACATGTAATTTCTTAATAAACATTAGAGTATATAACATGGTTTATTAAAGAGAATTTAGAACGCTAAAATACATGTAATTTCCTTATAAAAATTAGAGTATACACCATGGTTGATTAAAGAGAATTTAGGACGCTAAAACACATGTAATTTCTTAATAAACATTACGGTATATAACATGGTTAATTAAAGAGAATTTAGGACGCCGAAATACATGTAATTTCTTAATAAACATTAGAGTATATAACATGGTTCATTAAAGAGAATTTAGGACGCTTGAATACATGTAATTTTTTAATGGATATTACAGTATATAACATGGTTATTATAGCGGATTTAGGACGCTAAAATACATGTAATTTCTTAATAAACATTAGAGTATATAACATGGTTTATTAAAGAGAATTTAGGACGCTAAAATACATGTAATTTCTTAATAAACATTACAGTATATAACATGGTTCTTTAAAAGGAATTTAAGATTCTAAAATACATGTAATTTCTTAATAAACATTACAGTATATAACATGGTTTATCAATAAGAATTTAGGACGCTGAAATCCATGTGATTTCTAAATAAACATTACAGTATATAACATGGTTCATTAAAGAGAATTTAGGACGGTAAATACATGTAATTTCTTAATAACCATTAGAGTATATCACATGGTTTGTTAAAGAGAATTTAGGACGCTAAAATACCTGTAATTTCTTAATAAACATTAGAGCATAATACATGGTTTACTAAAGAGAATTTAGGACGCTAAAATACATGTAATTTCTTAATAAACATTACAGTATATAACATGGTTTATTAAAGAGAATTTACGACGCGAAAATACATGTAATTTCTTAATAAACATTAGAGTATAGTACATAGTTCATTAAGAAAAATTTAGGACGCTAAAATACATGTAATGTCTGAATACCCATTACAGTATATAACATGGTTTATTAAAGAGAATTTAGGACGCTAAAATACATGTAATTATTTAATAAACATTACAGTATATAACATGGTTTATTAAAAAGAATTTAGGACGCTGAAATACATGTAATTTCTTAATAAACATTACAATATATAACATGGTTCATTAAAGAGAATTTAGGACGCTGAAATACATGTAATTTCTTAATAAACATAAGAGTATAATACATGGTTTGTTAAAGAGAATTTAGGACGCTAAAATACATGTAATATCTAAATAAACATTACTGTTGTTACTGTGCTTAATTAAAGAGAATTTAGGACGCTAAAATACATGTAATTTCTGAATAAACATTACAGTATATAACATGGTTTATTAAAGAGAATTTAGGACGCTAAAATACATGTAATTTCTTAATAAGTATTAGAGTATAATACATGGTTTATTAAAGAGAATTTAGGACGCTTAAATACATGTAATTTTTTAATAAACACTAGAGTATATAACATGTATTATTAAAGAGAATTTAGTACGCTGAAATACACGTTATTTCTGAATAAACATTATAGTATATAACATGGTTTATTAAAGAGAATTTAAAAGGCTTAAATACATGTAATTTCTAAAGAAACATTAGAGAATATAACATGGTTCATTAAAGAAATTTAGGACGCTGAAATACATGTAATTTTTTAATGAATATTACAGTATATAACATGGTTTATTAAAGAGAATTTACGACGCCAAAATACATGTAATTATTTAATAAACATCAAAGTATAATACATGGTTTATTAAAGAGAATTTAGGACGCTGAAATACATGTAATTTCTTAATAAAGATTAAAGTATATAACATTGTTTATTAAAGAGAATTAAGGACGCTAAACAACATGTAATTTCTTAATAAACATTATAGTATATAACATGGTTTATTAAAGAGAATTTAGAACGCTAAAATACATGTAATTTCTTTATAAACATTAGAGTATAAAACATGGTTCATTAAAGAGAATTTAGGACGCTAAAATACATGTAATTTCTTAATAAACATTACAGTATAAAACATGGTTTATTAAAGAGAATTTAGGACGCTGAAATACATGTAATTTGTAAATAAACATTACAGTACATAACATGGTTCATTAAAGAGAATTTAGGACGCTTAAATACATGTAATTTCTTAATAAACATTATAGTATATAACATGGTTTATTAAAGAGAAATTAGAACGCTAAAATACATGTAATTTCCTCATAAAAATTAGAGTATTCACCATGGTTCATTAAAGAGAATTTAGGACGCTAAAATACATGTAATTTCTTAATAAATATTACAGTATATAACATGGTTTATTAAAGAGAATTTAGGACGCCGAAATACATGTAATTTCTTAATAAACATTAGAGTATATAACATGGTTCATTAAAGAGAATTTAGGACGCTTGAATACATGTAATTTTTTAATGGATATTACAGTATATAACATGGTTATTATAGGGAATTTAGGACGCTAAAATACATGTAATTTCTTAATAAACATTAGAGTATATAACATGGTTTATTAAAGAGAATTTAGGACGCTAAAATACATGTAATTTCTTAATAAACATTACAGTATATAACATGGTTCATTAAAGAGAATTTAGGACGCTAAAATACATTTAATTTCTTAATAAACATTACAGTATATAACATGGTTTATTAAAGAGAATTTAGGACACTGAAATACATGTAATTTCTAAATAAATATTACAGTATACAACATGGTTCATTAAAGAGAATTTAGGACGCTAAAATACATGTAATTTCTTAATAAACATATAAGTATATAACATGGTTTATTAAAGAGAATTTAGGACGCTAAAATACATGTAATTTCTTAATAAACATTATAGTATAATACATGGTTTGTTAAAGAGAATTAAGGACGCTAAAATACATGTAATTTCTTAATAAACATAACAGTATATAATATGGTTCATTAAAAAGAGGTTAGGACGCTGAAATACATGTAATTCTTAATGAATACGTCAGTATATAACATTGTTTATTAAAGAGAATTTAGGACGCTAAAATACATGTAATATCTTAATAAAAATTAGAGTATATAACATGGTTTATTAAAGAGAATTTAGGACGCTGAAATACATGTAATATCTTAATAAACATTACATTATATAACATGGTTTATCGATAAGAATTTAGGACGCTTAAATCCCTTTGATTTCTAAATAAACATTACAGTATATAACATAGTTAATTAAAGAGAATTTTGGACGCCGAAATACATGTAATTTCTGAATAAACATTAGAGTATAGTACATAGTTCATTAAGCAGAATTTAGGACGCTTAAATACATGTAATGTCTGAATAAACATTACAGTATATAACATGGTTTATTAAAGAGAATTTAGGACGCTAAAATACATGTAATTTCTTAATAAACATTAGAGTATATAACATGGTTTATTAAAGCGAATTTAGGACGCTGAAATACATGTAATATCTTAATAAACATTACAGTATATAACATGGTTCATTAAAGAAATTTAGGACGCTGAAATACATGTAATTTCTTAATAAACATATAAGTATATAACATGGTTTATTAAAGAGAATTTAGGACGTTAAAATACATGTAATTTCTTAATAAACATTAGAGTATAATACATGGTTTGTTAAAGAGAATTACGGACGCTAAAATACATGTAATTTCTTAATAAACATAACAGTATATAATATGGTTCATTAAAAAGAGGTTAGGACGCTGAAATACATGTAATTTTTAATGAATAAGTATATAACATTGTTTATTAAAGAGAATTTAGGACGCTAAAATACATTTAATTTCTTAATAAACATTATAATAAACATCACATTATATAACATGGTTTATCGATAAGAATTTAGGACGCTGAAATCCATTTGATTTCTAAATAAACATTACAGTATATAACATGGTTTATTAAAGAGAATTTAAGACGCTAAAATACATGTAATTTCCTTATGAACAGTACAGTATATAACATGGTTTATTAAAGAGAATTTTGGACGCCGAAATACATGTCATTTCTGAATAAACATTAAAGTATAGTACATAGTTCATTAAGCAGAATTTTGGACGCCGAAATACATGTAATTTCTGAATAAACATTAAAGTATATTACCTAGTTCATTAAGAAGAATTTAGGACGCTAAAATACATGTAATGTCTGAATAAACATTACAGTTGTAACTGTGCTTAATTAAAGAGAATTTAGGACGCTAAAATACATGTAATTTCTGAATAAACATTACAGTATATAACATGGTTTATTAAAGAGAATTTAGGACGCTAAAATACATGTAATTTCTTAATAAACATTACAGTATATAACATGGTTCCTTAAAGAGAATTAAAGATTCTAACATACATGTAATTTCTTAATAAACATTACAGTATATAACATGGTTTATCAATAAGAATTTAGGACGCTGAAATCCATGTGATTTCTAAATAAACATTACAGTATATAACATGGTTCATTCAAGAGAATTTAGGACGCTGAAATACATGTAATTTCTTAATAAACATTAAGTATATCACATGGTTTATTAAAAAGAATTTAGGACGCTAAAATACATGTAATTTCTTAATAAACATTAGAGTATAATACATGGTTTATTAAAGAGACTTTAGGACGCTAAAATACATGTAATTTCTTAACAAACATTACAGTATATAACATGGTTTATTAAAGAGAATTAAGGACGCTGAAATACATGTAATTATTTAATAAACATTACAGTATATAACAGGGTTTATTAAAGAGAATAAAGGACGCTGTAATACATGTAATTTCTTAATAAACATTACAATATATAACATGGTTCATTAAAGAGAATTTAGGACGCTAAAATACATGTAATTTATTAATAAACATTAAAGTATAATACATGGTTTATTAAAGAGAATTTAAGACGCTAAAATACATGTAATATCTTAATAAACATTACAGTTGTAACTGTGCATAATTAAAGAGAATTTAGGACGCTAAAATACATGTAATTTCTGAATAAACATTACAGTATATAACATGGTTTATTAAAGAGAATTTAGGACGCTCAAATACATGTAATTTCTTAATAAGTATTAGAGTATAATACATGGTTTATTAAAGAGAATTTAGGACGCAAAAATACATGTAATTTCTTAATAAACATTACAGTATATAACATGGTTCATTAAACAGAATTTAGGACGCTAAAATACATGTAATTACTTAATAAACATTACAGTATATAACATGGTTTATTAAAAAAAATTTAGGACGCTGAAATACATGTAATTTCTTAATAAACATTACAGTATATAACATGGTTCATTAAAGAAAATTTACGATTCTAAAATACATGTAATTTCTCAAAAAACATTACAGTATATAACATGGATTATTAAAGATAATTTAGGACGTTAAAATACCTGTAATTTCTGAATAAACATTACAGTATATAACATGGTTTAATAAAGAGAAGTTAGGACGCTGAAATACATGTAATTTCTTAATAAACATTACAGTATATAACCTGGTTTATTACCGACAATTTAGGACGCTGAAATACATGTAATTTCTTAATAAACATTACAGTATATAACATGGTTTGTTAAAGAGAATTTAGGACGCTAAAATACATGTTATTTCTTAATGAACATTACAGTTGTTACTGTGCTTTATTAAAGAGAATTTAGGACGCTGAAATACACGTAATTTATTAATAAACATTACAGTATATAACATGGTTTATTACAGAGAATTGAGAACGTTGAACTACATGTAATTTCTTAATAAACATTACAGTATATAACATCGTTTATTAAAGAGAATTTACGATTCTAAAATACATGTAATTTCTGAATAAACATTACAGTATATAACATGGTTTATTAAAGAGAATTTAGGACGCTCAAATACATGTAATTTCTTAATAAGTATTAGAGTATAATACATGGTTTATTAAAGAGAATTTAGGACGCTAAAATACATGTAATTTCTTAATAAACATTACAGTATATAACATGGTTCATTAAACAGAATTTAGGACGCTAAAATACATGTAATTACTTAATAAACATTACAGTATATAACATGGTTTATTAAAAAAAATTTAGGACGCTGAAATACATGTAATTTCTTAATAAACATTACAGTATATAACATGGTTCATTAAAGAAAATTTACGATTCTAAAATACATGTAATTTCTCAAAAAACATTACAGTATATAACATGGATTATTAAAGATAATTTAGGACGTTAAAATACCTGTAATTTCTGAATAAACATTACAGTATATAACATGGTTTAATAAAGAGAAGTTAGGACGCTGAAATACATGTAATTTCTTAATAAACATTACAGTATATAACCTGGTTTATTACCGACAATTTAGGACGCTGAAATACATGTAATTTCTTAATAAACATTACAGTATATAACATGGTTTGTTAAAGAGAATTTAGGACGCTAAAATACATGTTATTTCTTAATGAACATTACAGTTGTTACTGTGCTTTATTAAAGAGAATTTAGGACGCTGAAATACACGTAATTTATTAATAAACATTACAGTATATAACATGGTTTATTACAGAGAATTGAGAACGTTGAAATACATGTAATTTCTTAATAAACATTACAGTATATAACATCGTTTATTAAAGAGAATTTACGATTCTAAAATACATGTAATTTCTTAATAAACATTACAGTATATAACATGGTTTATTAAAGATAATTTAGGACGTTAAAATACATGTAATTTCTTAATAAACATTATAGTATATAACATGGTTTATTAAAGAGAAGTTAGGACGCTGAAAAACATGTAATTTCTTAATAAACATTACAGTATATAACCTGGTTTATTACCGACAATTTAGAACGCTGAAATACATGTAATTTCTTACTAAACATTACAGTATATAACATGGTTTGTAAAAAGAATTTAGGACGCAAAAATACATGTTATTTCTTTATGAACATTACAGTTGTAACTGTGCTTTATTAAAGAGAATTTAGCACGCTGAAATACACGTAATTTCTTAATAAACATTACAGTATATAACATGGTTTATTACAGAGAATTGAGGACGTTGAAATACATGTAATTTCTTAATAAACATTACAGTATATAACATGGTATATTAAAGAGAATTTAGGGCGCTGAAATACATGTAATTACTTAATGAACATTACAGTATATAACATGGTATATTAAAGAGAATTTAGAACACTGAAATACATGTAATTTCTTAATAAATATTAGAGTATTTACTGTGCTTTATTACCGAGAATTTAGGACGCTGAAATACATGTAATTTCTTAATGAACATTACAGTTGTAACTGTGCTTTATTAAAGAGAATTTCGGACGCGGAAATACATGTAATTTCTTAATAAACATTACAGTATATAACATGGTTTATTAAAGAGAATTGAGGACGTTGAAATACATGTAATTTCTTAATAAACATTAAAGTATTTACTGTCCTTTATTACCGAGAATTTAAGACGCGGAAATACATGTAATTTCTTAATAAACATTACAGTATATAACATGGTTTATTAAAGAGTATTTAGGACGCTGAAATACTTGTGATTTCTTAATAAACATTTCAGTATTAAACATGGTTCATTAAAGAGAATTTAGGACGCTGAAATACATGTAATTTTTTAATGAATATTACAGTATATAACATGGTTTATACAAGAGAATTTAGGACGCTAAAATACATGTAATTTCTTAATGAACATTACAGTATATAACATGGTTTATTAAAGAGAAGTTAGGACGCTGAAATACATGTAATTTCTTTATACATATTACAGTATATAACATGGTTCATTAAAGAAAATTTACGATTCTAAAATACATGTAATTTCTCAAAAAACATTACAGTATATAACATGGATTATTAAAGATAATTTAGGACGTTAAAATACCTGTAATTTCTGAATAAACATTACAGTATATAACATGGTTTAATAAAGAGAAGTTAGGACGCTGAAATACATGTAATTTCTTAATAAACATTACAGTATATAACCTGGTTTATTACCGACAATTTAGGACGCTGAAATACATGTAATTTCTTAATAAACATTACAGTATATAACATGGTTTGTTAAAGAGAATTTAGGACGCTAAAATACATGTTATTTCTTAATGAACATTACAGTTGTTACTGTGCTTTATTAAAGAGAATTTAGGACGCTGAAATACACGTAATTTATTAATAAACATTACAGTATATAACATGGTTTATTACAGAGAATTGAGAACGTTGAAATACATGTAATTTCTTAATAAACATTACAGTATATAACATCGTTTATTAAAGAGAATTTACGATTCTAAAATACATGTAATTTCTTAATAAACATTACAGTATATAACATGGTTTATTAAAGATAATTTAGGACGTTAAAATACATGTAATTTCTTAATAAACATTATAGTATATAACATGGTTTATTAAAGAGAAGTTAGGACGCTGAAAAACATGTAATTTCTTAATAAACATTACAGTATATAACATGGTTCATTAAACAGAATTTAGGACGCTAAAATACATGTAATTACTTAATAAACATTACAGTATATAACATGGTTTATTAAAAAAAATTTAGGACGCTGAAATACATGTAATTTCTTAATAAACATTACAGTATATAACATGGTTCATTAAAGAAAATTTAGGACGCTGAAATACATGTAATTTCTTTATACATATTACAGTATATAACATGGTTTATTAAAGAGAATTTAGGACGCTGAAATACATGTAATATTTTTATGAACATTACAGTTTATGACATGGTTTATTAAAGAGAATTTAGGACGCTAAAATACATGTAATTTATTAATAAACATTAAAGTATCATACATGGTTTATTAAAGAGAATTTAAGACGCTAAAATACATGTAATATCTTAATAAACATTACAGTTGTAACTGTGCATAATTAAAGAGAATTTAGGACGCTAAAATACATGTAATTTCTGAATAAACATTACAGTATATAACATGGTTTATTAAAGAGAATTTAGGACGCTCAAATACATGTAATTTCTTAATAAATATTAGAGTATAATACATGGTTTATTAAAGAGAATTTAGGACGCTAAAATACATGTAATTTCTTAATAAACATTACAGTATATAACATGGTTCATTAAACAGAATTTAGGACGCTAAAATACATGTAATTACTTAATAAACATTACAGTATACACCATGGTTTATTAAAAAAAATTTAGGACGCTTAAATACATGTAATTTCTTAATAAACATTACAGTATATAACATGGTTTATTAAAGAGAATTTACGATTCTAAAATACATGTAATTTCTCAAAAAAAATTACAGTATATAACATGGTTTATTAAAGATAATTTAGGACGTTAAAATACCTGTAATTTCTGAATAAACATTACAGTATATAACATGGTTTAATAAAGAGAAGTTAGGACGCTGAAATACATGTAATTTCTTAATAAACATTACAGTATATAACCTGGTTTATTACCGACAATTTAGGACGCTGAAATACATGTAATTTCTTAATAAACATTACAGTATATAACATGGTTTGTTAAAGAGAATTTAGGACGCTAAAATACATGTTATTTCTTAATCAACATTACAGTTGTTACTGTGCTTTATTAAAGAGAATTTAGGACGCTGAAATACACGTAATTTATTAATAAACATTACAGTATATAACATGGTTTATTACAGAGAATTGAGAACGTTGAAATACATGTAATTTCTTAATAAACATTACAGTATATAACATGGTTTATTAAAGAGAATTTACGATTCTAAAATACATGTAATTTCTTAATAAACATTACAGTATATAACATGGTTTATTAAAGATAATTTAGGACGTTAAAATACATGTATTTTCTTAATAAACATTACAGTATATAACATGGTTTATTAAAGAGAAGTTAGGACGCTGAAAAACATGTAATTTCTTAATAAACATTACAGTATATAACCTGGTTTATTACCGACAATTTAGAACGCTGAAATACATGTAATTTCTTACTAAACATTACAGTATATAACATGGTTTGTAAAAAGAATTTAGGACGCAAAAATACATGTTATTTCTTTATGAACATTACAGTTATACTGTGCTTTATTAAAGAGAATTTAGAACGCTGAAATACACGTAATTTCTTAATAAACATTACAGTATATAACATGGTTTATTACAGAGAATTGAGGACGTTGAAATACATGTAATTTCTTAATAAACATTACAGTATATAACATGGTATATTAAAGAGAATTTAGGGCGCTGAAATACATGTAATTTCTTAATAAACATTACAGTATATAACATGGTATATTAAAGAGAATTTAGAACACTGAAATACATGTAATTTCTTAATAAATATTAGAGTATTTACTGTGCTTTATTACCCAGAATTTAGGACGCTGAAATACATGTAATTTCTTAATGAACATTACAGCTGTAACTGTGCTTTATTAAAGAGAATTTAGGACGCGGAAATACATGTAATTTCTTAATAAACATTACAGTATATAACATGGTTTATTAAAGAGAATTGAGGACGTTGAAATACATGTAATTTCTTAATAAACATTAAAGTATTTACTGTCCTTTATTACCGAGAATTTAGGACGCGGAAATACATGTAATTTCTTAATAAACATTACAGTATATAACATGGTTTATTAAAGAGTATTTAGGACGCTGAAATACTTGTGATTTCTTAATAAACATTTCAGTATTAAACATGGTTTATTAAAGAGAATTTAGGACGCTGAAATACATGTAATTTTTTAATGAATATTACAGTATATAACATGGTTTATACAAGAGAATTTAGGACGCTAAAATACATGTAATTTCTTAATGAACATTACAGTATATAACATGGTTTATTAAAGAGAATTTAGGACGCTGAAATACATGTAATTTCTTTATACATATTACAGTATATAACATAGTTTATTAAAGAGAATTTAGGACGCAAAAATACATGGAATTTCTTAATGAACATTACAGTTGTAACTGTGCTGTATTAAAGAGAATTTAGCACGCTGAAATACATGTAATTTCTTAATAAACATTACAGTATATAACATGGTTTATCAAAGAGAATTTAGGACGCTGAAATACATGTAAGTTCTTAATAAACATTACAGTATATAACATGGTTTATTAAAGAGAATTTAGGACGCTAAAATACATGTAATTTCTTACTAAACATTACAGTATATAACATGGTTTATTAAAGAGAATTTAGCACGCTGAAATACATGTAATTTCTTTATAAACATTACAGTTGTAACTGTGCTTTATTAAAGAGAATTTAGGACGCTGAAATACATGTAATTTCTTAATGAACATTACAGTATATAACATGGTTTATTAAAGAGAATTTAGGACGCTGAAATACATGTAATTTCTTAAAAAACATTACAGTATATAACATGGTTTTTTAAAGAGAATTTAGGACGCTGAAATACATGTAATTTATTAATAAACATTACAGTATATAACATGGTTTATTAAAGAGAATTTAGGACGCTGAAATACATGTAATTTCTTAATGAACATTACAGTATATAACATGGTTTATTAAAGAGAATGTAGGACGCTGAAATACATGTAATATGTAATAAACATTACAGTATTTAACATAGTTTATTAAAGAGAATTTCGCACGCTGAAATACATGTAATTTCTTAATAAATATTACAGTATATAACATGGTTTATTAAAGAGAATTTAGGACGCTGAAATACATGTAATTTCCTTATGAACATTACAGTTGAAACTGTGCTTTATTTAAGAGATTTTAGGACGCTGAAATACATGTAATTGCTTAATGAACATTACAGTATATAACATGGTTGATTAAAGAGATTTAAGGACGCTGAAATACATGTAATTTCTTAATACTTATTACAGTATATAACATGGTTTATAGAAAAAGAATTTAGGACGCTGAAATACATGTAATTTTTTATGAACATTGCAGTATATAACATGGTTTATTAAAGAGAATTTAGGACGCTAAAATACATGTAATTTCTTAATAAACATTACAGTATATCACAAGGTTTATTAAAGAGAATTTAGGACGCTAAAATACATGTAATATTTAATAAACATTACAGTATATAACATGGTTTATTAAAGAGAATTGAGGAATCAAAAATACATGTAATTTCTTTATAAACATTACAGTTTTAACTGTGCTATATTAAAGAGAATTTAGCACGCTGAAATACATGTAATTTTTTAATAAACATTTCAGTATATAACATGGTTTATTAAAAAGAATTTAGGACGCTAAAATACATGTAATTTCTTAATGAACATTACAGTTGTTACTGTGCTTTATTAAAGAGATTTTAGGACGCTAAAATACATGTAATCTTCTAATAAACATTACAGTATATAACATGGTTATTAAAGAGAATTTAGGACGCTAAAATACATGTACCTTCTTACTGAACATTACAGTTGTATCTGTGCTTTATTAAAGAGAATTTAGAACGCTACAATACATGTAATTTATTAATAACATTTCAGTATATAACATAGTTTATTAAAGAGAATTTAGGACGCTGAAATACATGTAATTTCCTTATAACCATTACAGTATATAACATGGTTTATTAAAGAGAATTTAGGACGCTAAAATACATGTAATTTCTAAAAAAACATTACAGTTGTAACTAGGCTTGATGAAAGAGAATTTAGGACGCTGTAATACATGTAATTTCTTGATAAATATTACAGTATTTATTGTGCTTTATTACCGAGAATTTAGGACGCTGAAATACATGTAATTTCCAATAAAACATTACAGTTGTAACTGTGCTTTATTAAAGAGGATTTAGGACGCTGAAATACATGTAATTTCTTAATAAACATTAAGTATATAACATGGTTTATTAAAGAGAATTGAGGACGTTAAAATACATGTAATTTCTTAATAAACATTAAAGTATTTACTGTGCTTTATTACCGAGAATTTAGGACTCTGAAATACGTGTAATTTCTTAATAAACATAACAGTATATTACATGGTTTATTAAAGAGAATTTAGGACGCTGAAATACATGTAATTTCTTGATAAACATTAAAGTATATAACATGGTTTATACAAGAGAATTTAGGACGCTAAAATACATGTAATTTCTTAATAAACATTACAGTATCTAACATGGTTTATTAAAGAGAATTTAGGACGCTTGAATACATGTCATTTTTTAATGAACATTACAGTATATAACATGGTTTATTAAAGAGAATTTAGGACGCTAAAATACATGTAATTTCTTAATAAACATTACAGTATATAACATGGTTTATTAAAGAGAATTAAGGACGCTGAAATACATGTAATTTCTTTATACATATTATAGTATATAACATGGTTTATTAAAGAGAATTTAGGACGCTGAAATACATGTAATTTTTTTATGAACATTACAGTATATGACATGGTTTATTAAAGAGAATTTAGGACGCTAAAATTCAGGAAATTTCTTAATGAACATTACAGTATATAACATGGTTTATGAAAGAGAATTTAGGACGCAAAAATACATGTAATTTCTTAATGAACATTACAGTTGTAACTGTGCTGTATTAAAGAGAATTTAGCACGCTGAAATACATGTAATTTCTTAATAAACATTACAGTATATAACATGGTTTATTAAAGAGAATTTAGGACGCTAAAATACATGTAATTTCTTAATGAACATTACAGTGGTATCTGTGCTTTATTAAAGAGAATTTAGGACGCTACAATACATGTAATTTCTTAATAAACATTTCAGTATATAACATGGTTTAGTAAAGAGAATTTAGGACGCTGAAATACATGTAATTTCTTAATAAACATTACAGTATATAACGTGGTATATTAAAGAGAATTTAGGACGCTGAAATACATGTAATTTCTTAATAAACATTACAGTATATAACATGGTATCTTAAAGAGAATTTAGCACGCTGAAATACATGTAATTTCTTAATAAACATTACAGTTTTAACTGTGCTTTATTAAAGAGAATTTAGGACGCTGAAATACGTGTAATTTCTTAATGAACATTACAGTATTTAACATGGTTTATTAAAGAGAATTTAGGACGCTGAAATACATGTAATTTCTTAATAAACATTACAGTATATAACATGGTTTATTAAAGAGAATTTAGGACGCTGAAATACATGTAATTTATTAATAAACATTACAGTATATTACATGGTTTATTAAAGAGAATACGGGACGCTGAAATACATGTAATTTCTTAATGAACATTACAGTATTTAACATGGTTTATTAAAGAGAATGTAGGACGCTGAAATACATGTAATATTTAACAAACATTACTGTATTAAACATGGTTTATTAAAGAGAATTTAGGACGCTGAAATACATGTAATTTCTTAATAAATATTACAGTATATAACATGGTTTATTAAAGAGAATTCATGACGCTGAAATACATGTAATTTCTTAATGAACATTACAGTTTAAACTGTCATTTATTTAAGAGAATTTAGGACGCTAAAATACATGTAATTGCTTAATGAACATTACAGTATATAACATGGTTGATTAAAGAGAATTTAGGACGCTGAAATACATGTAATTTCTTAATACTTATTACAGTATATAACATGGTTTATAGAAAAAGAATTTAGGACGCTGAAATACATGTAATTTTTTATGAACATTGCAGTATATAACATGGTTTATTAAAGAGAATTTAGGACGCTAAAATACATGTAATTTCTTTATAAACATTACAGTATATCACAAGGTTTATTAAAGAGAATTTAGGACGCTGAAATACATGTAATTTCTTAATAAACATTACAGTATATAACATGGTTTATGAAAGAGAATTTCGGAATAAAAAATACATGTAATTTCTTAATAAACATTACAGTTTTAACTGTGCTATATTAAAGAGAATTTAGCACGCTGAAATACATGTAATTTTTTAATAAACATTACAGTTGTAACTGTGCTTTATTAAAGAGAATTTAGGACGCTGAAATACATGTAATTTCTTAATGAACATTACAGTTGTAACTGTGCTTTATTAAAGAGAATTTAGGACGCTGAAATACACGTAATCTTCTAATAAACATTACAGTATATAACATGGTTATTAAAAAGAATTTAGGACGCTAAAATACATGTACCTTCTTACTGAACATTACAGTTGTATCTGTGCTTTATTAAAGAGAATTAAGAACGCTACAATACATGTAATTTATTAATGAACATTTCAGTATATAACATGGTTGATTAAAGAGAATTTAGGACGCTGAAATACATGTAATTTCTTAATAAACATTACAGTATATAACATGGTTTATTAAAGAGAATTTAGGACGCTAAAATACATGTAATTTCAAAAAAAACATTACAGTTGTAACTAGGCTTGATGAAATGGAATTTAGGACGCTGAAATACATGTAATTTCTTGATAAATATTACAGCTCTAATTGTGCTTTATTACCGAGAATTTAGGACGCTGAAATACATGTAATTTCCTAATAAACATTACAGTTGTAACTGTGCTTTATTAAAGAGGATTTAGGACGCTGAAATACATGTAATTTCTTAATAAACATTAAGTATATAACATGGTTTATTAAAGAGAATTGAGGACGTTGAAATACATGTAATTTCTTAATAAACATTAAAGTATTTACTGTGCTTTATTACCGAGAATTTAGGACGCTGAAATACATGTAATTTCTTAATAAACATAACAGTATATAACATGGTTTATTACCGAGAATTTAGGACGCTGAAATACATGTAATTTCTTGATAAACATTACAGTATATAACATGGTTCATTAAAGAGAATTTAGGACGCTGAAATACATGTAATTTTGTAATGAACATTACAGTATATAACATGGTTTATACAAGAGAATTTAGGACGCTGAAATACATGTAATTTCTTAATAAACATTACAGTATATAACATGGTTTATTAAAGAGAATTTAAGACGCTGAAATACATGTAATTTCTTAATAAACATTACAGTATATAACATGGTTCATTAAAGAGAATTTAGGACGCTGAAATACATGTAATTTATTTATAAACATTACAGTATATAACATGGTATATACAAGAGAATTTAGGACGCTAAAATACATGTAATTTCTAAATAAGCATAACAGTATATTACATAGTTTATTTAAGAGAATTTAGGACGCTGAAATACATGTAATTTCTTAATAAACATTACAGTATATAACATGGTTTATTAAAGAGAATTTAGGACGCTTGAATACATGTCATTTTTTAATGAACATTACAGTATATAACATGGTTTATTAAAGAGAATTTAGGACGCTAAAATACATGTAATTTCTTAATAAACATTACAGTATATAACATGGTTTATTAAAGAGAAATTAGGACGCTGAAATACATGTATTTCTTAATAGACATTACAATTGTAAATGTGCTTTATTAAAGAGAATTTAGGACGCTGAAATACATGTAATTTCTTAATAAACATTACAGTATATAATATGGTTTATTAAAGAGAATTTAGGTAGCTGAAATACATGTAATTTCTTAATAAACATTACAGTATTTACTGTGCTTTATTTCCGAGAATTTAGGACGCTGAAATACATGTAATTTCTTAATAAACATTACAGTATATTACATGGTTTATTAAAGAGAAATAAGGACGCTGAAATACATGTAATTTCTTAATGAACATTACAGTTGTAACTGTGCTTTATTAAAGAGAATTGAGAACGCTGAAAAACATGTAATTTCTTAACAAACATTAAAGTATATAACATGGTTTATTAAAAGAATTTAGGACGTTGAAATACATGTAATTTCTTAATAAACATTAAAGTATTTACTGGCTTGTTTACCGAGAATTTAGGACGCTGAAATACATGTAATTTCTTAATAAACATTACAGTATTTAACATGGTTCATTAAAAAGAATTTAGGACGCTGAAATACATGTAATTTTTTTATGAACATTACAGTATATAACATGGTTTATACAAGAGAATTTAGGACGCTAAAATTCATGTAATTTCTTAATGCACATTACAGTATGTAACATGGTTTATTAAAAAAAATTTAGGACGCTGAAATACATGTAATTTCTAAATTAACATTACAGTATATAACATGGTTTATTAAAGAGAATTTAAGACGCTGGAA
The DNA here is from genome assembly GCA_963556195.1 of Sepiola atlantica. Taxonomy (NCBI): domain Eukaryota; kingdom Metazoa; phylum Mollusca; class Cephalopoda; order Sepiida; family Sepiolidae; genus Sepiola; species Sepiola atlantica. The sequence continues at coordinate 12,055,525 of OY744549.1, read as the reverse complement.
TACATGTAATTTTTTAATAAACATTACAGTATATAACATGGTTTTTTAAAAAATAATTTAGGACGCTAAAATACATGTAATTTCTTTATTAAACTTAAAGTTGCAACTGTGCTTAATAAAGAGAATTTCGGACGATGAAATACATGTAATTTCTTAATAAACATTACAGTATATGACATGGTTTATTAAAGAGAATTTAGGACGCTGAAATACATGTAATTTCATTGATAAATATTACAGAATTTACTGTGCTTTATTACCGAGAATTTAGGACGCTGAAATACATGTAATATTTAATAAACATTACAGTATTTAACATGGTTTATTAAAGAGAATGTATGACGCTGAAATACATGTAATATTTAATAAACATTACCGTATTTAACATGGTTTATTAAAGAGAATTTAGGACGCTGAAATACATGTAATTTCTTAATAAATATTACAGTATATAACATGGTTTATTAAAGAGAATTTAGGACGCTGAAATACATGTAATTTCTTAATGAGCATTACAGTTTAAACTGTCATTTATTTAAGAGAATTTAGGACGCTAAAATACATGTAATTGCTTAATGAACATTACAGTATATAACATGGTTTATTAAAGAGAATTTAGAACGCTGAAATACGTGTAATTTCTTAATACTTATTACAGTATATAACAAGGTTTATAGAAAAAGAATTTAGGACGCTGTAATTGTTTATGAACATTGCAGTATATAACATGGTTTATTAAAGAGAATTTAGGACGCTAAAATACATGTAATTTCTTTATAAACATTACAGTATATCACAAGGTTTATTAAAGAGAATTTAGGACGCTGAAATACATGTAATTTCTTAATAAACATTACAGTATATAACATGGTTTATGAAAGAGAATTTAGGAATCAAAAATACATGTAATTTCTTAATAAACATTACAGTTTTAACTGTGCTATATTAAATAGAATTTAGCATGCTGAAATACATGTAATTTTTTAATAAACATTGTAGTATATAACATGGTTTATTAAAGAGAATTTAGGACGCTAAAATACATGTAATTTCTTAATTAACATTACAGTTGTAACTGTGCTTTATTAAAGAGAATTAAGGACGCTAAAATACATGTAATCTTCTAATAAACATTACAGTATATAACATGGTTATTAAAAAGAATTTAGGACGCTAAAATACATGTAATGTCTTACTGAACATTACAGTTGTATCTGTGCTTTATTAAAGAGAATTTAGAACGCTACAATACATGTAATTTATTAATGAACATTTAAGTATATAACATGGTTGATTAAAGAGAATTTAGGACGCTGAAATACATGTAATTTCTTAATAAACATTACAGTATATAACATGGTTTACTAAAGAGAATTTAGGACGCTACAATACATGTAATTTCTTAATAAACATTACAGTATATAACATGGTTTATTAAAGAGAATTTAGGACGCTGAAATACATGTAATTTCTTGATAAACATTACAGTATATAACATGGTTCATTAAAGAGAATTTAGGACGCTGAAATACATGTAATTTTTTTATAAACATTACAGTATATAACATGGTTTATACAAGAGAATTTAGGACGCTAAAATACATGTAATTTCTAAAAAAGCATAACAGTATATAACATGGTTTATTAAAGAGAATTTAGGACGCTGAAATACATGTAATTTTTTAATGAACATTACAGTATATAACATGGTTTATTAAAGAGAATTTAGGACGCTAAAATACATTTAATTTCTTAATAAACATTACACTTGTAACTGTGCTTTATTAACGAGAATTTAAAACGCTGAAATACATGTAATTTCTTAATAAACATTACAGTATATAACATGGTTTATTAAAGAATCCTTAGGACGCTGAAATACATGTAATTTCTTAATAAACATTACAGTATTTACTGTGCTTTATTACCGAGAATTTAGGACGCTGAAATACATGTAATTTCTTAATAAACATTACAGTATATAACATGGTTTATTAAAGAGAAATTAGGACGCTGAAATACATGTATTTCTTAATAGACATTACAGTTGTAACTGTGCTTTATTAAAGAGAATTTAGGACGCTCAAACACATGTAATTTCTTAATAAACATTACAGTATATAATATGGTTTATTAAAGAGAATTTAGGTAGCTGAAATACATGTAATTTCTTAATAAACATTACAGTATTTACTGTTCTTTATTTCCGAGAATTTAGGACGCTGAAATACATGTAATTTCTTAATAAACATTACAGTATATAACATGGTTTATTAAAGAGAAATAAGGACGCTGAAATACATGTAATTTCTTAATGAACATTACAGTTGTAACTGTGCTTTATTAAAGAGAATTAAGGACGCTGAAATACATGTAATTTCTTAATAAACATTAAAGTATATAACATGGTTTATTAAAAGAATTTAGGACGTTGAAATACATGTAATTTCTTAATAAACATTAAAGTATTTACTGGCTTTATTACCGAGAATTTAGGACGCTGAAATACATGTAATTTCTTAATAAACATTACAGTATTTAACATGGTTCATTAAAAAGAATTTAGGACGCTGAAATACATGTAATTTTTTTAAACATTACAGTATATAACATGGTTTATACAAGAGAACTTAGGACGCTAAAATACCTGTAATTTCTTAATGAACATTACAGTATATAACATGGTTTATTAAAGAGAATTTAGGATTCTGAAATACATGTAATTTCTTAATAAACATTACAGTATATAACATGGTTGATTAAAGAGAATTTAGGACGCTGGAATACATGTAATTTTTTAATAAACATTACAGTATATAACATGGTTTTTTAAAAAGAATTTAGGACGCTAAAATACATGTAATTTCTTTATAAACATTACAGTTGCAACTGTGCTTAATAAAGAGAATTTCGGACGATGAAATACATGTAATTTCTTAATAAACATTACAGTATATGACATGGTGTATTAAAGAGAATTTAGGACGCTGAAATACATGTAATTTCATTGATAAATATTACAGAATTTACTGTGCTTTATTACCGAGAATTTAGGACGCTGAAATACATGTAATATTTAATAAACATTACAGTATTAAACATGGTTTATTAAAGAGAATGTAGGACGCTGAAATACATGTAATATTTAATAAACATTACCGTATTTAACATAGTTTATTAAAGAGAATTTAGGACGCTGAAATACATGTAATTACTTAATAAATATTACAGTATATAACATGGTTTATTAAAGAGAATTTAGGACGCTGAAATACATGTAATTTCTTAATGAGCATTACAGTTTAAACTGTCATTTATTTAAGAGAATTTAGGACGCTAAAATACATGTAATTGCTTAATGAACATTACAGTATATAACATGGTTTATTAAAGAGAATTTAGAACGCTGAAATACATGTAATTTCTTAATACTTATTACAGTATATAACATAGTTTATAGAACAAGAATTTAGGACGCTGAAATACATGTAATTTTTTATGAACATTGCAGTATATAACATGGTTTATTAAAGAGAATTTAGGACGCTAAAATACATGTAATTTCTTTATAAACATTACAGTATATCACAAGGTTTATTAAAGAGAATTTAGGACGCTGAAATACATGTAATTTCTTAATAAACATTACAGTATATAACATGGTTTATGAAAGAGAATTTAGGAATCAAAAATACATGTAATTTTTTAATAAACATTACAGTTTTAACTGTGCTATATTAAAGAGAATTTAGCATGCTGAAATACATGTAATTTTTTAATAAACATTGCAGTATATAACATGGTTTATTAAAGAGAATTTAGGACGCTAATATACATGTAATTTCTTAATGAACATTACAGTTGTAACTGTGCTTTATTAAAGAGAATTTAGGACGCTAAAATACATGTAATCTTCTAATAAACATTACAGTATATAACATGGTTATTAAAAAGAATTAAGGACGCTAAAATACATGTAATTTCTTACTGAACATTACAGTTGTATCTGTGCATTATTAAAGAGAATTTAGAACGCTACAATACATGTAATTTATTAATGAACATTTCAGTATATAACATGGTTGATTAAAGAGAATCTAGGACGCTGAAATACATGTAATTTCTTAATAAACATTACAGTATATAACATGGTTTACTAAAGAGAATTTAGGACGCTACAATACATGTAATTTCTTAATAAACATTACAGTATATAACATGGTCTATTAAATAGAATTAAGGACGCTCAAATACATGTAATTTCTAAAAAAACATTTCAGTTGTAACTAGGCTTGATGAAAGAGAATTTAGGACGCTGAAATACATGTAGTTTCTTTATTAATATTACAGTATTTACTGTGCTTTATTACACCGAATTTAGGACGCTGAAATACATGTAATTTCCTAATAAACATTACAGTTGTAACTGTGCTTTATTAAAGAGAATTTAGGACGCTGAAATACATGTAATTTCTTAATAAACATTACAGTATATAACATGGTTTATTAAAAAGAATTGAGGACGTTGAAATACATGTAATTTCTTAATAAACAGTAAAGTATTTACTATGCTTTATTACCGAGAATTTAGGACGCTGAAATACATGTAATTTCTTAATAAACATTACAGTATATAACATGGTTTATTAAAGAATATTTAGGACGCTGAAATACATGTAATTTCTTAATAAACATTACAGAATTTACTGTGCTTTATTACCGAGAATTTAGGACGCTGAAATACATGTAATTTCTTAATAAACATTAAGTATATAACATGGTTTATTAAAGAGAAATTAGGACGCTGAAATACATGTATTTCTTAATAGACATAACAGTTGTAACTGTGCTTTATTAAAGAGAATTTAGGACGCTGAAATACATGTAATTTCTTAATAAACATTACAGTATATAATATGGTTTATTAAAGAGAATTTAGGTAGCTGAAATACATGTAATTTCTTAATAAACATTACAGTATTTACTGTGCTTTATTACCGAGAATTTATTACGCTGAAATACATGTAATTTCTTAATAAACATTACAGTATAGAACATGGTTTATTAAAGAGAAATAAGGACGCTGAAATACATGTAATTTCTTAATGAACATTACAGTTGTAACTGTGCTTTATTAAAGAGAATTAAGGACGCTGAAATACATGTAATTTCCTAATAAACATTAAAGTATATAACATGGTTTATTAAAAGAATTATGGACGTTGAAATACATGTAATTTCTTAATAAACATTAAAGTCTTTACTGTGCTTTATTACCGAGAATTAAGGACGCTGAAATACATGTAATTTCTTAATAAACATTACAGTATTTAACATGGTTCATTAAAAAGAATTTAGGACGCTGAAATACATGTAATTTTTTATGAACATTACAGTATATAACATGTTTTATACAAAAGAATTTAGGACGCTAAAATACATGTAATTTCTTAATGAACATTACAGTATATAACATGGTTTATTAAAGAGAATTTAGGACGCTGAAATACATGTAATTTCTTAATAAACATTACAGTATATAACATGGTTTATTAAAGAGAATTGAGGACGCTGGAATACATGTAATTTTTTAATAAACATTACAGTATATTACATGGTTTTTTAAAAAGAATTTAGGACGCTAAAATACATGTAATTTCTTTATAAACATTACAGTTGCAACTGTGCTTAATAAAGAGAATTTCGGACGATGAAATACATGTAATTTCTTAATAAACATTACAGTATATGACATGGTTTATTAAAGAGAATTTAGGACGCTGAAATACATGTAATTTCATTGATAAATATTACAGTATTTACTGTGCTTTATTACCGAGAATTTAGGACGCTGAAATACATGTAATATTTAATAAACATTACAGTATTTAACATGGTTTATTAAAAGGAATGTAGGACGCTGAAATACATGTAATATTTAATAAACATTACCGTATTTAACATGGTTTATTAAAGAGAATTTAGGACGCTGAAATACATGTAATTTCTTAATAAATATTACAGTATATAACATGGTTTATTAAAGAGAATTTAGGACGCTGAAATACATGTAATTTCTTAATGAGCATTACAGTTTAAACTGTTATTTATTTAAGAGAATTTAGGACGCTAAAATACATGTAATTGCTTAATGAACATTACAGTATATAACATGGTTTATTAAAGAGAATTTAGAATGCTGAAATACATGTAATTTCTTCATACTTATTACAGTATATAACATGGTTTATAGAAAAAGAATTTAGGACGCTGAAATACATGTAATTTTTTATGAACATTGCAGTATATAACATGGTTTATTAAAGAGAATTTAGGACGCTAAAATACATGTAATTTCTTTATAAACATTACAGTATATCACAAGGTTTATTGAAGAGAATTTAGGACGCTAAAATACATGTAATTTCTTTATAAACATTAAAGTATATAACATGGTTTATGAAAGAGAATTTAGGAATCAAAAATACATGTAATTTCTTAATAAACATTACAGTTTTTACTGTGCTATATTAAAGAGAATTTAGCATGCTGAAATACATGTAATTTTTTAATAAACATTGCAGTGTATAACATGGTTTATTAAAGAGAATTGAGGACGCTAAAATACATGTAATTTCTTAATGAACATTACAGTTGTATCTGTGCTTTATTAAAGAGAATTTAGGACGCTAAAATACATGTAATTTTCTAATAAACATTACAGTATATAACATGGTTATTAAAAAGAATTTAGGACGCTAAAATACATGTAATTTCTTACTGAACATTACAGTTGTATCTGTGCTTTATTAAAGATAATTTTGAACGCTACAATACATGTAATTTATTAATGAACATTTCAGTATATAACATGGTTGGTTAAAGAGAATTTACGACGCTGAAATACATGTAATTTCTTAATAAACATTACAGTATATAACATGGTTTACTAAAGAGAATTTAGGACGCTACAATACATGTAATTTCTTAATAAACATTACAGTATATAACATGGTCTATTAAAGAGAATTTAGGACGCTGAAATACATGTAATTCCTTGATAAATATTACAGTATTTACTGTGCTTTATTACACCGAATTTAGGACGCTGAAATACATGTAATTTCCTAATAAACATTACAGTTGTAACTGTGCTTTATTAAAGAGAATTTAGGACGCTTAAATACATGTAATTTCTTAATAAACATTACAGTATATAACATGGTTTATTAAACAGAATTGAGGACGTTGAAATACATGTAATTTCTTAATAAACATTAAAGTATTTACTGTGCTTTATTACCGAGAATTTAGGACGCTGAAATACATGTAATTTCTTAATAAACATTACAGTATATAACATTGTTTATTAAAGAGAATTTAGGACGCTGAAATACATGTAATTTCTTGATAAACATTATGTATATAACATGGTTCATTAAAGAGAATTTAATTTTTTAATGAACATTACAGTATATAACATGGTTTATACAAGAGAATTTAGGACGCTAAACTACATGTAATTTCTAAATAAGCATTACAGTATATAACATGGTTTACTAAAGAGAATTTAGGACGCTAAAATACATGTAATTTCTTAATAAACATTACACTTGTAACTGTGCTTTATTAACGAGAATTTAAGACGCTGAAATACATGTAATTTCTTAATAAACATTACAGTATATAACATTGTTTATTAAAGAGAATTTAAGACGCTGAAATACATGTAATTTCTTAGTAAACATTACAGTATATAACATGGTTTGTTAAAGAGATTTTAGGACGCTAAAATACATGTAATTTTTTAATAAATATTACAGTATATAACATGGTTTATTAAAGAGAATGTAGGACGCTGAAATACATGTAATTACTTAATGAACATTACAGTTTAAACTGGGCTTTATGAAAGAGAATTTAGGACGCTGAAATACATGTAATTTCTTAATAAACATTACAGTATTTACTGGTCTTTATTACCGAGAATTTAGGACGCTGAAATACACGTAATTTCTTAATAAACATTACAGTATATAACATTGTTATTAAAGAGAATTTAGGAGGCTGAAATACATGTAATTTCTTAACAAACATTACAGTATATACCATGGTTTATTAAAGAGAATTTAGGACGCTGAAATACATGTAATTTTTTAATAAACATTACAGTATATAACATGGTTTATTAAAGAGAATTTAGGACGCTGAAATACATGTAATTTCTTAATAAACATTACAGTATATAACATGGTTTCTTAAAGAGAATTTAGGACGCTGAAATATATGTAATATCATAATAGACATTACAGTATATAACATGGTTTATTGAAGAGAATTAAAGACGCTGAAATACGTGTAATTTCTTAACAAACATTACAGTATATAACATGGTTTGTTAAAGAGAATTTAGGAGGCTGAAATACATGTAATTTCTTAACAAACATTACAGTATATAACATGGTTATTAAAGAGAATTTAGGACGCTAAAATACATGTAATTTTTTAATAAACATTACAGTAACATGGTTTATTAAAGAGAATTTAGGACGCTGAAATACATGTAATTTCTTAATAAACATTACAGTATATAACATGGTTTATACAAGAGAATTTAGGACGCTAAAATACATGTAATTTCTAAATAAGCATTACAGTATATAACATGGTATATTAAAAAGAATTTAGGACGCTGAAATACATGTAATTTCTTAATAAACATTACAGTATATAATATGATTTATTAAAGAGAATTTAGGAGGCTTAAATACATGTAATTTCTCAATGAACATTACAGTTGTAACTGCTTTATTACCGAGAATTAAGGACGCTAAAATACATGTAATTTCTTAATAAACATTACAGTATATAACATGGTTTATTAAAGAGAATTTAGGACGCTAAAATAGTGTAATATCTAATGAACATTAGAGTTGTGACTGTGCTTTATTAAAGAGAATTTAAGATGCTGAAATACATGTAATTTCTTAATAAACATTACAGTATATAACATGGTTATTAAAGAGAATTTAGGACGCTGAAATACATTTAATTTCTTAATGAACATTACAGTATATAACATGGTTTTTTAAAGAGAATTTAGGACGCTAAAATACATGTAATTTCTTAATAAACATTACAGTATATAACATGGTTTATTAAAGAGAATTTAAGACGCTTAAATACATGTAATTTCTTAATGAACATTACGGTTGTAATTGTGCTTTATTAAAAGGAATTTAGGACGCTAAAATATCTGTCATTTCTTAATGAACATTACAGTATATAACAAAATTAATTTAGGACGCTGAAATACATGTAATTTCTTAGTAAACATTACAGTATATAACATGGTTTATTAAAGAGACTTTAGGACGCTAAAATACATGTAATTTCTTAATAAACATTACAGTATATTACATGGTTTATTAAAGAGAATTTAAAACGCTGAAATACATGTAATTTCTTAGTAAAAATTACAGTATATAACATGGTTTATTAAAGAGAATTTAGGACGCTAAAATACATGTAATTTCTTAATAAACATTTCAGTATATAACATGGTTTATTAAAGAGAATTTAGGACGCTGAAATACATGTAATTTCTTAGTAAACATTACAATATATAACATGGTTTATTAAAGACACTTTACAACGCTAAAACACATGTAATTTCTTAATAAACATTACAGTATATAACATGGTATATTAAAGTGAATTTAGGACGCTGAAATACATGTAATTTCTTAATAAACATTACAGTATATAACATGGTTTATTAAAGCGAATTTAGGACGCTGGAATACATGTAATTTCGTAACAAACATTACAGTATATAACATGGTTTATTAAAGAGAATGTACGACGCTGAAATACATGTAATTTCTTGATGAACATTACAGTTGAAACTGGGCTTTATGAAAGAGAATTTAAGACGCTGAAATACATGTAATTTCTTCATAAACATTACAGTATTTACTGTTCTTAATTACCGAGAATTTAGGACGCTGAAATACATGTAATTTCTTAATAAACATTACAGTTGAAACTGTGCTTAATAAAATAGACTTTAGGATGCTGAAATACAGGTAATTTCTTAATAAACATTAACGTATATAACATGGTTCATTAAAGAGAATTTAGGACGCTTAAATACATGTAATTTCTTAATAAACATTAAAGTATATAACATGGTTTATTAAAGTGAATTTAGGACGCTGAAATACATGTAATTTTTCAATGAACATTACAGTTGTTACTGTGCTTAATTAAAGAGAAGTTAGGACGCTGAAATACATGTAATTTCTTAATAAACATTACAGTATATAACATGGTTTATTAAAGACAATTTAGGACGCTAAAATACATGTAATCTCTTAATTAACATTACAGTATATAACATGGTTTATTAATAAACATGGTTTTTTAAAGAGATATAAGGACGCTGAAATACATGTAATTTCTTAATAAACATTACAGTATAGTAGGTTTATTAAAGAGAATTTAGGACTCTAAAATACATGTAATTTTTTAAGGAACATTACAGTATATAACATGGTTTATTAAAGAGAATTTAGGACGCTGAAATACATGTAATTTCTCAATAAACATTACAGTATATAACATGGTTTATTAAAGAGAATTTAGGACGCTAAAATACATGTAATTACTTAATGAAATTTACAGTTGTAACTGTGCTTAATCAAAGAGAATTTAGGACGCTGAAATACATTTAATTTCTTAATGAACATTACAGTATATAACATGGTTTATTAAAGAGAATTTAGGACGCTGAAATACATGTAATTTCTTAATAAACATTACAGTATATAACATGGTTTATTAAAGAGAATTTAGGACGCAAAAATACATGTAATTTCTTAATGAACATTACAGTAGTAACTGTGCTTTATTAAAGAGAATGTAGGACGCTGAAATACATGTAATTTCTTAATAAACATTACAGTATATAACATGGTTTATTAAAGAGAATTTAAGACGCTAAAATACATGTAATATCTTAGTGAACATTACAGTTGTAACTGAGCTTAATGAAATAGAATTTAGGACGGTAAAATACATGTAATTTCTTAATGAACATTACAGTATATAACATGGTTTATTAAAGAGAATTAAGGACGCTAAAATACATGTAATTTCTGAATGAACATTACAGTTGTAACTGTGCTTTATTAAAAGGAATTTAGGACGCAAAAATGCTTGTAATTTCTTAATGAACATTACAGTATATAACATGGTTTATTAAAGAGAATTTAGGACGCTGAAATACATGTAATTTCTTTGTAAACATTAAATATATAACATGGTTTATTAAAGAGACTTTAGGACGCTAACATACATGTAATTTCTTAATAAACATTACAGTATATAACATGGTTTATTAAAGAGAATTTAGGACGATTAAATACATGTAATTTCTTAGTAAACATTACAGTATATAACATGGTTTATGAAAGTGAATTTAGGACGCAAAAATACATGTAATTTTTTAATAAACATTACAGTATATAACATGGTTTATTAAAGAGAATTTAGGACGCTGAAATACATGTAATTTCTTAGTAAACATTACAGTATATTACATGGTTTATTAAAAAGACTTTAGGACGCTGAAATACATGTAATTTCTTGATGAACATTACAGTTGAAACTGGGCTTTATGAAAGAGAATTTAAGACGCTGAAATACATGTAATTTCTTCATAAACATTACAGTATTTACTGTTCTTTATTACCGAGAATTTAGGACGCTGAAATACATGTAATGTCTTAATAAACATTACAGTTGAAACTGTGCTTAATTAAATAGACTTTAGGACGCTGAAATACAGGTAATTTCTTAATAAACATTACAGTATATAACATGGTTCATTAAAGAGAATTTAGGACGCTGAAATACATGTAATTTCTTAATAAACATTAAAGTATATAACATGGTTTATTAAAGTGAATTTAGGACGCTGAAATACATGTAATTTTTCAATGAACATTACAGTTGTAACTGTGCTTCATTAAAGAGAAGTTAGGACGCTGAAATACATGTAATTTCTTAATAAACATTACAGTATATAACATGGTTTATTAAAGAGAATTTAGGACGCTAAAATACATGTAATCTTTTAATTAACATTACAGTATATAACATGGTTTATTAATAAGAATTTAGGACGCTGAAATACATGTAATTTCTTAATAAACATTACAGTATATAACATGGTTTATTAAAGAGAATTTAGGACGCTTACATACATGTAAGTTCTTAATAAACACTACAGTATATAACATGGTTTTTTAAAGAGAATTGAGAACGCTTAAACTCATGTAATTTCTTAATAAACATTACAGTATCTAACATGGTTTATTAAAGAGAATTTAGGACGCTGAAATACATGTAATTTCTTAATAAACATTACAGTATATAACATGGTTTATTAAAGAGAATTTAGGACGCTGAAATAAATATAATTTCTCAATAAACATTACAGTATATAACATAGTTTATTAAAGAGAATTTAGGACGCTAAAATACATGTAATTACTTAATGAACCTTACAGTTGTAACTGTGCTTTATCAAAGAGAATTTAGGACGCTGAAATACATTTAATTTCTTAATGAACATTACAGTATATAACATGGTTTATTAAAGAGAATTTAGGACGCTGAAATACATGTAATTTCTTAATAAACATTACAGTATATAACATGGTTTATTAAAGAGAATTTAGGACGCAAAAATACATGTAATTTCTTAATGAACATTACAGTTGTAACTGTGCTTTATTAAAGAGAATGTAGGACGCTGAAATACATGTAATTTCTTAATAAATATTACAGTATATAACATGGTTTATTAAAGAGAATTAAAGACGCTAAAATACATGTAATATCTTAGTTAACATTACAGTTGTAACTGAGCTTAATAAAATAGAATTTAGGACGCTAAAATACATGTAATTTCTTAATAAACATTACAGTATATAACATGGTTTATTAAAGAGAATTTAGGACGCTAAAATACATGTAATTTCTTAATGAACATTACAGTTGTAACTGTGCTTTATTAAAAGGAATGTAGGACGCAAATATGCATGTAATTTCTTAATGAACATTACAGTATATAACATGGTTTATTAAAGAGAATTTAGGATGCTGAAATACATGTAATTTCTTTGTAAACATTACAGTATATAACATGGTTTATTAAAGAGAATTTAGGACGCTAAAATACATGTAATTTCTTAATAAACATTACAGTATATAACATGGTTTATTAAAGAGAATGAAATTTCTTGATGAACATTACAGTTGAAACTGGGCTTTATGAAAGAGAATTTGGGACGCTGAAATACATGTAATTTCGTCATAAACATTACAGTATTTACTGTTCTTTATTACTTAGAATTTAGGACGCTGAAATACATGTAATTTCTTAATGAACATTACAGTTGTAAGGGTGCTTTATTAAAGAGAATTTAGGACGCTGAAATACATGTAATTTCTTAATAAACATTACAGTTGTAACTGTGCTTTATTAAAGAGAATTTAGGACGCTGAAATACATGTAATTTCTTGATAAACATTACAGTATATACCATGGTTTATTAAAGAGAATTTAGGACGCTGAAATACATGTAATTTCTTAATAAACATTAAAGTATATAACATGGTTTATTAAAGAGAAGTTAGGACGCTAAAATACATGTAATTTCTTAATGAACATTACAGTTGTAACTGTGCTTTATTAAAGAGAATTAAGGACGCTGAAATACATGTAATTTCAAAATAAGCATTACAGTATATAACATGAGTTATTAAAGAGAATTTAGGACGCTAAAATACATGTAATTTCTTAATGAACATTACAGTATATAACATGGTTTATTAAAGAGAATTTAGGACGCTGAAATACATGTAATTTCTTAGTAAACATTACAGTATATAACATGGTTTATTAAAGAGACTTTAGGACGCTAACATACATGTAATTTCTTAATAAACATTAAAGTATATAACATGGTTTATCAAAGAGAATTTAGGACGATGAAATACATGTAATTTCTTAGTAAACATTACAGTATATAACATGGTTTATTAAAGAGACTTTAGGACGCTAAAATACATGTAATTTCTTAATAAACATTACCGTATATAACATGGTTGATTAAAGGGAATTTAGGACGCTGAAATACATGTAATTTCTTTATAAACATTACAGTATATAACATGGTTTGTTAAAGAGAATTTAGGACGCTGGAATACATGTAATTTCTTAACAAACATTACAGTATATAACATCGTTTATTAAAGAGAATGTACGATGCTGAAATACATTTAATTTCTTGATGAACATAACAGTTGAAACTGGGCTTTATGAAAGAGAACTTAGGACGCTGAAATACATGTAATTTCTTCATAAACTTTACAGTATTTACTGTTCTTTATTACCGAGAATTTAGGACGCTGAAATACATGTAATTTCTTAACAAACATTATAGTATATAACATGGTTTATTAATGAGAATTTAGGACGCTGACATACATGTAATTTCTTAATAAACATTACAGTATATAACATGGTTTATTAAAGAGAATTTAGGACGCTGAAATACATGTAATTTCTTTATAAACATTAATGTATATAACATGGTTCATTAAAGAGAATTTTGGACGCCGAAACAACATGTAATTTTTTAATAAACATTACAGTATATAACATGGTTCATTATAGAGAATTTAGGACGCTGAAATACATGTAATTTCTCAATGAACATTACAGTTGTAACTGTGCTTCATTAAAGAGAAGTTTGGACGCTGAAATACATGTAATTTCTTAATAAACATTACAGTGTATAACATGGTTTGTTAAAGAGAATTTAGGACTCTGAAATACATGTAATTATATAATAAACATTACAGTTGTAACATGGTTTAGTAATGAGAATTTAGGACGCTTAAATACATGTAATTTCTTAATAAACATTACAGTATATAACATGGTTTATTAAAGAGCATTAAGGACGCTAAAATACATGTAATTTCTTAATAAACATTACAGTATATAACATGGTTTATTAAAGAGAATTTAGGACGCTGAAATACATGTAATTTCTTTATAAACATTACAGTATATTACATGGTTTGTTAAAGAGCATTTAGGACGCTGGAATACATGTAATTACTTAACAAACATTACAGTATATAACATGGTTTATTAAAGAGAATGTACGACGCTGAAATACATGTAATTTCTTAATAAACATTACAGTATATAACATGGTTTATTAAAGAGAATTTAGGACGCTAAAATACATGTAATTTCTTAATGAACATTATAGTATAAAACATTGTTTATTAAAGAGAATTTAAGACGCTGAAATACATGTAATTTCTAAATGAACATTACATTATATAACATGGTTTATTAAAGAGAATTTAGGACGCTGAAATACATGTAATTATATAATAAACATTACAGTTGTAACATGGTTTATTAAAGAGAATTTAGGACGCTGAAATACAGGTAATTATTTAATAAACATTACAGTATATAACATTGTTTATTAAAGAGAATTTAGGACGCTGAAATACATGTAATTTCTTAATAAACATTAGAGTATAATACATGGTTTATTAAAGAGAATTTAGGACGCTTAAATACATGTAATTTCTTAATAAACATTAGAGTATAATACATGGTTTATTAAAGAGAATTTAGGACGCTTAAATACATGTAATTTCTTAATAAACATTAGAGTATAATACATGGTTTATTAAAGAGAATTTAGGACGCTTAAATACATGTAATTTCTTAATAAACATTACAGTATATAACATGGTTTATTAAAGAGCATTAAGGACGCTAAAATACATGTAATTTCTTAATAAACATTACAGTATATAACATGGTTTATTAAAGAGAATTTAGGACGCTGAAATACATGTAATTTCTTAATAAACATTACAGTATATAACATGGTTTAGTAATGAGAATTTAGGACGCTGAAATACATGTAATTTCTTAATGAACATTACAGTTGTAACTGTGGTTTATTAAAGAGAAGTTAGGACGCTGAAATAACATGTAATTTCTTAATAAACATTACAGTATATAACATGGTTTATTAAAGAGAATTTAGGACGCTGAAATACATGTAATTTCAAAATAACCATTACAGTATATAACATGGTTTATTAAAGAGAATTTAGGACGCTAAAATACATGTAATTTCTTAATGAACATTATAGTATAAAACATTGTTTATTAAAGAGAATTTAGGACGCTGAAATACATGTAATTTCTTAGTAAACATTACAGTATATAACATGGTTTATTAAAGAGACTTTAGGACGCTGAAATACATGTAATTTCTTAGTAAACATTACAGTATATAACATGGTTTATGAAAGTGAATTTAGGTCGCAAAAATACATGTAATTTCTTAATAAACATTACAGTATATAACATGGTTTATTAAAGAGAATTAAGGACGCTGAAATACATGTAATTTCTTAGTAAACATTACAGTATATAACATGGTTTATGAAAGTGAATTTAGGTCGCAAAAATACATGTAATTTTTTAATAAACATTATAGTATATAACATGGTTTATTAAAGAGAATTTAGGACGCTTAAATACATGTAATTTCTTAGTAAACATTACAGTATATAACATGGTTTATTAAAGAGAATTTAAGACGCTTAAATACATGTAATTTCTTAATAAACATTACCGTATATAACATGGTATATTAAAGTGAATTTAGGACGCTGAAATACATGTAATTTCTTTATAAACATTACAGTATATTACATGGTTTGTTAAAGAGCATTTAGGACGCTGGAATACATGTAATTACTTAACAAACATTACAGTATATAACATGGTTTATTAAAGAGAATGTACGACGCTGAAATACATGTAATTTCTTGATGAACATTACAGTTGAAACTGGGCTTTATGAAAGAGAATGTAGGACGCTGAAATACATGTAATTTCTTCATAAACATTACAGTATTTACTGTTCTTTATTACCGAGAATTTAGGACGCTGAAATACATGTAATTTTATAATAAACATTACACTTGTAACTGTGCTTAATTAAATAGACTTTAGGACGCTGAAATACAGGTAATTTCTTAATAAACATTACAGTATATAACATGGTTCATTAAAGAGAATTTAGGACGCTGAAATACATGTGATTTCTCAATGAACATTACAGTTGTAACTGTACTTCATTAAAGAGAAGTTTGGACGCTGAAATACATGTAATTTCTTAACAAACATTATAGTATATAACATGGTTTGTTAAAGAGAATTAAGGACGCTAAAATACATGTAATTTCTGAATGAACATTACAGTATATAACATGGTTTATTAAAGAGAATTTAGGACGCTGAAATACATGTAATTATATAAAAAACATTACTGTTGTAACATGGTTTATTAAAGAGAATTTAGGACGCTGAAATACATGTAATTTTTTAATGAACATTACAGTATATAACATGGTTTATTAAAGAGAATGTAGGACGCTGAAATACATGTAATTTCTTAATAAACATTACAGTATATAACATGGTTTATTAAACAGAATTTAAGACGCTGAAATACATGTAATTTCTTAATGAACATTACAGTTGTAACTGTGGTTTATTAAAGAGAAGTTAGGACGCTGAAATACATGTAATTTCTTAATAAACATCAAAGTATATAACATGGTTTATTAAAGAGAATTTAGGACGCTAAAATAAGTGTAATTTCTTAATTAACATTACAGTATATAACATGGTTTATTAAAGAGAATTTAGGACGCTTACATACATGTAATTTCTTAATAAACACTACAGTATATAACATGGTTTATTAAAGAGAATTTAGGACGCTAAAATACATGTAATGTCTTAATTAACATTACAGTATATAACATGGTTTATTAATAAGAATTTAGGACGCTGAAATACATGTAATTTCTTAATAAACACTACAGTATATAACATGGTTTATTAAAGAGAATTTAGGACGCTGAAATACATGTAATTTCTTAATAAACATTACAGTATATAACATGGTTTTTTAAAGAGAATTTAGGACGCTGAAATACATGTTATTTCTTAATAAACATAACAGTATATAACATGGTTTATTAAAGAGAATTTAAGACGCTAAAATACATGTAATTTTTTAATGAACATTACAGTTGTAACTGTGCTTTATTAAAAGGAATTTAGGACGCTAAAATACATGTAATTTCTTAATAAACATTACAGTATATGACATGGTTTATTAAAGAGAATTTAGGACGCTGAAATACATGTAATTTCTTTGTTAACATTACAGTATATAACATGGTTTATTAAAGAGACTTTAGGACGCTAAAATACATGTAATTTCTTAATAAACATGACCGTATATAACATGGTTTATTAAAGTGAATTTAGGACGCTTAAATACATGTAATTTCTTTATAAACATTACAGTATATAACATGGTTTGTTAACGAGAATTTAGGACGCTGGAATACATGTAATTTCTTAACAAACATTACAGTATATAACATGGTTTATTATAGAGAATGTACGATGCTGAAATACATGTAATTTCTTGATGAACATTACAGTTGAAACTGGGCTTTATGAAAGAGAATTTAGGACGCTGAAATACATGTAATTTCTTCATAAACACTACAGTATTTACTGTTCTTTATTACCGAGAATTTAGGACGCTGAAATACATGTAATTATATAATACACATTACAGTTGTAACATGGTTTATTAAAGAGAATTTGGGACGCTGAAATACATGTACTTTCTTAATAAACATTACAGTATATAACATGGTTTATTAAAGAGAATTTAGGACGCTAAAATACATGTAATCTCTCAATTAACATTACAGTATATAACATGGTTTATTATTAAGAATTTAGGACGCTGAAATACATGTAATTTCTTTATAAACATTACAGTATATAACATGGTTTATAAAAGAGAATTAAGGACGCTTAAATACATGTAATTTCTTAATAAACACTACAGTATATAACATGGTTTATTAAAGAGAATTTAGGACGCTAAAATAAATGTAATTTCTTAATAAACATTACAGTATATAACATGGTTTATTACAGAGAATTTAGGACGCTGAAATACATGTAATTTCTTAATAAACATTACAGTATATAACATGATTTATTAAACAGAATTTAAGACGCTGAAATACATGTAATTTCTTAATGAACATTACAGTTGTAACTGTGCTTTATTAAAGAGAAGTTAGGACGCTGAAATACATGTAATTTCTTAATGAACATTAAAGTATATAACACGGTTTATTAAAGAGAATGTAGGACGCTAAAATGAGTGTAATTTGTTAATGAACATTACAGTATATAACATGGTCTATTAAAGAGAATTTAGGACGCTGAAATACATGTAATTTCTTAATAAACATTACGGTTGTAACATTGTATATTAAAGAGAATTTAGGACGCTGAAATACATGTAATTTCTTAATAAACATTACAGTATATAACATGGTTTATTAAAGAGAATTTAGGACGCTGAAATATATGTAATTTCTTAATAAACATTACAGTATATAACATGGTTTATTAAAGAGAAATTAGGACGCTGAAATACATGTAATTTCTTAATAAGCATTACAGTATATAACATGGTATATTAAAGAGAATTTAGGACGCTGAAATACATGTAATCTCTTAACAAACATCACAGTATATAACATGGTTTATTAAAGAGAATTTAGGACGCTGAAATACATGTAATTTCTTAATAAACATTACAGTATATAACATGGTTTATTAAAGAGAATGTAGGACGCTAAAATACATGTAATCTCTTAATTAACATTAAAGTATATAACATGGTTTTTTAATAAGAATTTAGGACGCTGAAATACATGTAATTTCTTAATAAACATTTCAGTATATAACATGGTTTATTAAAGAGAATTAAGGACGCTTACATACATGTTATTTCTTAATAAACACTACAGTATATAACATGGTTTATTAAAGAGAATGTAGGACGCTGAAATACATGTAATTTCTTAATAAACATTACAGTATATAACATGGTTTATTAAACAGAATTTAAGACGCTGAAATACATGTAATTTCTTAATGAACATTACAGTTGTAACTGTGCTTTATTAAAGAGAAGTTAGGACGCTGAAATACATGTAATTTCTTAAGAAACATTAAAGTATATAACATGGTTCATTTAAGAGAATTTAGGACGCCAAAATAAGTGTAATTTCTTAATAAACATTACAGTATATAACATGGTTTATTAAAGAGAATTTAGGACGCTGAAATACATGTAACTTCTTAATAAACATTACTGTTGTAACATTGTATATTAAAGAGAATTTAGGACGCTGAAATACATGTAATTTCTTAATAAACATTACAGTATATAACATGGTTTATTATAGAGAATTTAGGACGCTGAAATACATGTAATTTCTTAATAAACATTACAGTATATAACATGGTTTATTAAAAGGAAATTACGACGCTGAAATACATGTAATTTCCTGATAAACATTACAGTATATAACATGGTATATTAAAGAGAATTTAGGACCCTGAAATACATGTAATCTCTTAACAAACATTACAGTATATAACATGGTTTATTAAAGAGAATTTAGGACGCTGAAATACATGTAATTTCTTAATAAACATTACAGTATATAACATGGTTTATTAAAGAGAATTTAGGACGCTAAAATACATGTAAGCTCTTAATTAACATTAAGTATATAACATGGTTTATTAATAAGAATTTAGGACGCTGAAATACATGTAATTTCTTAATAAACATTTAAGTATATAACATGGTTTATTAAAGAGAATTTAGGACGCTTACATACATGTAATTTCTTAATAAACACTACAGTATATAACATGGTTTATTAAAGAGAATTTAGGACGCTGAAATACATGTAATTTCTTAATAAACATTACAGTATATAACATGGTTTATTAAAGAGAATTTAGGACGCTGAAATACATGTAATTTCTTAATAAACATTACAGTATATAACATGGTTTATTAAACAGAATTTAAGACGCTGAAATACATGTAATTTCTTAATGAACATTACAGTTGTAACTGTGCTTTATTAAAGAGAATTTACGACGCTTAAATACATGTAATTTCTTAATGAACATTAAACTATATAACATGGTTTATTAAAGAGAATTTAAGACGCTTAAATACATGTAATTTCTTAATAAACATTACAGTTATAACTGTGCTTTATCAAAAGGAATTTAGGACGCTAAAATATCTGTAATTTCTTAATGCACATTACAGTATATAACATGGTTTATTAAAATTAATTTAGGACGCTGAAATACATGTTGTTTCTTAGTAAACATTACAGTATATAACATGGTTTATTAAAGAGACTTTAGGACGCTAAAATACATGTAATACTTTAATAAACATTACAGTATATAACATGGTTTATTAAAGAGAATTTAGGACGCTGAAATACATGTATTTTCTTAGTAAACATTAAGTATATAACATGGTTTATTAAAGAGAATTTAGGACGCTAAAATACATGTAATTTCTTTATAAACATTACAGTATATAACATGGTTTATTAAAGAGAATTTAGGACGCTGAAATACATGTAATTTCATAGTAAACATTACAGTATATAACATGGTTTATTAAAGAGACTTTAGGACGCTAAAATACATGTAATTTCTTAATAAACATTACCGTATAAAACATGATTAATTAAAGTTAATTTAGAACGCTTAAATACATGTAATTTCTTTATAAACATTACAGTATATAACATGGTTTATTAAAGAGAATTTACGACGCTGCAATACATGTAATTTCTTAACAAACATTACAGTATATAACATGGTTTATTATAGAGAATGTACGACGCTGAAATACATGTAATTTCTTGATGAACATTACAGTTGAAACTGGGCTTTATGAAAGAGAATTTAGGACGCTGAAATACATGTAATTTCTTCATAAACACTACAGTATTTACTGTTCTTTATTACCGAGAATTTAGGACGCTGAAATACATGTAATTATATAATACACATTACAGTTGTAACATGGTTTATTAAAGAGAATTTAGGACGCTAAAATACATGTAATTTCTTAATAAACATTACCGTATATAACATGGTTTATTAAAGAGAATTTAGGACGCTGAAATACATGTAATTTCTTAATAAACATTACAGTATATAACAGGGTTTATTAAAGAGAAATTAGGACGCTGAAATACATGTAATTTCTTAATAAACATTACAGTATATAACATGGTATATTAAAGAGAATTTAGGACGCTGAAATACATGTAATCTCTTAACAAACATTACAGTATATAACATGGTTTATTAAAGAGAATTTAGGACGCTGAAATACATGTAATTTCTTAATAAACATTACAGTATATAACATGGTTTATTAAAGAGAATGTAGGACGCTAAAATACATGTAATCTCTTAATTAACATTAAACTATATAACATGGTTTATTAATAAGAATTCAGGACGCTGAAATACATGTAATTTCTTAATAAACATTTCAGTATATAACATGGTTTATTAAAGAGAATTTAGGACGCTGAAATACATGTAATTTCTTAATAAACACTACAGTATATAACATGGTTTATTAAAGAGAATTTAGGACGCTGAAATACATGTAATTTCTTAATAAACATTACAGTATATAACATGGTTTATTAAAGAGAATTTAGGACGCTGAAATACATGTAATTTCTTAATGAACATTACAGTATATAACATGGTTTATTAAACAGAATTTAAGACGCTGAAATACATGTAATTTCTTAATGAACATTACAGTTGTAACTGTGCTTTATTAAAAAGAAGTTAGGACGCTGAAATACATGTAATTTCTTATTAAACATTAAAGTATATAACATGGTTCATTAAAAAGAATTTAGGACGCCAAAATAAGTGTAATTTCTTAATAAACATTACAGTATATAACATAGTTTATTAAAGAGAATTTAGGACGCTGAAATACATGTAACTTCTTAATAAACATTACTGTTGTAACATTGTATATTAAAGAGAATTTAGGACGCTGAAATACATGTAATTTCTTAATAAACATTACAGTATATAACATGGTTTATTAAAGAGAATTTAGGACGCTGAAATACATGTAATTTCTTAATAAACATTACAGTATATAACATGGTTTATTAAAGAGAAATTACGACGCTGAAATACATGTAAATTCTTAATAAACATTACAGTATATAACATGGTATATTAAAGAGAATTTAGGACCCTGAAATACATGTAATCTCTTAACAAACATTACAGTATATAACATGGTTTATTAAACAGAATTTAAGACGCTTAAATACATGTAATTTCTTAATGAACATTACAGTTGTAACTGTGCTTTCTTAAAGAGAAGTTAGGACGCTTAAATACATGTAATTTCTTAATGAACATTAAAGTATATAACATGGTTTTTTAAAGATAATGTAGGACGCTAAAATGAGTGTAATTTGTTAATGAACATTACAGTATATAACATGGTCTATTAAAGAGAATTTAGGACGCTGAAATACATGTAATTTCTTAATAAACATTACGGTTGTAACATTGTATATTAGAGAGAATTTAGGACGCTGAAATACATGTAATTTCTTAATAAACATTTCAGTATATAACATGGTTTATTAAAGAGAATTTAGGACGCTGAAATACATGTAATTTCTTAATAAACATTACAGTATATAACATGGTTTATTAAAGAGAAATTAGGACGCTGAAATACATGTAATTTCTTAATAAACATTACAGTATATAACATGGTATATTAAAGAGAATTAAGGACGCTGAAATACATGTAATCTCTTAACAAACATTACAGTATATAACATGGTTTATTAAAGAGAATTTAGGACGCTTAAATACATGTAATTTCTTAATAAACATTACAGTATATAACATGGTTTATTAAAGAGAATGTAGGACGCTAAAATACATGTAATCTCTTAATTAACATTAAACTATATAACATGGTTTATTAATAAGAATTCAGGACGCTGAAATACATGTAATTTCTTTATAAACATTACAGTATATAACATGGTTTATTAAAGAGAATTTAGGACGCTTAAATACATGTAATTTTTTAATAAACACTACAGTATATAACATGGTTTATTAAAGAGAATTTAGGACGCTGAAATAAATGTAATTTCTTAATAAACATTACAGTATATAACATGGTTTATTAAACAGAATTTAAGACGCTTAAATACATGTAATTTCTTAATGAACATTACAGTTGTAACTGTGCTTTATTAAAGAGAAGTTAGGACGCTGAAATACATGTAATTTCTTAATGAACATTAAAGTATATAACATGGTTTATTAAAGAGAATGTAGGACGCTAAAATGAGTGTAATTTGTTAATGAACATTACAGTATATAACATGGTCTATTAAAGAGAATTTAGGACGCTGAAATACATGTAATTTCTTAATAAACATTACGGTTGTAACATTGTATATTAAAGAGAATTTAGGACGCTGAAATACATGTAATTTCTTAATAAACATTTTAGTATATAACATGGTTTATTAAAGAGAATTTAGGACGCTGAAATACATGTAATTACTTAATAAACATTACAGTATATAACAGGGTTTATTAAAGAGAAATTAGGATGCTGAAATACATGTAATTTCTTAATAAACATTACAGTATATAACATGGTATATTAAAGAGAATTTAGGACGCTGAAATACATGTAATCTCTTAACAAACATTACAGTATATAACATGGTTTATTAAAGAGAATTTAGGACGCTGAAATACATGTAATTTCTTAATAAACATTACAGTATATAACATGGTTTCTTAAAGAGAATGTAGGACGCTAAAATACATGTAATCTCTTAATTAACATTAAACTATATAACATGGTTTATTAATAAGAATTCAGGACGCTGAAATACATGTAATTTCTTAATAAACATTTCAGTATATAACATGGTTTATTAAAGAGAATTTAGGACGCTGAAATACATGTAATTTCTTAATAAACACTACAGTATATAACATGGTTTATTAAAGAGAATTTAGGACGCTGAAATACATGTAATTTCTTAATAAACATTACAGTATATAACATGGTTTATTAAAGAGAATTTAGGACGCTGAAATACATGTAATTTCTTAATGAACATTACAGTATATAACATGGTTTATTAAACAGAATTTAAGACGCTGAAATACATGTAATTTCTTAATGAACATTACAGTTGTAACTGTGCTTTATTAAAGAGAAGTTAGGACGCTGAAATACATGTAATTTCTTAATAAACATTAAAGTATATAACATGGTTCATTAAAGAGAATTTAGGACGCCAAAATAAGTGTACTTTCTTAATAAACATTACAGTATATAACATGGTTTATTAAAGAGAATTTAGGACGCTGAAATACATGTAACTTCTTAATAAACATTACTGTTGTAACATTGTATATTAAAGAGAATTTAGGACGCTGAAATACATGTAATTTCTTAATAAACATTACAGTATATAACATGGTTTATTAAAGAGAATTTAGGACGCTGAAATACATGTAATTTCTTAATAAACATTACAGTATATAACATGGTTTATTTAAGAGAAATTACGACGCTGAAATACATGTAAATTCTTAATAAACATTACAGTATATAACATGGTATATTAAAGAGAATTTAGGACCCTGAAATACATGTAATCTCTTAACAAACATTACAGTATATAACATGGTTTATTAAAGAGAATTTAGGACGCTGAAATACATGTAATTTCTTAATAAACATTACAGTATATAACATGGTTTATTAAAGAGAATTTAGGACGCTAAAATACATGTAATCTCTTAATTAACATTACAGTATATAACATGGTTTATTAATAAGAATTTAGGACGCTGAAATACATGTAATTTCTTAATAAACATTTAAGTATATAACATGGTTTATTAAAGAGAATTTAGGACGCTTACATACATGTAATTTCTTTATAAACACTACAGTATATAACATGGTTTATCAAAGAGAATTTAGGACGCTGAAATACATGTAATTTCTTAATAAACATTACAGTATATAACATGGTTCATTAAAGAGAATTTAGGAAGCTGAAATACATGTAATTTCTTAATAAACATTACAGTATATAACATGGTTTATTAAACAGAATTTAAGACGCTGAAATACATGTAATTTCTTAATGAACATTACAGTTGTAACTGTGCTTTATTAAAGAGAAGTTAGGACGCTGAAATACATGTAATTTCTTAATAAACATTAAAGTATATAACATGGTTCATTAAAAAGAATTTAGGACGCTAAAATAAGTGTAATTTCTTAATAAACATTACAGTATATAACATGGTTTATTAAAGAGAATTTAGGACGCTAAAATACATGTAATTTCGTAATAAACATTACAGTATATAACATGGTTTATTAAAGAGAAATTAGAACGCTGAAATACATGTAATTTCTTAATGAACATTACAGTTGTAACTGTGCTTTATTAAAGAGAATTTAGGACGCTGAAATACATGTAATTTCAAAATAACCATTACAGTATATAACATGGTTTATTAAAGAGAATTTAGGACGCTAAAATACATGTAATTTCTTAATGAACATTATAGTATAAAACATTGTTTATTAAAGAGAATTTAAGACGCTAAAATACATGTAATTTCTTAATAAACATTACAGTATATAACATGGTTTATTAAAGAGAATTTAGGACGCTAAAATACATGTAATTTCGTAATAAACATTACAGTATATAACATGGTTTATTAAAGAGAAATTAGAACGCTGAAATACATGTAATTTCTTAATGAACATTACAGTTGTAACTGTGCTTTATTAAAGAGAATTTAGGACGCTTAAATACATGTAATTTCTTAATGAACATTAAACTATATAACATGGTTTATTAAAGAGAATTTAAGACGCTTAAATACATGTAATTTCTTAATGAACATTACAGTTATAACTGTGCTTTATTAAAAGGAATTTAGGACGCTAAAATATCTGTAATTTCTTAATGCACATGACAGTATATAACATGGTTTATTAAAATGACTTTAGGACGCTGAAATACATATTGTTTCTTAGTAAACATTACAGTATATAACATGGTTTATTAAAGAGACTTTAGGACGCTAAAATACATGTAATATCTTAATAAACATTACAGTATATAACATGGTTTATTAAAGAGAATTTAGGACGCTGAAATACATGTAATTTCTTAGTAAACATTAAGTATATAACATGGTTTATTAAATAGAATTTAGGACGCTAAAATACATGTAATTTCTTTATAAACATTACAGTATATAACATGGTTTATTAAAGAGAATTTAGGACGCTGAAATACATGTAATTTCATAGTAAACATTACAGTATATAACATGGTTTATTAAAGAGACTTTAGGACGCTAAAATACATGTAATTTCTTAATAAACATTACCGTATATAACATGGTTTATTAAAGTGAATTTAGAACGCTTAAATACATGTAATTTCTTTATAAACATTACAGTATATAACATGGTTTATTAAAGAGAATTTACGACGCTGGAATACATGTAATTTCTTAACAAAATTTACAGTATATAACATGGTTTATTAAAGAGAATGTACGACGCTGAAATACATGTAATTTCTTGATGAACATTACAGATGAAACCGGGCTTTATGAAAGAGAATTTAGGACGCTGAAATACATGTAATTTCTTCATAAACATTACAGTATTTACTGTTCTTTATTACCGAGAATTTAGGACGCTTAAATACAGGTAATTTCTTAATAAACATTACAGTATATAACATGGTTTATTAAAGAAAATTTAGGACGCTGAAATACATGTAATTTCTTAATAAACATTACAGTATATAACATGGTTTATTAAAGTAAATTTAGGACGCTGAAATACATGTAATTTCTCAATGAACATTACAGTTGTACCTGTGCTTAATTAAAGAAAAGTTAGGACGCTGAAATACATGTAATTTCTTTATAAACATTACAGTATATTACATGGTTTGTTAAAGAGAATTTAGGACGCTGGAATACATGTAATTTCTTAACAAACATTACAGTATATAACATGGTTTATTATAGAGAATGTACGACGCTGAAATACATGTAATTTCTTGATGAACATTACAGTTGAAACTGGGCTTAATGAAAGAGAATTTAGGACGCTGAAATACATGTAATTTCTTCATAAACACTACAGTATTTACTGTTCTTTATTACCGAGAATTTAGGACGCTGAAATACATGTAATTATATAATACACATCACAGTTGTAACATGGTTTATTAAAGAGAATTTAGGACGCTGAAATACATGTAATTTTTTAATAAACATTAAAGTATATAATCTGGTTTACTAAAGAGAATTTAGGACGCTAAAATACATGTACTTTCTTAATAAACATTACAGTATATAACATGGTTTATTTAAGAGAATTTAGGACGCTTAAATACATGTTATTTCTTAATAAACATTACAGTATATAACATGGTTTATTAAAGAGAATTTAGGACGCTAAAATACATGTAATCTCTTAATTAACATTACAGTATATAACATGGTTTATTAAAGAGAATTTAGGACGCTGAAATTCATGTAATTTCTTTATAAACATTACAGTATATAACATGGTTTATTAAAGAGAATTTAGGACGCTGAAATACATGTAATTTCCTTATAAACATTACAGTATATAACATGGTTTATTAAACAGAATTTAAGACACTTAAATACATGTAATTTCTTAATGAACATTACAGTTGTAACTGTGCTTTATTAAAGAGAAGTTAGGACGCTGAAATACATGTAATTTCTTAATGAACATTAAAGTATATAACATGGTTTATTAAAGAGAATGTAGGACGCTAAAATGAGTGTAATTTGTTAATGAACATTACAGTATATAACATGGTCTATTAAAGAGAATTTAGGACGCTGAAATACATGTAATTTCTTAATAAACATTACGGTTGTAACATTGTATATTAAAGAGAATTTAGGACGCTGAAATACATGTAATTTCTTAATAAACATTACAGTATATAACATGGTTTATTAAAGAGAATTTAGGACGCTGAAATACATGTAATTTCTTAATAAACATTACAGTATATAACATGGTTTATTAAAGAGAAATTAGGACGCTGAAATACATGTAATTTCTTAATAAACATTACAGTATATAACATGGTATATTAAAGAGAATTTAGGACGCTGAAATACATGTAATCTCTTAAACATTACAGTATATAACATGGTTTATTAAAGAGAATTTAGGACGCTGAAATACATGTAATTTCTTAATAAACATTACAGTATATAACATGGTTTATTAAAGAGAATGTAGGACGCTAAAATACATGTAATCTCTTAATTAACATTAAAGTATATAACATGGTTTATTAATAAGAATTCAGGACGCTGAAATACATGTAATTTCTTAATAAACATTTCAGTATATAACATGGTTTATTAAAGAGAATTTAGGACGCTTACATACATGTAATTTCTTAATAAACATTACAGTATATAACATGGTTTATTAAAGAGAATTTAGGACGCTGAAATACATGTAATTTCTTAATAAACATTACAGTATATAACATGGTTTATTAAAGAGAATTTAGGACGCTGAAATACATGTAATTTCTTAATAAACATTACAGTATATAACATGGTTTATTAAACAGAATTTAAGACGCTGAAATACATGTAATTTCTTAATGAACATTACAGTTGTAACTGTGCTTTATTAAAGAGAAGTTAGGACGCTGAAATACATGTAATTTCTTAATAAACATTAAAGTATATAACATGGTTCATTAAAGAGAATTTAGGACGCCAAAATAAGTGTAATTTCTTGATAAACATTACAGTATATAACATGGTTTATTAAAGAGAATTTAGGACGCTGAAATACATGTAACTTCTTAATAAACATTACTGTTGTAACATTGTATATTAAAGAGAATTTAGGACGCTGAAATACATGTAATTTCTTAATAAACATTACAGTATATAACATGGTTTATTAAAGAGAATTTAGGACGCTGAAATACATGTAATTTCTTAATAAACATTACAGTATATCACATGGTTTATTAAAGAGAATTTAGGACGCTAAAATACATGTAATTTCTTTATAAACATTACAGTATATAACATGGTTTATTAAAGAGAATTTAGGACGCTGAAATACATGTAATTTCATAGTAAACATTACAGTATATAACATGGTTTATTAAAGAGACTTTAGGACGCTAAAATACATGTAATGTCTTAATAAACATTACCGTATATAACATGGTTTATTAAAGTGAATTTAGGACGCTTAAATACATGTAATTTCTTTATAAACATTACAGTATATAACATGGTTTATTAAAGAGAATTTACGACGCTTAAATACATGTAATTTCTTTATAAACATTACAGTATATAACATGGTTTATTAAAGAGAATTTACGACGCTGGAATACATGTAATTTCTTAACAAAATTTACAGTATATAACATGGTTTATTAAAGAGAATGTACGACGCTGAAATACATGTAATTTCTTGATGAACATTACAGATGAAACCGGGCTTTATGAAAGAGAATTTAGGACGCTGAAATACATGTAATTTCTTCATAAACATTACAGTATTTACTGTTCTTTATTACCGAGAATTTAGGACGCTTAAATACAGGTAATTTGTTAATAAACATTACAGTATATAACATGGTTTATTAAAGAAAATTTAGGACGCTGAAATACATGTAATTTCTTAATAAACATTACAGTATATAACATGGTTTATTAAAGTAAATTTAGGACGCTGAAATACGTGTAATTTCTCAATGAACATTACAGTTGTAACTGTGCTTCATTAAAGAGAAGTTAGGACGCTGAAATACATGTAATTTCTTAATAAACATTACAGTATATAACATGGTTTGTTAAAGAGAATTGAGGACGCTTAAATACATGTAATTTCTGAATGACCATTACAGTATATAA
Organism: Sepiola atlantica; assembly: GCA_963556195.1. NCBI lineage: Eukaryota > Metazoa > Mollusca > Cephalopoda > Sepiida > Sepiolidae > Sepiola > Sepiola atlantica. Next base: position 12,024,360 of record OY744549.1, on the reverse strand, counting down.
CATGGTTTATTAAAGAGAATTTAGGACGCTGAAATACATGTACTTTCTTAATAAACATTAAAGTATATTACATGGTTTATTAAAGAGAATTTAGGACACTGAAATACATGTAATTTCTTAATAAACATTACAGTATATAACATGGTTTATTAAAGAGACTTTAGGACGCTAAAATACATGTAATCTCTTAATTAACATTACAGTATATAACATGGTTTATTAATAAGAATTTAGGACGCTGAAATACATGTAATTTCCTGATAAACATTACAGTATATAACATGGTTTATTAAAGAGAATTTAGGACGCTTACATACATGTAATTTCTTAATAAACACTACAGTATATAACATGGTTTATTAAAGAGAATTTAGGACGCTGAAATACATGTAATTTCTTAATGAACATTACAGTATATAACATGGTTTATTAAAGAGAATTTAGGACGCTGAAATACATGTAATTTCTTCATAAACATTACAGTATATAACATGGTTTATTAAACAGAATTTAAGTCGCTGAAATACATGTAATTTCTTAATGAACATTACAGTTGTAACTGTGCTTTATTAAAGAGAAGTTAGGACGCTGAAATACATGTAATTTCTTAATAAACATTAAAGTATATAACATGGTTTATTAAAAGGAATTTAGGACGCTAAAATAAGTGTAATTTCTTAATGAACATTACAGTATATAACATGGTTTATTAAAGAGAATTTAGGACGCTGAAATACATGTAATTTTTTAATAAACATTACAGTTTATAACATGGTTTATTAAAGAGAAGTTAGGACGCTGAAATACATGTAATTTCTTAATAAACATTACAGTATATAACATGGTTTGTTAAAGAGAATTGAGGACGCTTAAATACATGTAATTTCTGAATGACCATTACAGTATATAACATGGTTTATTAAAGAGAATTTAGGACGCTGAAATACATGTACTTTCTTAATAAACATTAAAGTATATTACATGGTTTATTAAAGAGAATTTAGGACACTGAAATACATGTAATTTCTTAATAAACATTACAGTATATAACATGGTTTATTAAAGAGACTTTAGGACGCTAAAATACATGTAATCTCTTAATTAACATTACAGTATATAACATGGTTTATTAATAAGAATTTAGGACGCTGAAATACATGTAATTTCTTAATAAACATTACAGTATATAACATGGTTTATTAAAGAGAATTTAGGACGCTTACATACATGTAATTTCTTAATAAACACTACAGTATATAACATGGTTTATTAAAGAGAATTTAGGACGCTGAAATACATGTAATTTCTTCATGAACATTACAGTATATAACATGGTTTATTAAAGAGAATTTAGGACGCTGAAATACATGTAATTTCTTCATAAACATTACAGTATATAACATGGTTTATTAAACAGAATTTAAGTCGCTGAAATACATGTAATTTCTTAATGAACATTACAGTTGTAACTGTGCTTTATTAAAGAGAAGTTAGGACGCTGAAATACATGTAATTTCTTAATAAACATTAAAGTATATAACATGGTTTATTAAAAGGAATTTAGGACGCTAAAATAAGTGTAATTTCTTAATGAACATTACAGTATATAACATGGTTTATTAAAGAGAATTTAGGACACTGAAATACACGTAATTTCTTAATAAACATTACAGTTTATAACATGGTTTATTAAAGAGAATTTAGGACGCTGAAATCCATGTAATTTCTTCATAAACATTACAGTATATAACATGGTTTATTAAAGAGAATTTAGGACGCTGAAATACATGTAATCTTTTAATAAACATTACAGTATATAACATGGTTTATTAAATAGAATTTAGGACGCTGAAATACACGTAATTTCTTAATAAACATTACAGTATATAACATGGTTTATTAAAGAGAATTTAGGATGCTGAAATACATGTAATTTCTTAATAAACATTACACTATAGAACCTAGTTTATTAAAGAGAATTTAGGACGCTAAAATACATGTAATTTCTTAATAAACATTACAGTATATAACATGGTTTATTAAAGAGAAGTTAGGACGCGTAAATACACGTCATTTATTAATGAACAATATAGTATATAACATGGTTTATTAAAGAGAATTTAGGACGCTCAAATACATGTAATATCTTAATGAACATTACGATATATAACATGGTTGATAAAAGAGAATTTATGACGCTGAAATACATGTAATTTCTTAATGAACATTACAGTTGTAACTGTGCTTAATTAAAGAGAATTTAGGACGCTAACATACATGTAATTTCTTAATAAACATTACAGTATATAACATGGTTTATTAAAGAGAATTTAGGACGCTTAAATACACGTAATTTATTAATGAACATTACAGTATATAACATGGTTTATTAAAGAGAATTTAGGACGCTGAAATACATGTAATTTCTTTATAAACATTACAGTATATAACATGGTTTATTAAAGAGAATTAAGGACGATGAAATACATGTAATTTCTTCATAAACATTACAGTATATAACATGGTTTATTAAAGAGAATTTAGGACGCTGAAATACATGTAATCTCTTAATAAACAGTACAGTATATAACATGGTTTATTAAATAGAATTTAGGACGCTGAAATACACGTAATTTCTTAATAAACATTACAGTATATAACATGGTTTATTAAAGAGAATTTAGGATGCTGAAATACATGTAACCTCTTAATAAACATTACAGTATATAACATGGTTTATTAAATAGAATTTAGGACGCTGAAATACATGTAATTTCTCAATACACATTACAGTATATAACATAGTTTATTAAAGAGAATTTAGGACGCTTAAATACCTGTAATTTCTTAATAAACATTACAGTATATAACATGGTTTATTAAAGAGAATTTAGGACGCTGAAATACATGTAATTTCTTCATAAACATTACAGTATATAACATGGTTTATTAAAGAGAATTTAGGACGCTGAAATACATGTAATTTCTTCATAAACATTACAGTATATAACATGGTTTATTAAAGAGAATTTAGGACGCTGAAATACATGTAATTTCTTCATAAACATTACAGTATATAACATGGTTTATTAAAGAGAATTTAGGACGCTGAAATACATGTAATTTCTCAATACACATTACAGTATATAACATGGTTTATTAAAGAGAATTTAGGACGCTCAAATACATGTAATTTCTTAATGAACATTACGATATATAACATGGTTGATAAAAGAGAATTTATGACGCTGAAATACATGTAATTTCTTAATGAACATTACAGTTGTAACTGTGCTTAATTAAAGAGAATTTAGGACGCTGAAATACATGTAATTTCTATATAAACATTACAGTATATAACATGGTTTATTATAGAGAATTTATGGGGCGTAAATACATGTAATTTCTTAATGAACATTACAGTTGTAACTGTGGTTAATTAAAGAGAATTTAGGACGCTGAAATACATGTAATTTTTTAATAAACATTACAGTATATAACATGGTTTATTAAAGAGAATTTAGGACGCTGAAATACATGTAATTTCTTCATAAACATTACAGTATATAACATGGTTTATTAAAGAGAATTTAGGACGCTGAAATACATGTAATTTCTTAATAAACATTACAGTATATAACATCGGTTATGAAAGAGAATTTAGGACGCTGAAATACATGTAATTTCTTGATAAACATTACAGTATACAACATGGTTTATTAAAGTGAATTTAGGACGCTGAAATACATGTAATTTCTTAATGAACATTACAGTTGTAACTGTGCTTTATTAAAGAGAAGTTAGGACGCTGAAATACATGTGATTTCTGATTGAACATTGCAGTTGTAACTGTGCTTAATTAAAGAGAATTTATGACGCTGAAATACATGTAATTTTTTAATAAACATTACAGTATATAACATGGTTTATTAAAGAGAATTCAGGACGCTGAAATACATGTAATTTCCTTATAAACTTTACAGTATATAACATGGTTTATTAAAGAGAATTTAGGACGCTAAAATACATGTAATTTCTTCATAAACATTACAGTATATAACATGGTTTATTATAGAGAATTTAGGACGCTTAAATACCTGTAATTTCTCAATATACATTACAGTATATAACATCTCCTATATAAAGGGCAGTTGTCTGTATGTCTGTCTGTCTGTTTGTTTGTTTGTTTGTATGTCCAGATACTCCTCCGAGAGGACCCAACACACAGTCACACGGTTGACACCATTATGACCGGCCAGCCCCGGGACGTATAATATCTCAGAACCGGAAAAAAAAATGGACTCTTCGGGGTTCGACTGAGCACTTTTCTCCAATGAGGGGGTGCCTTTTTCCTCGATTTTCAACGTTGTTTAGTACTAATTTGAGAAAATTTGAGAAATAATGCACCGTCATGATTTTAACAGGAAATGACGTCAGAGGAAATCCCTAACGGCTCTTTTTTGAACATGAGTTTATAGTGAAGCAAGTGTTGCTTAATCACAAACGGCACTTTTTTTGAACACGAGTCCATAGTCAAGCATGGGTTGCTTACTTACTAACGGCACTTTTTTGAACATGAGTCCATAGTGATGCAAGGGTTGCTTAACTCCTAACGGCACTTTTTGATACATGCGTTTATAGTGACGCAAGTGTTGTTTAATCAATAACGGCACTTTTTTTTAACATGAGTTCATAGTGAAGCAAGGGTTGCTTAATCCTAACCACATTTTTTCTGTTGACATGATAACATCCTCCTAGGTATTACCTCCTCCTTTTTGAGAGGTGTGAAGTTAGTGTAGTATCAGTAAAATTAAAGTAATAAATAATTATGCTCCCCCACTGTTTTCACTAATATTTGTATGCTCCCCCATTGTTTTCACTAATATTTCTATACATATTGTATACATATTGAAAACTTGGGGTGGGTGTGGGGGGTGTCGGCATTCGCCGGTGTGAGCGCCTCAGGAGAAATTTGGGGAAGAGGGGGGGGGGTATCGGCATTCGGCGGTGGGGCGCCTCAGGCCAAATCTGGAGATGGGGGATTGTCGGCATAATGCAAAGTCACGATTTTAGCAGGAAATGACGTCAGAGGAAATCCATAACGGCACTTTTTTGAACATGAGTTTATAGTGAAGCACGGGTTGCCTTATCCCAACGAAACATAAGTTTTTATTGAAGCAACTGTTGCTTAATCCCTAACGGCATTTTTTTGAACATGAGTCCATAGTGAAGCAAGGGTTGCTTAATTCCTAACGGCACTTTTTTGAACATGAATCCACAGTGAAGCCAGGGTTGCTTAATCAATAACGGCACTTTTTTGAACACGAGTTTGTAATGAAGCCAGGGTTGCTTAATTCTAACTGCATTTCTTCTGTTGACATGATACCATCCTCCCAGGTATAACCTCCTTCTTTTTGAGAGGTGTGAAGTTAGTGTAGTATCAGTAAAATTAAAGTAATAAATAATTATGCTCCACCATTGTTTTCACTAATATTTGTATACATATTAAATAACGTCTCAATAAGTAAAGTAAGAAGAAAAATAATTATGCTCCACCACTGTTTTCACTAATATTTGTATACATATTAAATAACGTCTCAATAAGTAAAGTAAGAAGAAAAATATTTATGCTCCACCATTGTTTTCACTAATATTTGTATACATATGATATAACGTCTAAATAAGTAAAGTAAGAAGAAAAATAATTATGCTCCACCACTGTTTTCACTAAAATGTGTATACATATTAAATAACGTCTCAATATGTAAAGTAAGAAGAAATATAATTATGCTCCGCCATTGTTTTCACTAATATTTGAATACATGTTAAATAACGTCTCTAGAAGTAAAATAAAAAGAGAAATAATTATGCTCCACCATTGTTTTCACTAATATTTGTATACATATTAAATAACGTCTCAAGAAGTAAAGTAAGAAGAGAAATTATTATGCTCCGCCATTGTTTTCACTAATATTTGTATACATGTTAAATAACGTCTCAATAAGTAAAGTAAGAATAGAAATAATTATGCTCCACCATTGTTTTCACTAATATTTGTATACATGTTAAATAACGACTCAATAAGTAAAGTAAAAAGAGAAATAATTATGCTCCGCCATTGTTTTCACTAATATTTGTATACATATTAAATAACGTCTCAATAAATAAAGTAAGAGAAATAATTATGCTCCGCCATTGTTTTCACTAATATTTGTATACATATTAATTAACGTCTCAATAAGTAAAGTAAGAAGAGAAATAATTATGCTCCGTCATTGTTTTCACTAATATTTGTATACATATTAAATAACGTCTCAATAAGTAAAGTAAGAAGAGAAATAATTATGCTCCGCCATTGTTTTCACTAATATTTGTATACATATTAAAAAAAATCTCAATAAATAAAGTAAGAATAGAAATAATTATGCTCCGCCACTGTTTTCACTAATATTTGTATACATGTTAAATAACGTCTCAATAAGTAAAGTAAGAAAAGAGATAATTATGCTCCCCCATTGTTTTCACTAATATTTGTATACATGTTAAATAACGTCTCAATAAGTAAAGTAAGAAGAGAAATAATTATGCTCCGCCATTGTTTTCACTAATATTTGTATACATGTTAAATAACATTTTTTGTTTTGAACTCAAAATATTTCACAGGGTTGGGAGAGAGTGAAAAATTAGTTGGGAGTAGGATGCTGGAGACATTGAGGGGTCGGAGAAAATTTTAGGGGTCAGGCCGAACTTTTTAGGGGTCAGGCCAAATCTTTTTCTTTTTTTTTGTTTTGAACTCAAAATATTTCTCAGGGTTGGGGGAGAGTTAAAAATTACTTGGGATGAGGGGCTGGAGAGAATGAGGGGTCGGGATAATTTTAGGGGTATGGCCGACTTTTTAGGGGTCAGGCCAAATTGTTTTCTTTTTTTTTTGTTTTGAAGTCAAAATATTTCTCAGGGTTGGGGGAGAGTGAAAAATAAGGGGGCTGGAGAGATTTAGGGGTCGGGGACAATTTTAGGGGTCAGGACGAACTTTTTAGGGGTCAGGCCAAATTTTTTTGTTTCTTCTTGTTTTTTTTTGTTTTGAAGTCAAAATATTTCTCAGGGTTGGGGGAGAGTGAAAAATTAAGGGGCTGGAGAGATTTAGGTGTCGGGGAAAATTTTAGGGGTCAGGACGAACTTTTTAGGGGTCAGGCCAAATTTTTTTGTTTTTTTGTTTGTTTTGAAGTCAAAATATTTCTCATGGTTGGGGGAGAGTGAAAAATTAGGGGGCTAGAGAGATTTAGGGGTCGGTGAAAACTTTAGGGGTCAGGACGAACTTTTTAGGGGTCAGGCCAAATTTTTTTGTTTTTTTTTGTTTTGAAGTCAAAATATTTCTCAGGGTTGGAGGAGAGTTAAAAATTAGGGGGCTGGAGAGATTTAGGGGTCGGGGAAAACTTTAGGGGTCAGGACGAACTTTTTAGGGGTCAGGCCAAATTTTTTTGTTTTTTTTTGTTTTGAAGTCAAAATATTTCTCAGGGTTGGAGGAGAGTCAAAAATTAGGGGGCTGGAGAGATTTAGGGGTCGGGGAAAATTTTAGGGGTCAGGACGAACTTTTTAGGGGTCAGGCCAAATTTTTTTGTTTGTTTTTGTTTTGAAGTCAAATTATTTCTCATGGTTGGAGGAAAGTGAAAAATTAGGGGGCTGGAGAGATTTAGGGGTCGGGGAAAATTTTAGGGGTCAGGACGAACTTTTTAGGGGTCAGGCCAAATTTTTTTGTTTTTTTTTGTTTTTTTTTGTTTTAAAGTCAAAATATTTCTCAGGGTTGGGGGAGAGTGAAAAATTAGGGGGCTGGAAAGATTTAGGGGTCGGGGAAAATTTTAGGGGTCAGGACGAACTTTTTAGGGGTCAGGCCAAATTTTTTTGTTTTTTTTGTTTTGAAGTCAAAATATTTCTCAGGGTTGGAGGAGAGTGAAAAATTAGGGGGCTGGAGAGATTTAGGTGTCGGGGAAAATTTTAGGGGTCAGGACGAACTTTTTAGGGGTCAGGCCAAATTTTTTTTTTTTTTTTTTTTTTTTTTTTTTTTTTTTGTTTTGAAGTCAAAATATATCTCATGGTTGGGGGAGAGTGAAAAATAAGGGGGCTGGAGAGATTTAGGGGTCGGGGGAAATTTTAGGGGTCAGGCGGAACTTTTTAGGGGTCAGACCAAATTTTTTTGTTTTTTTTGGTTTTGAACTCAAAATATTTTTCAGGGTTGGGGGAGAGTGAACAATTAGGGGGCTGGAGAGATTTAGGGGTCGGGGAAAATTTTAGGGGTCAGGCGGAACTTTTTAGGGGTCAGGCCAAATTTTTTTGTTTATTTTTGTTTTGAAGTCAAAATATTTCTCATGGTTGGGGGAGAGTGAAAAATTAGAGGCTGGAGAGATTTAGGGGACGGGGAAAATTTTAGGGGTCAGGACGAACTTTTTAGGGTTCAGGCCAAATCTTTTTCTTTTTTTTTGGTTTTGAACTCAAAATATTTCGCCGGTGTGAGCGCCTCAGGCCAAATATGGGAAGGGTGAGTGTCGGCATTCGGCGGTGGTGCGCCTCAGGCAAAATTTGGGGAGGGCAGCGCCTAAGGCGAACTTTGGAGGAGTGACGCCCGTACTTTAGGGGAGAGGAAGTGAACAAAAGGAAAAGGGATTCAAAAATAAAATGATAATCTGATTTTTGATTCGAGAGTGTAAGATCGACACCTATAGGATAGGACTAGATAATACACTTTATCTCAAGGCAAAAATGCCGAGAACAGATACTACACTTTTATCTTAGCCAAAAGACCAAGTAAAGATCCGAAACAAGTAATAATAACTAGGATTTTCTTTCAAAAAACATTGTATACTACTATTTAACAAATTCTTATATAAGTTTGGAATATCAACAATGAATTTTAGACTCCACTAGGCCGTTTTTCTCTAATTCAACATAGCTTTCATACGCCATTACCGAAAATGACATTAATTCACTTTATCTCAAGGCAAAAATGCCGAGAACAGATACTACACTTTGATCTTAGCCAAAATACCAAGTAAAGCAAAGCAAATTGAACTTCTGAGGTTATTTACTGGGGTATTTATAACCAAACTACACCTGAACAGCGATCTATCCACTAGAGACTGTTCAAATGACATTATTAAATTAATAAGTAACAATAACTATGATTTTCTTTGAACAAACATTGTATAATACTATTTAACAAATTCTTATATAACTTTTGAATATCAAGAATTAATTTTAGACTCCCTTAGGCTGTTTTTCTCTAATTCAACATAGCTTTCATACGCATTACCGAAAATTACATTAATTCACTTCTTTTGGCTAAGATCAAAGTGTAGTTTCGATGGATACTGCACCCCATAGATTGGTATCTTCTTGGCCTTCGGGGCTTCATTCCGCCGGTCTATGGGTTTGTCCTGTGCAGTTCTAGGAGGTCAAATTCGATAGTAAATTCGAAATAATCTAATGTATTTATGTACTAATCCGATAAAACCACAGAGTCACTGTAAACATCCCATAATCCCTTGCCGGATGTACCCGGTCTTGCCCTAAATTGTGTCCGGTTCTATCAGATCATCCAATAACTTCTGTCCGGATGCATCAATAACAACATAGGAATCCTACGTTAAGAGTGTGTAGTGAAACAAGGGTTGCTCAATCACATCCGCACCTGTCCCATAATCCCTTGCCGGATGTACCCGGTCTTGCTCTAAATTGTGTCCGGTTATATCATGACGTCAGAGAGTGGCAGATAATTTGAAAAATAACGCAAAGTGGCGGGAAGAAATTCACTAACACTACAACCTTTTAATAGACGCTAATATTCCTCCCCCCTCCCTTCCGTTATCATGATAGGCATTACCTCCTCCTTTCATGTCAAATTGGGGGGGGGGGTGACGGCATTAGCCGGTGATAGTCCCTCAGGCCAAATTTGGGGAGGGGGAGTGTCGGCATTCGCCGGCGCTCACACCTTTTTGAGAGGGTGGAGATAGTGTAGTATCTGTTGCGAGGAGAGAGTGTCAGCATTCGCCGGTGTGAGCGCCTCAGGCCAAATCTTTTCGGGGGGGTATTAAGCAAATCTATAATAAAGACCAATGTGCATTTTTTTGTATCTATAATAAAGGCCAATGTGCATTTATTTGTATCTATAATAAAGGCTAATGTGCATTTATTTGTATCTATAATAAAGACCAATGTGCATTTATTTGTATCTATAATAAAGGCCAATGTGCATTTACCTGTATCTATAATAAAGGCCAATGTGCATTTATCTGCATCTATAATAAAGACCAATGTGCATTTATTTGTATCTATAATAAAGACCAATGTGCATTTATTTGTATCTATAATAAAGACCAATGTGTATTTATTTGTATCTATAATAAAGGCCAATGTGCATTTACCTGTATCTATATAATATTGTAATTTAATTACGTAATACCTCAAGTTCATAAACCAATTAATGTTTTGTAATGAAATTTATTATTTAGAGGATAGCTAAGGAAGTGCGTTAATTCACGTTTAAAAACACAATTATGGTGTTTAAAACAAGGTTAGAGAATATATACATTACATATAAAAGTGTATTCTTATGTAAAATTCCCAAGGTAAGATGATGAGAGTATTCCCGAATCTATTAACCCAGCCCTTACGGGTCCATGGGGAATATTTCATCGGGGGGGGGGGGCTTTTCAGTTATTTTTCATTATATTTTATAGTAATTTGAAATTGCTGAGTCATATTGTAATTTAATTACGTAATACCTCAAGTTCATAAACCAATTAATGTTTTTTAATGAAATTTATTTTTTTGAGGATAGCTAAGGAAGTGCGTTAACTCACGTTTAAAAACACAATTAAATTTTAGGGGTCAGGACAAATTTTTTAGGGGTCAGGGCAAATTTTTTTTTTTTTTTTTGTTTTGAAGTCAAAATATTTCTCATGGTTCGGGGAGAGTTAAAAATTAGGGGGCTGGAGAGATTAAGGGGTCGGGGAAAATTTTAGGGGTCAGGACGAACTTTTTAGGGGTCAGGCCAAATTTTTTTGTTTTTTTTTGTTTTGAAGTCAAAATATTTCTCATGGTTCGGGGAGAGTTAAAAATTAGGGGGCTGGAGAGATTAAGGGGTCGGGGAAAATTTTAGGGGTCAGGACGAACTTTTTAGGGGTCAGGCCAAATTTTTTTGTTTTTTTTTGTTTTGAAGTCAAAATATTTCTCAGAGTTGGGGGAGAGTGAAACATTAGGGGGCTGGAGAGATTTAGGGGTCGGGGAAAATTTTAGGGGTCAGGACGAACTTTTTAGGGGTCAGGACAAATTTTTTGTTTCTTTTTGTTTTTGTTTTTTTGAAGTCAAAATATTTCTCAGGGTTGGGGGAGAGTGAAAAATTAGGGGGCTGGAGAGATTTAGGGGTCGGGGAAAATTTTAGGGGTCAGGACGAACTTTTTAGGGGTCAGGCCAAATTTTTTTGTTTTTTTTTGTTTTGAAGTCAAAATATTTTTCATGGTTGGAGGAGAGTGAAAAATTAGGGGGCTGGAGAGATTTAGAGGTCGGAGAAAATTTTAGGGGTCAGGACGAACATTTTAGGGGTCAGGCCAAATTTTTTTGTTTTTTTTTGTTTTGAAGTGAAAATATATCTCATGGTTGGGGGAGAGTGAAAAATTAGGGGGCTGGAGAGATTTAGGCGTCGGGGAAAATTTTAGGGGTCAGGACTAACTTTTTAGGGGTCAGGCCAAATTTTTTTGTTTTTGTTTTTTTGAAGTCAAAATATTTCTCAGGGTTGGGGGAGAGTGAAAAATTAGGGGGCTGGAGAGATTTAGGGGTCGGGGAAAATTTTAGGGGTCAGGACGAACTTTTTAGGGGTCAGGCCAAATTTTTTTGTTTTTTTTTGTTTGGAAGTCAAAATATTTTTCATGGTTGGAGGAGAGTGAAAAATTAGGGGGCTGGAGAGATTTAGAGGTCGGAGAAAATTTTAGGGGTCAGGACGAACTTTTTAGGGGTCAGGCCAAATTTTTTTGTTTTTTTTTGTTTTGAAGTCAAAATATATCTCATGGTTGGGGGAGAGTGAAAAATTAGGGGGCTGGAGAGATTTAGGCGTCGGGGAAAATTTTAGGGGTCAGGACGAACTTTTTAGGGGTCAGGCTAAATTTTGTTTCTTTTTTTTGGTTTTGAACTGAAAATATTTCTCATGGTTGGGGGAGAGTGAAAAATTAGGGGGCTGGAGAGATTTAGGGGTCGGGGAAAAGTTTAGGGGTCAGGACGAACTTTTTAGTGGTCAGGCCAAATTTTTTCCTTATTTTTGGTTTTGAACTCAAAATATTTCTCATGGTTGGGGGAGAGTGAAAAATTAGGGGGCTGGAGAGATTTAGGGGTCGGGGAAAATTTTAGGGGTCAGGACGAACTTTTTAGGGGTCAGGCCAAATTTTTTTCTTTTTTTTGGTTTTGAACTATAAATATTTCTCATGGTTGGGGGAGAGTGAAAAATTAGGGGGCTGGAGAGATTTAGGAGTCGGGGAAAATTTTAGGGGTCAGGACGAACTTTTTAGGGGTCAGGCCAAATTTTTTTGTTTTTTTTTGTTTTGAAGTCAATATATTTCTCATGGTTGGTGGAGAGTGAAAAATTAGGGGCTGGAGAGATTTAGGGGTCGGGGAAAATGTTAGGGGTCAGGCCAAATTTTTTAGGAGTCCGCCCAAACTTAGGGGCCGCGATATGTACGTATTTAGCTTCCACACCGGGGCGGCGATAGGTACTTATTTAGCATTCAGCGGTGGTGATAGGTACTTATATAGCATGTGCACATGGGCGGTAATAAGTACGTATATAGTATGCGCACCAGGGCAGTGATAGGTATGTATTTAGCATGCGCACTGAGGCAGCGATCGGTTCATATATAGCAAGCGCACCGGGGCGGGGATAGGTACATATTTAAAATTCACACCGGGGCGGCGAAAGGTACATATTTAAAATTCACACCGGGGCGGCGATAGGTACGTATTTTGCATTCACACCGGGGCGGCGATAGGTATGTATTTAGCATTCACACCAGGGCAGCGATAGGTATGTATTTAGCATTCGCACCGGGGTGGCGATATGTACGTATTTAGCTTCCGCACCGGGGCGGCGATAGGTACGTATTTAGAATTCACACCTGGGCGGCGATAGGTATGTATTTAGAATTCACACTGGGGCGGCGATAGGTATGTATTTAGCATTCGCACCGGGGCGGCGATATGTACGTATTTAGCTTCCACACCAGGGCGGCGATAGGTACGTATTCAGAATTCAGGGGTGCGATAGCTACATATATAGCATGTACTCATGGGCAGCAATAAGTACGTACATAGCATGCGCTGTGCGGCGGCAGTCAGTACATATATAGCATGCGCACCGGGGCGGAGAAAGGTATGTATTTCGCATTCGCACCGTGGTGGTGATAGGTACGTATTTAGCATTCGCACCGGGGCGGCTATAAGTACGTATTTAGCATTCGCACCAGGGCGGCTATAGGTACGTATTTAGAATTCACACTGGGCCGGCGATAGGTATGTATTTAGCATTCACACCAAAGCGGCAATATGTACATATTAATTATTCGCACTAGGGCAGCGATAGGTACTTATGTAGCATGCACACCGGGGCGCAATTGGTATGTCTTTAGTATTCGCACTAGGGCAGCGATAGGTACTTATGTAGCATGCACACCGGGGCGCAATAGGTATGTATTTAGCATTCACACCGGGGCAACGATAGGTACTATTTAGCATTCGCAACGGGGCGGCAATAGGTACTTAAATAGTATCCGGGGCGGCGATAGGTACGTATATAGTATGTGCACTGGGGCGGCGATAGGTACGTATATAGTATGCGCACCGGGGTGATGATAGATACGTATATAGTATGAACACCGGGGTGGAGATAAGTACCTATATAGAAGGTGCAGATAGAGGTGTTACTTTTTATAGAAATATGTCATACTATTACCCTGGGCAATAGGAGAAATGGTGGGGAAGAAACAGCTTTTGCAAAAGACAAAATTAGAAAGTAGCGGCGAAATGGGGCGACCAGGGAAGAGAAAGGTAGCAGATAAAGAGACGGCTATAGAGAGAGGGGGCGGACATAGAAGTTTGAATATAAAGATGTTACACACACGATCTTTCTTCAAATATATGTTTTTATGACCCCGAGCAACGCCGGGTAGCCCCGCTAGTCTATTATATAAAGGGCAGTTGTCTGTATGTCTGTCTGTCTGTTTGTTTGTTTGTTTATATGTCCAGATACTCCTCCGAGAGTACCCAACAAACAGTCACACGGTTGACATCATTATGACCGGCCAGCCCCGGGACGTATAATATCTCAGAACCGGAAAAAAAAATGGACTCTTCGAGGGTCGACTGAGCACTTTTCTCCAATGGGGGGGTGCCTTTTTCCTCGATTTTCAACATTGTTTAGTACTAATTTGAGAAAAAAACAAAGAAATAATGCACCGTCATGATTTTAACAGGAAATGACGTCAGAGGAAATCCCTAACGGCTTTTTTTGAACATGAGTTTATAATGAAGCAAGTGTTGCTGAATCACAAACGGCACTTTTTTTGAACACGAGTCCATAGTCACGCATGGGTTGCTTACTTACTAACGGCACTTTTTTGAACATGAGTCCATAGTGATGCAAGGGTTGCTTAATTCCTAACGGCACTTTTTGCTACATGCGTTTATAGTGACGCAAGTGTTGTTTAATCAATAATGGCACTTTTTTAACATGAGTACATAGTGAAGCAAGGGTTGCTTAATCCTAACCACATTTTTTAACATCCTCCTAGGTATTACCTCCTCCTTTTTGAGAGGTGTGAAGTTAGTGTAGTATCAGTAAAATTAAAGTAATAAATAATTATGCTCCCCCACTGTTTTCACTAATATTTGTATGCTCCCCCATTGTTTTCACTAATATTTGTATACATATTGTATACATATTGAAAAATTGGGGTGGGTGTGGGGGTGTCGGCATTCGCCGGTGTGAGCGCCTCAGGAGAAATTTGGGGGAGGGGGGGTATAGGCATTCGCCGGTGGTGCGCCTCAGGCCAAATTTGGAGATGGGGGATTGTCGGCATAATGCAAAGTCACGATTTTAGCAGGAAATGACGTCAGAGGAAATCCCTAACGGTACTTTTTTGAACATGAGTTTATAGTGAAGCACGGGTTGCCTTATCCCAACGAAACATAAGTTTTTATTGAAGCAACTGTTGCTTAATCCCTAACGGCATTTTTTTGAACATGAGTCCATAGTGAAGCAAGGGTTGCTTAATTTCTAACGGCACTTTTTTGAACATGAATCCACAGTGAAGCCAGGGTTGCTTAATCAATAACGGCACTTTTTTGAACACGAGTTTGTAGTGAAGCCAGGGTTGCTTAATCCTAACTGCATTTCTTCTGTTGACATGATACCATCCTCCCAGGTATAACCTCCTTCTTTTTGAGAGGTGTGAAGTTAGTGTAGTATCAGTAAAATTAAAGTAATAAATAATTATGCTCCACCATTGTTTTCACTAATATTTGTATACATATTAAATAACGTCTCAATAAGTAAAGTAAAAAGAGAAATAATTATGCTCCACCATTGTTTTCACTAATATTTGTATACATATTAAATAACGTCTCAAGAAGTTAAGTAAGAAGAGAAATAATTATGCTCCGCCATTGTTTTCACTAATATTTGTATACATGTTAAATAACGTCGCAATAAGTAAAGTAAGAAGAGAAATAATTATGCACCGCCATTGTTTTCACTAATAATTGTATACATGTTAAATGACATTTTTTGTTTTGAACTCAAATATTTCGCAGGGTTGGGAGAGAGTGAAAAATTAGTTGGGAGTAGGGGGCTGGAGACATTGAGGGGTCGGAGAAAATTTTAGGAGTCAATCCAGACTTCTTAGGGGTCAGGCCAAATTTTTTTGTTTTTTTTTGTTTTGAACTGAAAATATTTCTCAGGGTTGGGGGAGAGTGAAAAATTAGGGGGCTGGAGAGATTTAGGGGTCGGGGAAAATTTTAGGGGTCAGGACGAACTTTTTAGGGGTCAGGCCAAATTTTTTCTTTTTTTTGGTTTTGAACTCAAAATATTTCTCAGGGTTGGGGGAGAGTGAAAAATTAGGGGGCTGGAGAGATTTAGGAGTCGGAGAAAATTTTAGGTGTCAGGCGGAACTTTTTAGGGGTCAGGCCAAATTTTTTTGTTTTTTTTTGTTTTGAACTCAAAATATATCTCATGGTTGGGGGAGAGTGAAAAATTAGGGGGCTGGAGAGATTTAGGGGTCGGGGAAAATTTTAGGGGTCAGGACGAACTTTTTAGGGGTCAGGCCAAATTTTTTTCTTTTTTTTTGGTTTTGAACTGAAAATATTTCTCAGGGTTGGGGGAGAGTGAAAAATTAGGGGGATGGAGAGATTTAGGGGTCGGGGAAAATTTTAGGGGTCAGGACGAACTTTTTAGGGGTCAGGCCAAATTTTTTTGTTTTTTTTTTGTTTTGAAGTCAAAATATTTCTCATGGTTGGGGGAGAGTTAAAAATTAGGGGGCTAGAGAGATTTAGGGGTCGGGGAAAATTTTAGGGGTCAGGCGGAACTTTTTAGGGGTCAGGCCAAATTTTTTTGTTTTTTTTGGTTTTGAACTCAAAATATTTCTCAGGGTTGGGGGAGAGTGAACAATTAGGGTACTGGAGAGATTTAGGGGTCGGGGAAAATTTTAGGGGTCAGGACGAACTTTTTAGGGGTCACTCCAAATTTTTTTCTTTTTTTTGGTTTTGAAGTCAAAATATTTCTCATGGTTGGGGGAGAGTGAAAAATTAGGGGGCTAGAGAGATTTAGGGGTCGGGGAAAATTTTAGGGGTCAGGACGAACTTTTTAGGGGTCAAGCAAAATTTTTTTCTTTTTTTTGGTTTTTAACTCACAATATTTCTCAGGGTTGGGGGATGGTGAACAATTAGGGGGCTGGAAAGATTTAGGGGTCGGGGAAAATTTTAGGGGTCAGGCGGAACTTTTTAGGGGTTAGGCCAAATTTTTTTGTTTTTTTTTGTTTTGAAGTCAAAATATTTCTCAGGGTTGGAGGAGAGTGAAAAATTAGGGGGCTGGAGAGATTTAGGGGTCGGGGAAAATTTTAGGGGTCAGGACGAACTTTTTAGGGGTCAGGCCAAATTTTTTTTTTTTTTTTTTTTTTTTTTTTCTTTTGAAGTCAAAATATTTCTCAGGGTTGGGGGAGAGTGAAAAATTAGGGGGCTGGAGAGATTTAGGGGTCGGGGAAAATTTTAGGGGTCAGGACGAACTTTTTAGGGGTCAGGCCAAATTTTTTTGTTTTTTTTTGGTTTGAAGTCAAAATATTTCTCAGGGTTGGAGGAGAGTGAAAAATTAGGGGGCTGGAGAGATTGAGTGGTCGGGGAAAATTTTAGGGGTCAGGACGAACTTTTTAGGGGTCAGGCCAAATTTTTTTCTTTTTTTTGGTTTTGAAGTCAAAATATTTCTCATGGTTGGGGGAGAGTGACAATTAGGGGGCTAGAGAGATTTAGGGGTCGGGGAAAATTTTAGGGGTCAGGACGAACTTTTTAGGGGTCAAGCAAAATTTTTTTGTTTTTTTTGGTATTTAACTCAAAATATTTCTCAGGGTTGGGGGATGGTGAACAATTAGGGGGCTGGAATAATTATGGGGTCGGGGAAAATTTTAGGGGTCAGGACGAACTTTTTAGGGGTCAGGCCAAATTTTTTTGTTTTTTTTTGTTTTGAAGTCAAAATATTTCTCAGGATTGGGGGAGAGTGAAAAATTAGGGGGCTGGAGAGATTTAGGGGTCGGGGAAAATTTTAGGGGTCAGGACGAACTTTTATGGGGTCAGGCCAAATTTTTTTGTTTTTTTTGTTTTGAAGTCAAAATATTTCTCAGGGTTGGAGGAGAGTGAAAAATTAGGGGGCTGGAGAGATTTAGGGGTCGGGGAAAATTTTAGGGGTCAGGATGAACTTTTTAGGGGTCAGGCCAAATTTTTTTGTTTTTTTTTGTTTTGAAGTCAAAATATATCTCATGGTTGTGGGAGAGTGAAACATTAGGGTGCTGGAGAGATTTAGGGGTCGGGGAAAATTTTAGGGGTCAGGCCGAACTTTTTAGGGGTCAGGCCCAATTTTTTTGTTTTTTTTTGTTTTGAATTCAAAATATTTCTTAGGGTTGAGAGGGGATTTAAAAATTAGGGGGCTTGATGAGAATGAGGAGTCGGGGAAAATTTTATTGGTTAGACCGAACTTTTTAGGGGTCAGGCCAAATTTGATTGTTTTTTATGTTGTTTTGAACTCAAACTGTTTCTCATGGTTGGGGTTGAGTTAAAAATAAGGGGGCTGGAGAGGTTGAGGGGTTGGGGAAAATTTTAGGGGTCAGGCCGAACTTTTTAGGGGTCAGTTTAGTTTATTTTCAATTTTTTTTTTGTTTTGAAGTCACAATATTTCTCATAGTTGGGGGAGAGTAAAACAAAATTGGAGGGTGCGGCTTGAGATATTAGGGGTCGAGGAAAATTGTAGGGGTCGGGCCAAACTTTTTAGGGGTCGAGCGAAAGTTTTTTGTTTTTTTAACTTAAAATATTTCGTAGGAAAATATATAGTATGCACACCGGGGTGAGGATAGATACGAATATAGTATGCGCACCGGGCCGGCGATAGGTATATATATAGTATGTGCACCAGGGTGGCAATAGGTACGTGTATAGTAGTGCATAGAGGTGGCGATAGGTACTATATAGCATGTGCACAGGGATGGCAGTAAGTATGTATATAGAATGCGCACCAGGGCGGTTATAGGTATATATTTAGCATGCGTTCTGGGGCGGCTATCAGTACGTATATAGCACGCACACCAGGGCGACGATAGGTACGTATTTATCACGCG
Source organism: Sepiola atlantica (assembly GCA_963556195.1). NCBI lineage: Eukaryota > Metazoa > Mollusca > Cephalopoda > Sepiida > Sepiolidae > Sepiola > Sepiola atlantica. Next base: position 12,005,452 of record OY744549.1, on the reverse strand, counting down.
CACCGGAGCGGCGATAGGAACATATTTAGCATTCACATCAGGCCGGTGATAGTGACGTATTTAGCATTTGCACCGGGGCGGCGATAGGTACGTATGTAGCATTCACAACGGGGCGGCGATATGTATGTATTTAGCTTCCACACCGGGGCGGCGATAGGTACTTATTTAGCATTCAGCAGTGGCGATAGGTACTTATATAGCATGTGCACATGGGCGGCAATAAGTACGTATATAGTATGCGCACCAGGGCAGTGATAGGTAAGTATTTAGCATGTGCACTGGGGCAGCGATCGGTTCATATATAGCACGCGCACCGGGGTGGCGATAGTTACGTATATAGCACGCGCACCGGGGAGGCAGAAAGGTACGTATTTAAGATTCATACCGGGGCGGCGATAATTACGTATTTAGCATTCACACCGGGGCGGCGATAGGTACGTATTTAGCTTCCGCACCGGGGTGACGATAGGAACGTATTTAGTATTCACACCGGGGCGGCGATAGGCACGTATTTAGAATTCACACCGGGGCGGCGATAGGTATGTATTTAGCATTCGCACCGGGTCGGCGATATGTATGTATTTAGCTTCCACATTGGGGCGGCGATAGCTATGTATATAGCATGTACACATGGGCAGCAATAAGTACGTACATAGCATGCGCTCTGTGGCGGCGATCAGTACATATATAGCACGCGCACCCGGGGCGGCGATAGGTACGTATATAGCACGTGCACCGGAACGGCGAAAGGTATGTATTTCGCATTCGCCCCGTGGTGGTGATAGGTACGTGTTTAGCATTCGCACCGTGGCGGCTATAGGTACGTATTTAGCATTCGCACCAGGGCGGCTATAGGTACGTATTTAGCATTCGCACCAAAGCAGCGATAGGTACGTATTTAGCATTCGTACCAAAGCAGCAATGTGTACATATTAATTATTCGTACTAGGGCAGCGATAGGTACTTATGTAGCATGCACACCGGGGTGCAATAGGTACGTATTTAGCATTCGCACCAAAGCAGCGATAGGTACGTATTTAGCATTCGTACCAAAGCGGCAATGTGTACATATTAATTATTCGTACTAGGGCAGCGATAGGTACTTATGTAGCATGCACACCGGGGTGCAATAGGTATGTATTTAGCATTCACACCGGGGCAACGATAGGTACTATTTAGCATTCGCACCGGGGCGGCGATAGGTACTTTAATAGTATCTGCACTGGGGTGGAGTTAGGTACGTATATAGTATGTGCACTGGGGCGGCGATAGGTACGTATATAGTATGCGCACCGGGGTGATGATAGATACGTATATAGTACGAACATCGGGGCGGAGATAAGTACCTATATAGAAGGCGCAGATAGAGGTGTTACTTTTTATAGAAATATGTCATACTATTGCCCTGGGCAACATAGGAGAAATGGTGGGGAAGAAACAGCTTTCGCAAAAGCAAAATTAGAAAGTAGCAGTGAAATGGGGCGACCAGGGAAGAGAAAAGTAGAAAGATAAACAGACGGCTATAGGGAGAGGGGGGACATAGAAGTTTGAATATAAAGATGTTACACACACGATCTTTCTTCAAGTATATGTTTTATGACCCCGAGCAACGCCGGGTAGCCCCGCTAGTCTATTATATAAAGGGCAGTTGTCTGTATGTCTGTTTGTTTGTATGTCCAGTATCTCCTCAAAAACTACGCGGCAACATGTCAAAAAGTTGATATCTTTAGCACCGTACATATCCCGTAATCATAATATCTAAAAATCGCGACAAACGATTCACTCGCTGACAGTCAACCGGACCACTTTCCGACAAAAGGTAGCAGTTTTTTTCGTATTTTTCACGAACTTTCAACGTTAATATGTAGTAAATTCGAAATAATCTAATGTATTTATGTACTAATCCGATAAAAATGCCGAGTCACTGTAAACATCCCATAATCCCTTGCCGGATGTACCCGGTCTTGCCCTAAATTGTGTCCGGTTGTATCAGATCATCCATTAACTTCTGTCCGGTTGCATCAATAACAACATAGGAATCCTACGGTAAGAGTGTGTAGTGAAACAAGGGTTGCTCAATCACATCCGCACCTGTCCCATAATCCCTTGCCGGATGTACCCGGTCTTGCTCTAAATTGTGTCCGGTTATATCAGGTCATCATGATGTCAGAGAGTGGCAGTTTTTTTTCCCTCACACACTTTCTTTCATAATTATTAATAGACGCTAATATTCCCCCCCCTCCCTCCCTGTGGACGTTCTGTTATCATGATAGGAATTACCTCCTCCTTTCAGGCCAAATTGGGGGGGGGGGGTTACGGTATTCGCCGGTGTGAGCATTACCTCCTCCTTTCTTGAGAAGTGTTGAGGTAGGGTAGTATCGGTTCCGTTGTCATGATGCACTCATCCCATGCATTATCTCCTCCTTTTTTGAGAAATGTTGAGGTAGGGTCGTATCGGTTCCGTTGTCATGATGCCCTCATCCCATACATTATCTCCTTTTTTTAGAAGTGTTGAGGTAGGGTCGTATCGGTTCCGTTGTCATGATGCACTATTCCCATGCATTATCTCCTCCTTTTTTTAGAAGTGTTGAGGTAGGGTCGTATCGGTTCCGTTGTCATGATGCACTATTCCCATGCATTATCTCCTCCTTTTTTGAGAAGTGTTGAGGTAGGGTCGTATCGGTTCCGTTGTCATGATGCACTCATCCCATGCATTATCTCCTCCTTTTTTGAGAAGTGTTGAGGTAGGGTCGTATCGGTTCCGTTGTCATGATGCACTCATCCCATGCATTATCTCCTCCTTTTTTGAGAAGTGTTGAGGTAGGGTCGTATCGGTTCCGTTGTCATGATGCACTCATCCCATGCATTATCTCCTCCTTTTTTGAGAAGTGTTGAGGTAGGGTCGTATCGGTTCCGTTGTCATGATGCACTCATCCCATGCATTATCTCCTCCTTTTTTGAGAAGTGTTGAGGTAGTATCGGGTTCGTTGTCATAGTGCCCTCATCCCATGCATTATCTCCTCCTTTTTTGAGAAGTGTTGAGGTAGGGTCGTATCGGTTCCGTTGTCATGATGCACTCATCCCATGCATTATCTCCTCCTTTTTTGAGAAGTGTTGAGGTAGGGTCGTATCGGTTCCGTTGTCATGATGCACTATTCCCATGCATTATCTCCTCCTTTTTTTAGAACTGTTGAGGAAGGGTCGTATCGGGTCCGTTGTCATGATGCACTCATCCCATGCATTATCTCCTCCTTTTTTGAGAAGTGTTGAGGTAGGGTCGTATCGGTTACGTTGTCATGATGCACTATTCCCATGCATTATCTCCTCCTTTTTTGAGAAGTGTTGAGGTAGGGTCGTATCGGGTCCGTTGTCATGATGCACTCATCCCATGCATTATCTCCTCCTTTTTTGAGAAGTGTTGAGGTAGGGTCGTATCGGTTCCGTTGTCATGATGCACTCATCCCATGCATTATCTCCTCCTTTTTTGAGAAGTGTTGAGGTAGGGTCGTATCGGTTCCGTTGTCATGATGCACTCATCCCATGCATTATCTCCTCCTTTTTTGAGAAGTGTTGAGGTAGGGTCGTATCGGTTCCGTTGTCATGATGCACTCATCCCATGCATTATCTCCTCCTTTTTTGAGAAGTGTTGAGGTAGTATCGGTTTCGTTGTCATAGTGCCCTCATCCCATGCATTATCTCCTCCTTTTTTGAGAAGTGTTGAGGTAGTATCGGTTTCGTTGTCATAGTGCCCTCATCCCATGCATTATCTCCTCCTTTTTTGAGAAGTGTAGAGGTAGGGTCGTATCGGTTCCGTTGTCATGATGCACTCATCCCATGCATTATCTCCTCCTTTTTTGAGAACTGTTGAGGAAGGGTCGTATCGGTTCCGTTGTCATGATGCACTATTCCCATGCATTATCTCCTCCTTTTTTGAGAAGTGTTGAGGTAGGGTCGTATCGGGTCCGTTGTCATGATGCACTATTCCCATGCATTATCTCCTCCTTTTTTTAGAACTGTTGAGGAAGGGTCGTATCGGTTACGTTGTCATGATGCACTATTCCCATGCATTATCTCCTCCTTTTTTGAGAAGTGTTGAGGTAGGGTCGTATCGGGTCCGTTGTCATGATGCACTCATCCCATGCATTATCTCCTCCTTTTTTGAGAAGTGTAGAGGTAGGGTCGTATCGGGAAAATTTTAGGGGTCAGGACGAACTTTTTAGGGGTCAGGCAAATTTTTTTTTCTTTTTTTTGGTTTTGAACTGAAAATATTTCTCATGGTTGGGGGAGAGTGAAAAATTAGGGGGCTGGAGAGATTTATGGGTCGGGGAAAATTTTAGGGGTCAGGACGAACTTTTTAGGGGTCAGGCCAAATTTTTTTGTTTTTTTTTGTTTTTTTTTGTTTTGAAGTCAAAATATTTCTCAGGGTTGGGGGAGAGTGAAAAATTAGGGGGCTGGAGAGATTTAGGGGTCGGGGAAAATTTTAGGGGTCAGGACGAACTTTTTAGGGGTCAGGCCAAATTTTTTTGTTTTTTTTTGTTTTTTTTTTGTTTTGAAGTCAAAATATTTCTCAGGGTTGGGGGAGAGTGAAAAATTAGGGGGCTGGAGAGATTTAGGGGTCGGGGAAAATTTTAGGGGTCAGGACGCACTTTTTAGGGGTCAGGCCAAATTTTTTTGTTTTTTTTTGTTTTTTTTTTGTTTTGAAGTCAAAATATTTCTCAGGGTTGGGGGAGAGTGAAAAATTAGGGGGCTGGAGAGATTTAGGGGTCGGGGAAAATTTTAGGGGTCAGGACGCACTTTTTAGGGGTCAGGCCAAATTTTTTTGTTTTTTTTTGTTTTGAAGTCAAAATATTTCTCAGAGTTGGAGGAGAGTGAAAAATTAGGGGGCTGGAGAGATTTAGGGGTCGGGGAAAACTTTAGGGGTCAGGACGAACTTTTTAGGGGTCAGGCCAAATTTTTTTCTTTTTTTTGTTTTGAAGTCAAAATATATCTCATGGTTCGAGGAGAGTGAAAAATTAGGGGGCTGGAGAGATTTAGGGGTCGGGGAAAATTTTAGGGGTCAGGACGAACTTTTTAGGGGTCAGGCCAAATTTTTTTGTTTTTTTTTGGTTTTTTTTTGTTTTGAAGTCAAAATATTTCTCATGGTTGGGGGAGAGTGAAAAATTAGGGGGCTGGAGAGATTTAGGGGTCGGGGAAAATTTTAGGGGTCAGGACGCACTTTTTAGGGGTCAGGCCAAATTTTTTTGTTTTTTTTTGTTTTGAAGTCAAAATATTTCTCAGGGTTGGGGGAGAGTGAAAAATTAGGGGGCTGGAGAGATTTAGGGGTCGGGGAAAATTTTAGGGGTCAGGACGAACTTTTTAGGGGTCAGGCCAAATTTTTTTGTTTTTTTTTGTTTTTTTTTTGTTTTGAAGTCAAAATATTTCTCAGGGTTGGGGGAGAGTGAAAAATTAGGGGGCTGGAGAGATTTAGGGGTCGGGGAAAATTTTAGGGGTCAGGACGCACTTTTTAGGGGTCAGGCCAAATTTTTTTGTTTTTTTTTGTTTTGAAGTCAAAATATTTCTCAGAGTTGGAGGAGAGTGAAAAATTAGGGGGCTGGAGAGATTTAGGGGTCGGGGAAAACTTTAGGGGTCAGGACGAACTTTTTAGGGGTCAGGCCAAATTTTTTTCTTTTTTTTGTTTTGAAGTCAAAATATATCTCATGGTTCGAGGAGAGTGAAAAATTAGGGGGCTGGAGAGATTTAGGGGTCGGGGAAAATTTTAGGGGTCAGGACGAACTTTTTAGGGGTCAGGCCAAATTTTTTTGTTTTTTTTTGTTTTTTTTTTGTTTTGAAGTCAAAATATTTCTCATGGTTGGGGGAGAGTGAAAAATTAGGGGGCTGGAGAGATTTAGGGGTCGGGGAAAATTTTAGGGGTCAGGACGCACTTTTTAGGGGTCAGGCCAAATTTTTTTGTTTTTTTTTGTTTTGAAGTCAAAATATTTCTCAGGGTTGGGGGAGAGTGAAAAATTAGGGGGCTGGAGAGATTTAGGGGTCGGGGAAAATTTTAGGGGTCAGGACGAACTTTTTAGGGGTCAGGCCAAATTTTTTTGTTTTTTTTTGTTTTTTTTTTGTTTTGAAGTCAAAATATTTCTCAGGGTTGGGGGAGAGTGAAAAATTAGGGGGCTGGAGAGATTTAGGGGTCGGGGAAAATTTTAGGGGTCAGGACGCACTTTTTAGGGGTCAGGCCAAATTTTTTTGTTTTTTTTTGTTTTGAAGTCAAAATATTTCTCAGGTTTGGAGGAGAGTGAAAAATTAAGGGGCTGGAGAGATTTAGGGGTCGGGGAAAACTTTAGGGGTCAGGACGAACTTTTTAGGGGTCAGGCCAAATTTTTTTGTTTTTTTTTGTTTTGAAGTCAAAATATATCTCATGGTTCGAGGAGAGTGAAAAATTAGGGGGCTGGAGAGATTTAGGGTTCGGTGAAAATTTTAAGGGTCAGGACGAACTTTTTAGGGGTCAGGCCAAATTTTTTTGTTTTTTTTTGTTTGAAGTCAAAATATTTCTCATGGTTGGGGGAGAGTGAAAAATTAGGGGGCTGGAGAGATTTAGGGGTCGGGGAAAATTTTAGGGGTCAGGACGCACTTTTTAGTGGTCAGGCCAAATTTTTTTGTTTTTTTTTGTTTTGAAGTCAAAATATTTCTCAGGGTTGGGGGAGAGTGAAAAATTAGGGGGCTGGAGAGATTTAGGGGTCGGGGAAAATTTTAGGGGTCAGGACGAACTTTTTAGGGGTCAGGCCAAATTTTTTTGTTTTTTTTTGTTTTTTTTTTGTTTTGAAGTCAAAATATTTCTCAGGGTTGGGGGAGAGTGAAAAATTAGGGGGCTGGAGAGATTTAGGGGTCGGGGAAAATTTTAGGGGTCAGGACGCACTTTATAGGGGTCAGGCCAAATTTTTTTGTTTTTTTTTGTTTTGAAGTCAAAATATTTCTCAGGGTTGGAGGAGAGTGAAAAATTAGGGGGCTGGAGAGATTTAGGGGTCGGGGAAAACTTTAGGGGTCAGGACGAACTTTTTAGGGGTCAGGCCAAATTTTTTTGTTTTTTTTTGTTTTGAAGTCAAAATATATCTCATGGTTCGAGGAGAGTGAAAAATTAGGGGGCTGGAGAGATTTAGGGGTCGGTTAAAATTTTAAGGGTCAGGACGAACTTTTTAGGGGTCAGGCCAAATTTTTTTGTTTTTTTTTTGTTTTGAAGTCAAAATATTTCTCATGGTTCGAGGAGAGTGAAAAATTAGGGGGCTGGAGAGATTTAGGGGTCGGGGAAAATTTTAGGGGTCAGGACGAACTTTTTAGGGGTCAGGCCAAATTTTTTTGTTTTTTTGGTTTTGAACTCAAAATATTTCTCAGGGTTGGGGAGAGTGAACAATAAGGGGGCTGGAGAGATTGAGGGGTCGGGGAAAATTTTAGGCGTCAGGACGAACTTTTTAGGGGTCAGGCCAAATTTTTTTGTTTTTTTTTTGTTTTGAAGTCAAATGATTTCTCATGGTTGGGAGAGAGTGAAAAATTAGGGGGCTAGAGAGATTTAGGGGTCGGGGAAAATTTTAGGGGTCAGGACGAACTTTTTAGGGGTCAGGCCAAATTTTTTTGTTTTTTTTTGTTTTGAAGTCAAATTATTTCTCATCGTTGAAGGAGAGTGAAAAATTAGGGGGCTGGAGAGATTTAGGGGTCGGGGAAAATTTTAGGGGTCAGGACGCACTTTTTAGGGGTCAGGCCAAATTTTTTTGTTTTTTTTTGTTTTGAAGTCAAATTATTTCTCATCGTTGGGGGAGAGTGAAAAATTAGGGGGCTGGAGAGATTTAGGGGTTGGGGACAATTTTAGGGGTCAGGACGAACTTTTTAGGGGTCAGGCCAAATTTTTTTGTTTTTTTTGTTTTTTTTTGTTTTGAAGTCAAAATATTTCTCAGGGTTGGGGGAGAGTGAACAATTAGGGGGCTGGAGAGATTTAGGGGTCGGGGAAAACTTTAGGGGTCAGGACGAACTTTTTAGGGGTCAGGCCAAATTTTTTTGTTTTTTTTTTGTTTTGAAGTCAAAATATTTCTCATGGTTGGGGGAGAGTGAAAAATTAGGTGGCTAGAGAGATTTAGGGGTCGGGGAAAACTTTAGGGGTCAGGACGAACTTTTTAGGGGTCAGGCCAAATTTTTTTTTTTTTGTTTTGTTTTGAAGTCAAAATATTTCTCAGGGTTGGGGGAGAGTGAAAAATTAGGGGGCTGGAGAGATTTAGGGGTCGGGGAAAATTTTAGGGGTCAGGACGAACTTTTTAGGGGTCAGGCCAAATTTTTTTGTTTTTTTGGTTTTGAACTCAAAATATTTCTCAGGGTTGGGGAGAGTGAACAATAAGGGGGCTGGAGAGATTGAGGGGTCGGGGAAAATTTTAGGCGTCAGGACGAACTTTTTAGGGGTCAGGCCAAATTTTTTTGTTTTTTTTTTGTTTTGAAGTCAAATGATTTCTTATGGTTGGGAGAGAGTGAAAAATTAGGGGGCTAGAGAGATTTAGGGGTCGGGGAAAATTTTAGGGGTCAGGACGAACTTTTTAGGGGTCAGGCACAATTTTTTTCTTTTTTTTTGTTTTGAAGTCAAATGATTTCTCATGGTTGGGGGAGAGTGAAAAATTAGGGGGCTGGAGAGATTGAGGGGTCGGGGAAAATTTTAGGGGTCAGGACGAACTTTTAAGAGGTCAGGCTAAATTTTTTTCTTTTTTTTGGTTTTGAAGTCAAAATATTTCTCAGGGTTGGGGGAGAGTGAAAAATTAGGGGGCTGGAGAGATTGAGGGGTCGGGGAAAATTTTAGGAGCCAGGCGGAACTTTTTAGGGGTCAGGCTAAATTTTTTTGTTTTTTTTTGTTTTGAAGTCAAACTATTTCTTATGGTTGGGGGAGAGTGAAAAATTAGGAGGCTGGAGAGATTAGGGGGTCGGGGAAAATTTTAGGGGTCAGGCCAAATTTAGGGGCGGCGATATGTACGTATTTAGCTTCCACACCGGGGCGGCGATAGGTACTTATTTAGCATTCAGCAGTGGTGATAGGTACTTATATAGCATGTGCACATGGGCAGTAATAAGTATGTATATAGTATGCGCACCGGGGCAGTGATAAGTATGTATTTAGCATGCGCACTGAGGCAGCGATCGGTTCATATATAGCACGCGCACCGGGGCGGCGATAGGTACGTATATAGCACGCGCACAGGGGCGGCGAAGGGTACATATTTAAAATTCACACCGGGGCGGCGAAAGGTACATATTTAAAATTCACACCGGGGCGGCGATAGGTACGTATTTAGCATTCACACCGGGGCGGCGATAGGTATGTATTTAGCATTCACACCGGGGCAGCGATAGGTATGTATTTAGCATTCGCACCGGGGTGGCGATATGTACGTATTTAGCTTCCGCACCGAGGCGGCGATAGGTACGTATTTAGAATTCACACCGGGGCGGCGATAGGTACGTATTTAGAATTCACACCGGGGCGGCGATAGGTACGTATTTAGAATTCACACCGGGGCGGCGATAGGTATGTATTTAGCATTCGCACCGGGGCGGCGATATGTACGTATTTAGCTTCCACACCAGGGCGGCAGTAGATACGTATTCAGAATTCAGGGGTGGCGATAGCTACGTATATAGCATGTACACATGGGCAGCAATAAGTACGTACATAGCATGCGCTCTGCGGCGGCGATCAGTACATATATAGCACGTGCACCGGGGCGGCGAAAGGTATGTATTTCGCATTCGCACCGTGGTGGTAATAGGTACGTATTTAGCATTCGCACCGGGGCGGCTATAGGTACGTATTTAGCATTCGCACCAGGGCGGCTATAGGTACGTATTTAGCATTCGCACTGGGCCGGCGATAGGTACGTATTTAGCATTCACACCAAAGCGGCAATATGTACATATTAATTATTCGCACTAGAGCAGCGATAGGTACTTATGTAGCATGCACACCGGGGCGCAATTGGTATGTCTTTAGTATTCGCACTAGGGCAGCGATAGGTACTTATGTAGCATGCACACCGGGGCGCAATAGGTATGTATTTAGCATTCACACCGGGGCAACGATAGGTACTATTTAGCATTCGCAACGGGGCGGCGATAGGTACTTAAATAGTATCTGCACCGGGGCGGCGATAGGTACGTATATAGTATGTGCACTGGGGCGGCGATAGGTACGTATATAGTATGCGCACCGGGGTGATGATAGATACGTATATATTATGAACACCGGGGTGGAGATAAGTACCTATATAGAAGGCGCAGATAGAGGTGTTACTTTTTATAGAAATATGTCATACTATTACCCTGGGCAATAGGAGAAATGGTGGGGAAGAAACAGCTTTTGCAAAAGGCAAAATTAGAAAGTAGCGGCGAAATGGGGCGACCAGGGAAGAGAAAGGTAGCAGATAAAGAGACGGCTATAGAGAGAGGGGGCGGACATAGAAGTTTGAATATAAAGATGTTACACACACGATCTTTCTTCAAATATATGTTTTTATGACCCCGAGCAACGCCGGGTAGCCCCGCTAGTCTATTATATAAAGGGCAGTTGTCTGTATGTCTGTCTGTTTGTTTGTTTGTATGTCCAGATACTCCTCAAAAACTACGCGGCGACATGTCAAAAAGTTGATATCTTTAGCACCGTACATATCCCGGAATCATAATATCTAAAAATCACGACAAACGATTCACTCGCTGACAGTCAACCGGACCACTTTCCGACAAAAGGTAGCAGTTTTTTCGTATTTTTCACGAAATTTCAACGTTAATATGTAGTAAATTCGAAATAATCTAATGTATTTATGTACTAATCCGATAAAAATGCCGAGTCACTGTAAACATCCCATAATCCCTTGCCGGATGTACCCGGTCTTGCCCTAAATTGTGTCCGGTTGTATCAGATCATCCAATAACTTCTGTCCGATTGCATCAATAACAACATAGGAATCCTACGTTAAGAGTGTGTAGTGAAACAAGGGTTGCTCAATCATATCCGCACCTGTCCCATAATCCTTTGCCGGATGTACCCGGTCTTGACCTAAATTGTGTCCGGTTATATCAGGTCATCATGACGTCAGAGAGTGGCAGTTTTCCTTTCTGTCATTTTTCCCTCTCACACTTTCTTTCTTAATTATTAATAGACGCTAACATTCCCCCCCCCCGCCTTCCCTGTGGCCGTTCTGTTATCATGATAGGAATTACCTCCTCCTTTCAGGCCAAATTGGGGGGGGGGGGTTACGGTATTCGCCGGTGTGAGCATTACCTCCTCCTTTTTTGAGAGTGTTGAGGTAGGGTAGTATCGGTTCCGTTGTCATGATGCACTGATTCCATGCATTATCTCCTCCTTTTTTGAGAAGTGTTGAGGTAGGGTCGTATCGGTTCCGTTGTCATGATGGACTGATTCCATGCATTATCTCCTCCTTTTTTGAGAAGTGTTGAGGTAGGGTCGTATCGGTTCCGTTGTCATGATGGACTGATTCCATGCATTATCTCCTCCTTTTTTGAGAAGTGTTGAGGTAGGGTCGTATCGGTTCCGTTGTCATGATGCCCTCATCCCATGCATTATCTCCTCCTTTTTTGAGAAGTGTTGAGGTATGGTCGTATCGGTTCTGTTGTCATGATGCACAGATTCCATGCATTATCTCCTCCTTTTTTGAGAAGTGTTGAGGTAGGGTCGTATCGGTTCTGTTGTCATGATGCACTGATTCCATGCATTATCTCCTCCTTTTTTGAAGTGTTGAGGTAGGGTCGTATCGGTTCCGTTGTCATGATGCACTCATCCCATGCATTACATGGGGGAGGGGGACGGTATCGGCATTCGGCGGTGGAAGGGAGGGTCGGCATTCGCCGGTATGAGCGGCTCAGGCGAAATTTGGGGAGAAGGAGTGTCGGCATTCGGCGGTGGGGTGCTTCAGGCCGAATTTGTTGAGGGGGAAATGTCGGCATTCGCCGGTATGAGCACCTAGGCGAAATTTGGGGCGCTTCCGGCCAAATTTGTATACCGCGAAATTTGGGGGAGGGGGGGGGGGTATCGGCATTCGGTGGTGGGGGCCCTCAGGCGAAATTTATGGAGGAGTGTCGGCATTCGCCAGTATGAGCGCCTCAGGCCGAATTTGGGGAAAAGTGAATTTGGGGGAGGGGGGAGTTCCGGCATTCACCGGTGTGAGCGCCACAGGCGAAATTTGGGGGAGGGGTGGGGTATCGGCATTCGGTGCGCCTCAGGCCAAATCTGGGGAGGGGGAATGTCGGCACTTCGCCGGTATTAGCGCCTCAGGCCAAATTAGGGGCGGAGGAGTTGGCCAAATTAGGGGAGGAGTGTCGGCATTCGCCAGTATGAGCGCCTCAGGCCGAATTTTGGGGGGGGGCGGGCCGGCATTCGCCGGTGTGAGCGCTCCAGGCAGAATTTGGCAAATCGCCAGTCTCAGGGAGATTTGGAGTAGGGGAGCGCCTAAGGCGAAATTTGGAGGAGTACGAGTATTAGTCGGTAAGAGTAAGAGAGAGATCCTGACAGTGGGCGCGTATCAGACCGTACTTTAGGGGAGAGGAAGTGAAAAAAAGGAAAAGGGATTAAAAATAAAATGATAATCTGATTTTTGATTCGAGAGTGTAAGATCGACACCTATCGGATAGGACTAGATAATACACTTTATCTCAAGGCAAAAATGCCGAGAACAGATACTACACTTTGATCTTAGCCAAAAGACCAATTAAAGCCGAAATTAAAATTCTGAGGTTTACTGGGGTATTTATAACCAAACTACACCTGAACAGCGGTCTATCCACTAGACACTGTTCAAATGACATTATTAAATTAATAAGTAATAATAACTAGGATTTTCTTTCAACAAACATTGTATAATACTATTTAACAAATTGTTATATAACTTTTGAATATCAAGAATTAATTTTAGACTCCCCTAGGCCGTTTTTCTCTAATTCAACATAGCTTTCATACGCCATTACCGAAAATGACATTAAAAATGCCGAGTCACTGTAAACATCCCATAATCCCTTGCCGGATGTACCCGGTCTTGCCCTAAATTGTGTCCGGTTGTATCAGATCATCCAATAACTTCTGTCCGGATGCATCAATAACAACATAGGAATCCTACGTTAAGAGTGTGTAGTGAAACAAGGGTTGCTCAATCACATCCGCACCTGTCCCATAATCCTTTGCCGGATGTACCCGGTCTTGCTCTAAATTGTGTCCGGTTATATCATGCCGTCAGAGAGTGGCAGATAATTTGAAAAATAATGCAAAGTGGCGGGAAGAAATTCACTCACACTACAACCTTTTAATAGACGCTAATATTCCTCCCCCCCCCTCCCTTCCGTTATCATGATAGGCATTACCTCCTCCTTTCATGTCAAATTGGGGGGGGGGGGACGGCATTCGCCGGTGTGAGTCCCTCAGGCCAAATTTGGGGACGGGGAGTGTCGGCATTCGCCGGCGCTCACACCTTTTTGAGAGGGTGGAGATAGTGTAGTATCTGTTGCGAGGAGAGAGTGTCAGCATTCGCCGGTGTGAGCGCCTCAGGCCAAATCTTTTCTTGGGGGGGGGGTATTAAGCAAATCTATAATAAAGACCAATGTGCATTTTTTTGTATCTATAATAAAGGCCAATGTGCATTTATTTGTATCTATAATAAAGACCAATGTGCATTTATTTGTATCTATAATAAAGGCCAATGTGCATTTACCTGTATCTATAATAAAGGCCAATGTGCATTTACCTGTATCTATAATAAAGGCCAATGTGCATTTATCTGCATCTATAATAAAGACCAATGTGCATTTATTTGTATCTATAATAAAGACCAATGTGCATTTATTTGTATCTATAATAAAGAGCAATGTGTATTTATTTGTATCTATAATAAAGGCCAATGTGCATTTACCTGTATCTATATAATATTGTAATTTAATTACGTAATACCTCAAGTTCATAAACCAATTAAAAGTGTATTCTTATGTAAAATTCACGAAGTAAGATGATGAGAGTATTCCCGAATCTATTAACCCAGCCCTTAGGGGTCCATGGGGAATATTTCATCGGGGGGGGGGGGGCTTTTCATTTATTGTTCATTATATTTTATAGTAATTTGAAATTGCTGAGTCATATTGAAATTTAATTACGTAATACCTCAAGTTCATAAACCAATTAATGTTTTTTAATGAAATTAATTTTTTTGAGGATAGCTAAGGAAGTGCGTTAACTCACGTTTAAAAACACAATTATATTTTAGGGGTCAGGACAAATTTTTTAGGGGTCAGGCCAAATTTTTTTTTTTTGAACTTAAAAGATTTAGGGGTCGGGGAAAATTTTAGGGGTCAGGACGAACTTTTTAGGGGTCAGGCCAAATTTTTTTGTTTTTTTTTGTTTTGAAGTCAAAATATTTCTCAGGGTTGGGGGAGAGTAAAAAATTAGGGGGCTGGAGAGATTTAGGGGTCGGGGAAAATTTTAGGGGTCAGGACGAACTTTTTAGGGGTCCGGCCAATTTTTTTTGTTTTTTTTGTTTTTTTTTGTTTTGAAGTCAAAATATTTCTCATGGTTGGGGGAGAGTTAAACATTAGGGGGCTGGAGAGATTTAGGGGTCGGGGAAAATTTTAGGGGTCAGGACGAACTTTTTAGGGGTCAGGCCAAATTTTTTTCTTTTTTTTTGTTTTTTTTTCTTTTGAAGTCAAAATATTTCTCAGGGTTGGGGGAGAGTGAAAAATTAGGGGGCTGGAGAGATTTAGGGGTCGGGGAAAATTTTAGGGGTCAGGACGAACTTTTTAGGGGTCAGGCCAAATTTTTTTGTTTTTTTTTGTTTTGAAGTCAAAATATTTCTCAGGGTTGGGGGAGAGTGAAAAATTAGGGGGCTAGAGAGATTTAGGGGTCGGGGAAAATTTTAGGGGTCAGGACGAACTTTTTAGGGGTCAGGCCAAATTTTTTTTTTTTTTTTGTTTTTTTTTGTTTTGAAGTCAAAATATTTCTCATGGTTGGGGGAGAGTTAAACATTAGGGGGCTGGAGAGATTTAGGGGTCGGGGAAAATTTTAGGGGTCAGGACGAACTTTTTAGGGGTCAGGCCAAATTTTTTGTTTTTTTTTGTTTTGAAGTCAAAATATTTCTCAGGGTTGGGGGAGAGTGAAAAATAAGGGGGCTGGAGAGATTTAGGGGTCGGGGAAAACTTTAGGGGTCAGGCCAAATTTTTTTGTTTTTTTTTGTTTTGAAGTCAAAATATATCTCATGGTTGGAGGAGAGTGAAAAATTAGGGGGCTCGAGATTTAGGGGTCGGGGAAAATTTTAGGGGTCAGGACGAACTTTTTAGGGGTCAGGCCCAATTTTTTTGTTTTTTTTTTGTTTTGAAGTCAAAATATTTCTCATGGTTGGGGGAGAGTGAAAAATTAGGGGGCTAGAGAGATTTAGGGGTCGGGGAAAATTTTAGGGGTCAGGACGAACTTTTTAGGGGTCAGGCCAAATTTTTTTTTTTTTTTGTTTTTTTTTTGTTTTGAAGTTAAAATATTTCTCAGGGTTGGGGGAGAGTGAAAAATTAGGGGGCTGGAGAGATTTAGGGGTCGGGGAAAATTTTAGGGGTCAGGACGAACTTTTTAGGGGTCAGGCCAAATTTTTTTGTTTTTTTTTGTTTTGAAGTCAATTTATTTCTCATGGTTGGAGGAGAGTGAAAAATTAGGGGGCTGGAGAGATTTAGGGGTCGGGGAAAATTTTAGGGGTCAGGACGAACTTTTTAGGGGTCAGGCCAAATTTTTTTGTTTTTTTTTGTTTTGAAGTCAATTTATTTCTCATGGTTGGAGGAGAGTGAAAAATTAGGGGGCTGGAGAGATTTAGGGGTCGGGGAAAATTTTAGGGGTCAGGACGAACTTTTTAGGGTTCAGGCCAAATTTTTTTCTTTTTTTTTGGTTTTGAACTCAAAATATTTCTCAGGGTTGGGGGAGAGTGAACAATTAGGGGGCTGGAGAGATTGAGGGGTCGGGGAAAATTTTAGGGGTCAGGACGAACTTTTTAGGGGTCAGGCCAAATTTTTTTGTTTTTTTTTGTTTTGAAGTCAAAATATTTCTCAGGGTTGGGGGAGAGTGAAAAATTAGGGGGCTAGAGAGATTTAGGGGTCGGGGAAAATTTTAGGGGTCAGGACGAACTTTTTAGGGGTCAGGCCAAATTTTTTTTTTTTTTTTGTTTTTTTTTTGTTTTGAAGTCAAAATATTTCTCAGGGTTGGGGGAGAGTGAAAAATTAGGGGGCTGGAGAGATTTAGGGGTCGGGGAAAATTTTAGGGGTCAGGACGAACTTTTTAGGGGTCAGGCCAAATTTTTTTGTTTTTTTTTGTTTTGAAGTCAATTTATTTCTCATGGTTGGAGGAGAGTGAAAAATTAGGGGGCTGGAGAGATTTAGGGGTCGGGGAAAATTTTAGGGGTCAGGACGAACTTTTTAGGGGTCCGGCCAAATTTTTTTGTTTTTTTTGTTTTTTTTTGTTTTGAAGTCAAAATATTTCTCATGGTTGGGGGAGAGTTAAACATTAGGGGGCTGGAGAGATTTAGGGGTCGGGGAAAATTTTAGGGGTCAGGACGAACTTTTTAGGGGTCAGGCCAAATTTTTTGTTTTTTTTTGTTTTGAAGTCAAAATATTTCTCAGGGTTGGGGGAGAGTGAAAAATAAGGGGGCTGGAGAGATTTAGGGGTCGGGGAAAACTTTAGGGGTCAGGCCAAATTTTTTTGTTTTTTTTTGTTTTGAAGTCAAAATATATCTCATGGTTGGAGGAGAGTGAAAAATTAGGGGGCTCGAGATTTAGGGGTCGGGGAAAATTTTAGGGGTCAGGACGAACTTTTTAGGGGTCAGGCCCAATTTTGTTGTTTTTTTTTTGTTTTGAAGTCAAAATATTTCTCATGGTTGGGGGAGAGTGAAAAATTAGGGGCCTAGAGAGATTTAGGGGTCGGGGAAAATTTTAGGGGTCAGGACGAACTTTTTAGGGGTCAGGCCAAATTTTTTGTTTTTTTTTGTTTTGAAGTCAAAATATTTCTCAGGGTTGGGGGAGAGTGAAAAATAAGGGGGCTGGAGAGATTTAGGGGTCGGGGAAAACTTTAGGGGTCAGGCCAAATTTTTTTGTTTTTTTTTGTTTTGAAGTCAAAATATATCTCATGGTTGGAGGAGAGTGAAAAATTAGGGGGCTCGAGATTTAGGGGTCGGGGAAAATTTTAGGGGTCAGGACGAACTTTTTAGGGGTCAGGCCCAATTTTTTTGTTTTTTTTTTGTTTTGAAGTCAAAATATTTCTCATGGTTGGGGGAGAGTGAAAAATTAGGGGGCTAGAGAGATTTAGGGGTCGGGGAAAATTTTAGGGGTCAGGACGAACTTTTTAGGGGTCAGGCCAAATTTTTTTTTTTTTTTGTTTTTTTTTTGTTTTGAAGTTAAAATATTTCTCAGGGTTGGGGGAGAGTGAAAAATTAGGGGGCTGGAGAGATTTAGGGGTCGGGGAAAATTTTAGGGGTCAGGACGAACTTTTTAGGGGTCAGGCCAAATTTTTTTGTTTTTTTTTGTTTTGAAGTCAATTTATTTCTCATGGTTGGAGGAGAGTGAAAAATTAGGGGGCTGGAGAGATTTAGGGGTCGGGGAAAATTTTAGGGGTCAGGACGAACTTTTTAGGGGTCAGGCCAAATTTTTTTGTTTTTTTTTGTTTTGAAGTCAATTTATTTCTCATGGTTGGAGGAGAGTGAAAAATTA
Organism: Sepiola atlantica; assembly: GCA_963556195.1. Lineage (NCBI taxonomy): Eukaryota > Metazoa > Mollusca > Cephalopoda > Sepiida > Sepiolidae > Sepiola > Sepiola atlantica. The sequence continues at coordinate 11,987,716 of OY744549.1, read as the reverse complement.
GGGGGCTGGAGAGATTTAGGGGTCGGGGAAAATTTTAGGGGTCAGGACGAACTTTTTAGGGTTCAGGCCAAATTTTTTTCTTTTTTTTTGGTTTTGAACTCAAAATATTTCTCAGGGTTGGGGGAGAGTGAACAATTAGGGGGCTGGAGAGATTGAGGGGTCGGGGAAAATTTTAGGGGTCAGGACGAACTTTTTAGGGGTCAGGCCAAATTTTTTTGTTTTTTTTTGTTTTGAAGTCAAAATATTTCTCAGGGTTGGGGGAGAGTGAAAAATTAGGGGGCTAGAGAGATTTAGGGGTCGGGGAAAATTTTAGGGGTCAGGACGAACTTTTTAGGGGTCAGGCCAAATTTTTTTTTTTTTTTTGTTTTTTTTTTGTTTTGAAGTCAAAATATTTCTCAGGGTTGGGGGAGAGTGAAAAATTAGGGGGCTGGAGAGATTTAGGGGTCGGGGAAAATTTTAGGGGTCAGGACGAACTTTTTAGGGGTCAGGCCAAATTTTTTTGTTTTTTTTTGTTTTGAAGTCAATTTATTTCTCATGGTTGGAGGAGAGTGAAAAATTAGGGGGCTGGAGAGATTTAGGGGTCGGGGAAAATTTTAGGGGTCAGGACGAACTTTTTAGGGGTCCGGCCAAATTTTTTTGTTTTTTTTGTTTTTTTTTGTTTTGAAGTCAAAATATTTCTCATGGTTGGGGGAGAGTTAAACATTAGGGGGCTGGAGAGATTTAGGGGTCGGGGAAAATTTTAGGGGTCAGGACGAACTTTTTAGGGGTCAGGCCAAATTTTTTGTTTTTTTTTGTTTTGAAGTCAAAATATTTCTCAGGGTTGGGGGAGAGTGAAAAATAAGGGGGCTGGAGAGATTTAGGGGTCGGGGAAAACTTTAGGGGTCAGGCCAAATTTTTTTGTTTTTTTTTGTTTTGAAGTCAAAATATATCTCATGGTTGGAGGAGAGTGAAAAATTAGGGGGCTCGAGATTTAGGGGTCGGGGAAAATTTTAGGGGTCAGGACGAACTTTTTAGGGGTCAGGCCCAATTTTGTTGTTTTTTTTTTGTTTTGAAGTCAAAATATTTCTCATGGTTGGGGGAGAGTGAAAAATTAGGGGCCTAGAGAGATTTAGGGGTCGGGGAAAATTTTAGGGGTCAGGACGAACTTTTTAGGGGTCAGGCCAAATTTTTTTTTTTTTTTGTTTTTTTTTTGTTTTGAAGTTAAAATATTTCTCAGGGTTGGGGGAGAGTGAAAAATTAGGGGGCTGGAGAGATTTAGGGGTCGGGGAAAATTTTAGGGGTCAGGACGAACTTTTTAGGGGTCAGGCCAAATTTTTTTGTTTTTTTTTGTTTTGAAGTCAATTTATTTCTCATGGTTGGAGGAGAGTGAAAAATTAGGGGGCTGGAGAGATTTAGGGGTCGGGGAAAATTTTAGGGGTCAGGACGAACTTTTTAGGGGTCAGGCCAAATTTTTTTGTTTTTTTTTGTTTTGAAGTCAATTTATTTCTCATGGTTGGAGGAGAGTGAAAAATTAGGGGGCTGGAGAGATTTAGGGGTCGGGGAAAATTTTAGGGGTCAGGACGAACTTTTTAGGGTTCAGGCCAAATTTTTTTCTTTTTTTTTGGTTTTGAACTCAAAATATTTCTCAGGGTTGGGGGAGAGTGAACAATTAGGGGGCTGGAGAGATTGAGGGGTCGGGGAAAATTTTAGGGGTCAAGACGAACTTTTTAGGGGTCAGGCCAAATTTTTTTGTTTTTTTTTGTTTTGAAGTCAAAATATTTACTCATGGTTGGGGGAGAGTGAAAAATTAGGGGGCTGGAGAGATTTAGGGGTCGGGGAAAATTTTAGGGGTCAGGCCGAACTTTTTAGGGTCTGCCCAAATTTAGGGGCGGCGATATGTACGTATTTAGCTTCCACACCGGGGCGGCGATAGGTACTTATTTAGCATTCAGTGGTGGTGATAGGTACTTATATAGCATGTGCACATGGGCGGTAATAAGTACGTATATAGTATGCACACCGGGGCAGTGATAGGTATGTATTTAGCATGCGCACTGAGGCAGCGATCGGTTCATATGTAGCACGCGCACCGGGGCGGCGATAGGTACGTATATAGCATGCGCACAGGGGCAGCGAAAGGTACATATTTAAAATTCACACTGGGCGGCGAAAGGTACATATTTAAAATTCACACCGGGGCGGCGATAGGTACGTATTTAGCATTCACGCCGGGGCGGCGATAGGTATGTATTTAGCATTCACACCGGGGCAGCGATAGGTATGTATTTAGCATTCACACCGGGGCAGCGATAGGTACGTATTTAGCTTCCGCACCGGGGCGGCGAAAGGTATGTATTCCGCATTCGCACCGTAGTGGTGATAGGTACGTATTTAGCATTCGCACTGGGGCGGCTATAGGTACGTATTTAGCATTCGCACCAGGGCGGCTATAGGTACGTATTTAGCATTCGCACTGGGCCGGCGATAGGTACGTATTTAGCATTCACACCAAAGCGGCAATATGTACATATTAATTATTCGCACTAGGGCAGCGATAGGTACTTATGTAGCATGCATACCGGGGCGCAATTGGTATGTCTTTAGTATTCGCACTAGGGCAGCGATAGGTACTTATGTAGCATGCACACCGGGGCGCAATAGGTATGTATTTAGCATTCACACCGGGGCAACGATAGGTACTATTTAGCATTCGCAACGGGGCGGCGATAGGTACTTAAATAGTATCTGCACCGGGGCGGCGATAGGTACGTATATAGTATGTGCACTGGGGCGGCGATAGGTACGTATATAGTATGCGCACCGGGGTGATGATAGATACGTATATAGTATGAACACCGGGGTGGAGATAAGTACCTATATAGAAGGCGCAGATAGAGGTGTTACTTTTTATAGAAATATGTCATACTATTACCCTGGGCAATAGGAGAAATGGTGGGGAAGAAACAGCTTTTGCAAAAGGCAAAATTAGAAAGTAGCGGCGAAATGGGGCGACCAGGAAAGAGAAAGGTAGCAGATAAAGAGACGGCTATAGAGAGAGGGGGCGGACATAGAAGTTTGAATATAAAGAAGTTACACACACGATCTTTCTTCAAATATATGTTTTTATGACCCCGAGCAACGCCGGGTAGCCCCGCTAGTCTATTATATAAAGGCCAGTTGTCTGTATGTCTGTCTGTCTGTTTGTTTGTATGTCCAGATACTCCTCAAAAACTACGCGGCGACATGTCAAAAAGTTGATATCTTTAGCACCGTACATATCCCGGAATCATAATATCTAAAAATCACGACAAACGATTCACTCGCTGACAGTCAACCGGACCACTTTCCGACAAAAGGTAGCAGTTTTTTCGTATTTTACACGAAATTTCAACGTTAATATGTACTAAATTCGAAATAATCTAATGTATTTATGTACTAATCCGATAAAAATGCCGAGTCACTATAAGCATCCCATAATCCCTTTGCCGGATGTACCCGGTCTTGCCCTAAATTGTGTCCGGTTGTATCAGATCATCCAATAACTTCTTTCCGGTTGCATCAATAACAACATAGGAATCCTACGTTACGAGTGTGTAGTGAAACAAGGGTTGCTCAATCACATCCGCACTTGTCCCATAATCCCTTGCCGGATGTACCCGGTCTTGACCTAAATTGTGTCCGGTTATATCAGGTCATCATGACGTCAGAGAGTGGCAGTTTTCCTTTCTGTCATTTTTCCCTCTCACACTTTCTTTTTTAATTATTAATAGACGCTAATATCCCCCTCCCCGCCTTCCCTGTGGCCGTTCTGTTATCATGATAGGAATTACCTCCTCCTTTCAGGCCAAATTGGGGGGGGGGTACGGTATTCGCCGGTGTGAGCATTACCTCCTCCTTTTTTGAGAGTGTTGAGGTAGGGTAGTATCGGTTCCGTTGTCATGATGCACTGATCCCATGCATTACCTCCTCCTTTTTTTAGAAGTGTTGAGGTAGGGTCGTATCGGTTCCGTTGTCATGATGCCCTCATCCCATGCATTATCTCCTCCTTATTTGAGAAGTGTTGAGGTAGGGTCGTATCGGTTCCGTTGTCATGATGCACTGATCCCATGCATTACCTCCTCCTTTTTTGAGACGTGTAGAGGTAGGGTCGATTCGGTTCCGTTGTCATGATGCACTCATCCCATGCATTACATGGGGGGGCGGTATCGGCATTCGGCGGTGGAAGGGAGGGTCGGCATTTGGCGGTGGGGCGCCTCAGGCCAAATCTGGGGAGGAGGAGTGTCGGCATTCGGCGGTGGGGCGCCTCAGGTCAAATCTGGGGCGGCGGAATGTCAGCAGTCGGCGGTGGGGCACCTCAGGCCGAATTTAGGGAGGGGGAATGTCGGCAGTCGGCGGTATGAGCTCGGCGGTATGAGCGCCTCAGGCGAAATTATGCCGAATTTGGGGGAGGGGGGGAGTTCCGGCATTCACCGGTGTGAGCGCCACAGGCGAAATTTGGGGGAGGGGCGGGGTATCGGCAGTGGGGCGCCTCAGGCGAAATTTGCGGGCGAGGGGGAGTGTCGGCATTCGGTGCGCCTCAGGCGAAATTTGGGGAGGAGGAGTTTCAGCATTCGCCGGTGTGGCGCCTCAGGCCAAATTAGGTGAGGTTCGCCAGTATGAGCGCCCCAGGCCGAATTGGGGGAAGTTCCTGAATTCGTCGATGTGAGCGCCTATGGCGAAATTTGGAGGAGTACGAGTATTAAGCGGTAAGAGAGAGATCCCGACAGTGGGCGCGTATCAGCCCGTACTTTAGGGGAGAGGAAGTGAACAAAAGGAAAAGGGATTCAAAAATAAAACGATAATCTGATTTTTGATTCGAGAGTGTAAGATCGACACCTATCGGATAGGAGTAGATAATACACTTTATCTCAAGGCAAAAATGCCGAGAACAGATACTACACTTTGATCTTAGCCAAAAAGCCAACAAAGCGGAAGAAAATCAAGGTATTTACTCCACCTCAGGAGTTAGGCACAAGGCCAGTTTTATCCTACTCCCACAAGTAAGATGTGACCACAGATTGGGTCGAGAAAGTGGGGTTAAAAGCCAGCGCTCGAGAGGTGAGCACTCTGGCCATTTAAAAATTGCCTGGGCAGCCCCGTCGGCATTCCCCGGTAGGGGCGCCTCAGACAGTAAGCAATAAACTTACTCCTCCCCAAAGAGGGGAGGCGAAGCCTGGGAGGGTGGACCTCCTAGAACTGCACAGGACAATCCCATAGACCGGCGTAAATCAAGCCCCGGAGGCCAAGACAATACCAGTCTATGGGGTGCAGTATCCATCGGAACAGATACTACACTTTGATCTTCGCCAAAAGGCGGAAGAAAATCAATTTATTTATCCAAAAATTTGTACATAAATAATCAGATGTGGCACAAGGCCAAAAAGGGGGTATGGGGGGGAAGATGGGGGTCGGGGGTCGTCCACTTGGTCTATGAATACCCTAAAAACTAGTTTCAGTCACCACAATACCACATTCACTCTATGGACTTAAGCTACTTAAAATATCCCCAGGTGTTTCAATGAATTTTATTTACAATAGATATTTACATGTGTGATGATGGGAGTGGGAGAACAAAAAACTAAGCCTTAAATAATCCCCCAAAAATAAATAAAAATAAAAGTGATGATAAAAATAAAGAACCAAAGAAAATGCTAATTAAGGTGTGTTAGTAAGGTACCCCCCATCCTATCTAGAGTATGAGCTGCTCGCTGTCTTCTGGTACAGACCGAAAGCAAGAGAGTAAGCTCCTAATTGGGAGTGGGCGTTTCTATGGGGGCAAAAGAAATGGAGGGATGGGTTTGTCGGGATGTGCGGTGTCCTTCAGGATAAGAACTATTATGGCGGGTCGGGGATATGAAATAAATTAGGGAGCGGGCATCCTGAAGGAGTTCTGACACCTAAAATAAAGCTGGGGGCAAAGAGCTCATTTACGCTACTAGCTAATAGGGACTGCGCCCAAAATTTACTGGTCAGTTTTTAAGGGGATTTTTGTTTTTCGACAAAGATGCTTTAAGGTCGCTGTGTGCCATGCCTAGGCAGGGAACACGAACTCGAATCTATTCCGCGTGAACACGCATAAACTAGCGGTGTGTATCCACCTACTTTTGAAAAGTGAAGAAGGCAACCTCCTTCTATCAGATTTGATTTTGATTTTAAGCTGGTGTTTAAAATACGAAATCAAATCATAATAAGAAGGCGGCACCCCCCCACGCCCTATCTCTAAGCGAGAAGTATACACCACGAGTCTAGCTACGGCTAAGATCGCGAGCAAAACCATACGTTTCTCCCTGGGCCACAAGGGGTCCATGTTGAAGACAACGGATGCTAAATCCAAGCACGTCACCCGATCGGGGGTGATGCGAGCCGTCACCTCGCCGACATACGTCCAAAATTCACGAAGTTTGGAGCAGGTGAAAAAGGCATGTTCCGCCGTTTCAATTTCATCTTCCTCGCAACGTGGGCAAAAGGGGCTGATAGCCATACCAATTTTGAATCGTATGTCATTGAGGGGTAACACATTTCGAACCAATCGCCAGGTCAGAGAGAACTCAGAATTATTGAGATAGCTCCTGCCTGGCGCCCAATTCCACTGAGAGCGAGCCTCCTCCTCCGACAATCCAAGTCGCTCCCCAAGAGGATCCGAAGCGGTCCCCACCACTAACTCCCGATAGAATGTCCTTCTAGACCGGGCGAGGTCACTGGACCCCGGCAGCACTCTGAGCGCAGCTCGGCATTCGTTGAAGAACTGCGATTGACTCCTTGGCTTACGTCGGCATTCGGCCAAGTGGTCAGGGATGAGGTTAGGAAAAGCGCTTCCAACCGCAGGGCCCCACGCAGACTCCTCTGTCAAGGTTCGGCTCAGGAATGATAACCGCTCGGCATACAAATGGCTCGCCAAGTCGGGCATTCCCAAGCCTCCCACATCAGGACGTTGAGTACAGACCTGTCTACGGACTAGCGGCTTCCCCTTTGCCCACAAAAGCGAGAAAAGGAGACGCGTTAAAACCGCTCGGCGGTCCGCAGGCAGAGGTAGTACAGCCAATCGGTAAAGGATGAGCGGAAAGACGTACGTGACGCACGCCTCAGCCCGACCTTTAAGGGAAAGCCCCCTTCGAAGCCAAATCCTTACAGACGCTTCGACCTTAGACTGTACTTCCGACCAGTTCTTATCAAGCTGGAGACCGGGTCCGAACCATACGCCGAGGATCCGAACCGGGCCGTCAGTCCAGTTGAAAAGGCCCGGGAGCGCAGCCGCGCCACTCCAGGCAGCCAACCTTAGGCCATTGGATTTGCTAAGGTTGACTTTGGCCCCTGTCACTTTTTCGTACCTTCTGAGTGCCTTAGTCACCGCGAGAATGTCTCGAAAGCACGACACAAACACGGTGACATCATCGGCATACGCGGATACCCTGGCTCGCGCACCGCCAGGAAGAGCAATACCGCGTAGGGCCAGTCCAGGCTCCCCGATCCTAAGCCTGCGGAGAAAAGGCTCCAAGGCAAGGACGTAAAGCAGGGGAGACAGCGGACATCCCTGACGTACCGACCGAGAGACGGCAAAAGACTCCGATCGCATTCCATTCACTTGCACCACTGCCGTCGGCCCGCGATACAAAATGGAGATCCATCTGCGGAAGTCCGGTGTAAAACCGGAGGCCTCTAAAACAGATCCCAGGAAACGATGGTCGACCCTGTCAAAAGCTTTGGACTGATCTAAGTTGATCAGCGCGGCTTCGGTGTCGTCTTCTAATCCCTCTATGATCGTGCGCATCAGATGCAAGTTGTTTTGAATCGATCTCCCCTTCACAGCGTAATTCTGATCAGGTTCGACCAACTCAGCGATAACAAGCTGCAACCGATTTGCAAGAACTTTGGCCAAAATCTTTAAATCTGTGTTTAGCAGAGTTATGGGCCTGTAATCGTCTAATTCCCCACCATCTTGGCCCTTTTTCTGAAGCAATGTGATCACTCCCTTGGTGACTTGACCGGGGATAGAACCCTGTTCAAACCAGTGATTGAACACATTGACCAGAATAGGTACGAAGATGTGCGACAGCCTCAAGAACAATTCATAGGGCAAACCATCGAGTCCCGGCGATTTGTCGTAGCCGACCTGCTTCAGTGCCGCCAAGACCTCACACTCTGTAACGCGCCCATCACAGCTAGCCGCTCGGGCCGCCTCCAGGCGGGGCGAGCCAGCTAAATAGCTGCCAAACTCCTCGACGCGGAGTCCGGGCAGTTGGGTGAACCGTTCCATGAAATGCTCACGAAATCCCCGGCAAATCTCCCGAGCCGACACAAGGGTGTGTCCTTCCGGGTGTTTGACTTGACGAATGAGACCGACCGAGCTGCGACGAAGTGGAGTTCTACGCTCTTGCGCGTCCACATTCACGGCTTCGTTGGACACTCTATCTAGCCTAGCTCTAACTACTTGACCTTCATACCGCACGTTAGCCGCACGTTTCAGGTCCCCCTTAGCTAGTTCTATGCCTAGGGAATCCCCCCCAGCCACCGCCCGGGCCAGCTTAGTTTCTAAACGCTTTTCTGTTTCTGCCTTATTTAAGGCGAGGCGTTGGCTATATTGAACAGAAAAGCGCCTAATGCCAACTTTGGCGTTAACCCACCACTTACTCCCGGTTACCGCCCCCACTAATCCCTTTTGAAAGTTAAGAGATAGCTGCTCCCGGAAGTCACGTATCTCCAGTAAGGAGGTATTTAACTTCCAGTAGCTAGCTACCTTGTGTGTCTTAGGGCCTAACTCCAGACTGGCCACAAGTAGCTTGTGGTCAGAATGGCCTAACCAGTGGAACGTGGGACAAGAGATATAATCTACGTTGCCTCTTCTAATTAGCAATCTATCCAAGTAAGTACTTGAAAGGAAAGTGCCGCTAGCGAGCCACGTCCACATCTCCCGCCCTGGGTGATCGATACGAAATCTGTCGACCAGATCGCATTGTGCCATCAGATCAGACAGACCTGTCTCACACCTATCCGACCCACTAGGTCCCCCCACCTTATCTATCCTGGGATCAAGGATGGCATTCCAATCTCCCACTAGGATTAGCCGCTCCGAACCACCGAGAAACCCCTCCAACCCTCGGAAAAAGGAAACCCTCTCACGAATGGAATTGGGCGCATAAACCGCGACGATTCGAAACATGGCACTATTCACGGCAACATCAGCCACGACCAGTCTGCCATCAGCATCCGCGTGAACAACGTTTACCCTTGCTAACAGAGTGCGTCTAACTAACAGCGAAACTCCCCGAGCAGAACGGTCACCAAATGCTGAAAAAACCTCGAAATGTTCCGACAGCAGTCGATGATCGTCCATCGAAACATAGTGAGTTTCCTGTACCGCAGCCACATCTAATTCAAGAGCCTTGAGATCCCCCAGTATGCGGGCTGCTTTGCTTAAGGATCTCAAGCCTCTCGCGTTCAAGCTTCCTAGTTTCAAGGTCGTAGCCATTGCACTAGTCAGTGTCAATCAGCGGCCTAAAGTCTTTGTCAGTGAGGATGCCGACGGCATGCCCGATATTGCCAGTGAGCAATTCTGACGACGCGCGGCCGTCTCGGGAGATGCCCCCGACATCCAGGGGGAAGGTTAACTTTAAAGCTCTATAAAAACAAGGGTGGACGTAAATGGGGATCCTCCCTTCACATTTATCCCTCAGATCGTCGAGGGAGTCGTGCCCTTCTTCCACCAACGTTAGACCCAGGATCGCATCCTTTGCTGCTTCTATCATTCGCCACATGGATTTCGTGCGGCGAATTTTCGTCTTTCTGACGAACGTGATCAGCAAAGGAGCATCGGGGAAGTTGGACGGGTTGGTAGTGTCCAGACCCTGGGTCTTCGTAAGGAGCTGCAGCGGCCTGAGCGCGCTTCTTTGCTGCGGCGTGAGCTCGGCAGCGGCGTGGTGCAGATCTGCTTCGCAGATGAGGTCCCCTGGCAGGAAGGGGAGCTTTCTCGTCTTCTCCTTTCTTGTAGGGGAGGGCGACGCTTTTTGTTTCTTGGCCTGTTTGGCCACATTGGGAGTTTTGGACCCCGACTCTTCCTTTCGAGACAGAGAGCGGGAACTAGCTGGGGGAGTTTCAGTGGGGGAAGGGGATTTCTGCTCAGTGGTGGGTTTAGGTTTTGGGGATTCGGGGGACTGAGCAGGAGAGATAGTCATCTCTACGGACATCGGGGCGGGGGATTGGGGCCCAGCCTCTTTTTCTTGTGAAACGGCACGTTTGGCCACCTTTCTATCCCGGGTGAACTTTTTCACTGTCTCTCGAGCCGGGGCCGGGCCAGCGTCACCCTCCATCTTCTCCCCTTCCGATTCGGACGATGAAGATGTTGACGAAGGTAGTGACAGGGGAACCTCGGTTTTTCGTTTCGTGGCCGCTGCCGTGCTAGATGTTTGCTGCGGCTCCTTATCGGTGGGCATATCCACGCTCATTGACTTAGCGGGACCCCGCATCCCTTTTACTTCAGAGGGCTGCACTTTGGAAGAGGGCTTCTGTGGTTTGTTCTTTCGGACCACTGGGGTGAAACCCTCCTCGTCTTTTCCGGTGTTAGGAGCTGCTGATGCCGCTGGACCTCCCGGGGCTGCGGCAGAAGGGGTCTTCTTGATTGGCGCCTTTTTTGGGCAGTCTTTCGCCATATGCCCCTTCTGCTCGCAGTGCCAGCAATGTGGCCTCCTGCCCTCGACGATGATAGACATCGACCAGGAGTCGCACTTGAGCAGTGGCGGTATCTTGTTGAAGCCATCCCGGTCCAAACGCATTTTAATTTTGTAGTCCCCTACCATTAGGTTATGGGGACCGCGGACCGGGATTATGGCTTCGACGTCCCCATATTGACTCATCACTGCACCTAGTTGCTCCGAGTCAATATAGCAGGGGACGCCGAGGACAGTGACTAGTGTCCTCCTCCTGCTCAAGTACTCCGGCCTGAGGATCAGATGTTTATGCCTCAGGTCGGCCCTGGCCAACTTCTCTGCTTCCTGTTCAGAGGGGAGTAAAAGGTCCCAGGTTGCGAAACCTCGACGGCAAATATATGTCGCCGGGACTTTCAGGGACCATAAAATCTCCCCTACCGTTTCGATCTGGAGCCCAGCCAGCCCTTTGGTTCTGGAGTCGATGGTGACTAGCGAAACAATTCGCTTCGCTAGCCGTTCCACCGCTCCTGGCGCTGCTTTGATAACGCTACCGTCGGTTAGTTCCTTGTACTTAGACTCGAACAACCGACGGTATTCTGACGGGCTTCTTTGCGACTGGGGTCCCCACTGGTCTTTAGGTGATTGGGCAGGAGAGTTGGTTTGCGCCGGAGTTGTAGGTGTTACAGCCTTCGTCGGCGACGGCGTCTTCTGCCCGGGAGGTATCGCCCATGAATTGGGTGTCTCCGCTGGTGTTGATGAGAGGGACGGCCACTCCTTTGGAGCTGTTTCCGGCGTTGTTGCCGGCGGAGTGGCCGCCTTGGTTCCTCTCTTGCCAGCGACATCCGCTGCTTCTTTTTTTGGTGACGGTGCGAGCAGCCCCCATCTTCCTCGGCCTAGACTGCCGCATGCTAGCCTTGGCCGGGCCATCTGGAGTCAGCTGCAGAACTTCCATGCTGCTGTCTCTGCTACTGCCACGACTGCTCACAGGGCTGTGGTCGCTGCAGACACTGCTGTCGCTGCACATGCTGCTGTCACTGCCAAAAAGTTCTTGGGTCAGGTTGCGGCATTGAGCAGAGTCCCTGTCAATGTGGGCTGGCGGCTGATCTGGGTCGGTGGCCCCTTCTTTGTGGGACTCCACCGACCGGGTCGCTCTTACTCCTGGAGGCAGGCGGCCTTTTCGCCTACTACCAGGCGGGCTGACGGTTGAAGCCCGGCGAGCGATTGGTACAGTGGGGAGTCGTTCCCACCGACCCAGATCACCTCTAGGATCTGAGCTATCCTGGGTGGAGCTGCCGGGGACAGCAGCGTGCAAGCTAACAGGGCTCCCGCCTAAGGCGGCAGACCCTGATCTACTTTCAGTGCTGGGAGCGGCACTGGCGGACGTACTGGGCACGACGCCTATGGCGGCGTGACCGTCCTGCTGTTTGAGGTCTGCTCCCTCCCCGACCTGAGACCGTCGCCTCAGTTCGGAAAAGGAGCCCGGGCTAGACAAAGACTCTGCAGCAGAGCCCGGACCACTCCTCCCCTCTTCCATCCAACTCCCGGCTAGAGACCCGCCGATTCGGATTCAGGAAGACCGTCGCCAAAAGGTACGTAAGTCAGACCCGAAACCTGCCAGCTGCTTAAGTCAAGCCTGGGGGTTGGACACCTGCAAGAGAAGGGAACAAAAAGATTAATACAATGGAACCGCCCAACAGGGGCGGCCACCCAAGAGGGGTGTGAAGAGACAAATTGCCCAACAGGGGCTAGTCTAAGGGGACAGAGAGAGTCCCCTGATGATTTAGCTTTAAACTGGGCGGGGCCCAAGTAGCTGGTCTCCTCTTAGGCAATCACAAGTGATTGCCTAAGAGTTGCCTGAAAAAATACAAGACGAGTCAAGATTTTAAAAGGCGGAAGAAAATCAATTTATTTATCCAAAAATTTGTACATAAATAATCAGATGTGGCACAAGGCCAAAAAGGGGTATGGGGGGGAAGATGGGGGTCGGGGGTCGTCCACTTGGTCTATGAATACCCTAAAAACTAGTTTCAGTCACCACAATACCACATTCACTCTATGGACTTAAGCTACTTAAAATATCCCCAGGTGTTTCAATGAATTTTATTTACAATAGATATTTACATGTGTGATGATGGGAGTGGGAGAACAAAAAACTAAGCCTTAAATAATCCCCCAAAAATAAATAAAAATAAAAGTGATGATAAAAATAAAGAACCAAAGAAAATGCTAATTAAGGTGTGTTAGTAAGGTACCCCCCATCCTATCTAGAGTATGAGCTGCTCGCTGTCTTCTGGTACAGACCGAAAGCAAGAGAGTAAGCTCCTAATTGGGAGTGGGCGTTTCTATGGGGGCAAAAGAAAAGGAGGGATGGGTTTGTCGGGATGTGCGGTGTCCTTCAGGATAAGAACTATTATGGCGGGTCGGGGATATAAAATAAATTAGGGAGCGGGCATCCTGAAGGAGTTCTGACACCTAAAATAAAGCTGGGGGCAAAGAGCTCATTTACGCTACTAGCTAATAGGGACTGCGCCCAAAATTTACTGGTCAGTTTTTAAGGGGATTTTTGTTTTTCGACAAAGATGCTTTAAGGTCGCTGTGTGCCATGCCTAGGCAGGGAACACGAACTCGAATCTATTCCGCGTGAACACGCATAAGCTAGCGGTGTGTATCCACCTACTTTCGAAAAGTGGAGAAGGCAACCTCCTTCTATCAGATTTGATTTTGATTTTAAGCTGGTGTTTAAAATACGAAATCAAATCATAATAAGAAGGCGGCGCCCCCCCACGCCCTATCTCTAAGCGAGAAGTATACACCACGAGTCTAGCTACGGCTAAGATCGCGAGCAAAACCATACGTTTCTCCCTGGGCCACAAGGGGTCCATGTTGAAGACAACGGATGCTAAATCCAAGCACGTCACCTGATCGGGGGTGATGCGAGCCGTCACCTCGCCGACATACGTCCAAAATTCACGAAGTTTGGAGCAGGTGAAAAAGGCATGTTCCGCCGTTTCAATTTCATCTTCCTCGCAACGTGGGCAAAAGGGGCTGATAGCCATACCAATTTTGAATCGTATGTCATTGAGGGGTAACACATTTCGAACCAATCGCCAGGTCAGAGAGAACTCAGAATTATTGAGATAGCTCCTGCCTGGCGCCCAATTCCACTGAGAGCGAGCCTCCTCCTCCGACAATCCAAGTCGCTCCCCAAGAGGATCCGAAGCGGTCCCCACCACTAACTCCCGATAGAATGTCCTTCTAGACCGGGCGAGGTCACTGGACCCCGGCAGCACTCTGAGCGCAGCTCGGCATTCGTTGAAGAACTGCGATTGACTCCTTGGCTTACGTCGGCATTCGGCCAAGTGGTCAGGGATGAGGTTAGGAAAAGCGCTTCCAACCGCAGGGCCCCACGCAGACTCCTCTGTCAAGGTTCGGCTCAGGAATGATAACCGCTCGGCATACAAATGGCTCGCCAAGTCGGGCATTCCCAAGCCTCCCACATCAGGACGTTGAGTACAGACCTGTCTACGGACTAGCGGCTTCCCCTTTGCCCACAAAAGCGAGAAAAGGAGACGCGTTAAAACCGCTCGGCGGTCCGCAGGCAGAGGTAGTACAGCCAATCGGTAAAGGATGAGCGGAAAGACGTACGTGACGCACGCCTCAGCCCGACCTTTAAGGGAAAGCCCCCTTCGAAGCCAAATCCTTACAGACGCTTCGACCTTAGACTGTACTTCCGACCAGTTCTTATCAAGCTGGAGACCGGGTCCGAACCATACGCCGAGGATCCGAACCGGGCCGTCAGTCCAGTTGAAAAGGCCCGGGAGCGCAGCCGCGCCACTCCAGGCAGCCAACCTTAGGCCATTGGATTTGCTAAGGTTGACTTTGGCCCCTGTCACTTTTTCGTACCTTCTGAGTGCCTTAGTCACCGCGAGAATGTCTCGAAAGCACGACACAAACACGGTGACATCATCGGCATACGCGGATACCCTGGCTCGCGCACCGCCAGGAAGAGCAATACCGCGTAGGGCCAGTCCAGGCTCCCCGATCCTAAGCCTGCGGAGAAAAGGCTCCAAGGCAAGGACGTAAAGCAGGGGAGACAGCGGACATCCCTGACGTACCGACCGAGAGACGGCAAAAGACTCCGATCGCATTCCATTCACTTGCACCACTGCCGTCGGCCCGCGATACAAAATGGAGATCCATCTGCGGAAGTCCGGTGTAAAACCGGAGGCCTCTAAAACAGATCCCAGGAACCGATGGTCGACCCTGTCAAAAGCTTTGGACTGATCTAAATTGATCAGCGCGGCTTCGGTGTCGTCTTCTAATCCCTCTATGATCGTGCGCATCAGATGCAAGTTGTTTTGAATCGATCTCCCCTTCACAGCATAATTCTGATCAGGTTCGACCAACTCAGCGATAACAAGCTGCAACCGATTTGCAAGAACTTTGGCCAAAATCTTTAAATCTGTGTTTAGCAGAGTTATGGGCCTGTAATCGTCTAATTCCCCACCATCTTGGCCCTTTTTCTGAAGCAATGTGATCACTCCCTTGGTGACTTGACCGGGGATGGAACCCTGTTCAAACCAGTGATTGAAAACATTGACCAGAATAGGTACGAAGATGTGCGACAGCCTCAAGAACAATTCATAGGGCAAACCATCGAGTCCCGGCGATTTGTCGTAGCCGACCTGCTTCAGTGCAGCCAAGACCTCACACTCTGTAACGCGCCCATCACAGCTAGCCGCTCGGGCCGCCTCCAGGCGGGGCGAGCCAGCTAAATAGCTGCCAAACTCCTCGACGCGGAGTCCGGGCAGTTGGGTGAACCGTTCCATGAAATGCTCACGAAATCCCCGGCAAATCTCCCGAGCCGACACAAGGGTGTGTCCTTCCGGGTGTTTGACTTGACGAATGAGACCGACCGAGCTGCGACGAAGTGGAGTTCTACGCTCTTGCGCGTCCACATTCACGGCTTCGTTGGACACTCTATCTAGCCTAGCTCTAACTACTTGACCTTCATACCGCACGTTAGCCGCACGTTTCAGGTCCCCCTTAGCTAGTTCTATGCCTAGGGAATCCCCCCCAGCCACCGCCCGGGCCAGCTTAGTTTCTAAACGCTTTTCTGTTTCTGCCTTATTTAAGGCGAGGCGTTGGCTATATTGAACAGAAAAGCGCCTAATGCCAACTTTGGCGTTAACCCACCACTTACTCCCGGTTACCGCCCCCACTAATCCCTTTTGAAAGTTAAAAGATAGCTGCTCCCGGAAGTCACGTATCTCCAGTAAGGAGGTATTTAACTTCCAGTAGCTAGCTACCTTGTGTGTCTTAGGGCCTAACTCCAGACTGGCCACAAGTAGCTTGTGGTCAGAATGGCCTAACCAGTGGAACGTGGGACAAGAGATATAATCTACGTTGCCTCTTCTAATTAGCAATCTATCCAAGTAAGTACTTGAAAGGAAAGTGCCGCTAGCGAGCCACGTCCACATCTCCCGCCCTGGGTGATCGATACGAAATCTGTCGACCAGATCGCATTGTGCCATCAGATCAGACAGACTTGTCTCACACCTATCCGACCCACTAGGTCCCCCCACCTTATCTATCCTGGGATCAAGGATGGCATTCCAATCTCCCACTAGGATTAGCCGCTCCGAACCACCGAGAAACCCCTCCAACCCTCGGAAAAAGGAAACCCTCTCACGAATGGAATTGGGCGCATAAACCGCGACGATTCGAAACATGGCACTATTCACGGCAACATCAGCCACGACCAGTCTGCCATCAGCATCCGCGTGAACAACGTTTACCCTTGCTAACAGAGTGCGTCTAACTAACAGCGAAACTCCCCGAGCAGAACGGTCACCAAATGCTGAAAAAACATCGAAATGTTCCGACAGCAGTCGATGATCGTCCATCGAAACATAGTGAGTTTCCTGTACCGCAGCCACATCTAATTCAAAAGCCTTGAGATCCCCCAGTATGCGGGCTGCTTTGCTTAAGGATCTCAAGCCTCTCGCGTTCAAGCTTCCTAGTTTCAAGGTCGTAGCCATTGCACTAGTCAGTGTCAATCAGCGGCCTAAAGTCTTTGTCAGTGAGGATGCCGACGGCATGCCCGATATTGCCAGTGAGCAATTCTGACGACGCGCGGCCGTCTCGGGAGATGCCCCCGACATCCAGGGGGAAGGTTAACTTTAACGCTCTATAAAAACAAGGGTGGACGTAAATGGGGATCCTCCCTTCACATTTATCCCTCAGATCGTCGAGGGAGTCGTGCCCTTCTTCCACCAACGTTAGACCCAGGATCGCATCCTTTGCTGCTTCTATCATTCGCCACATGGATTTCGTGCGGCGAATTTTCGTCTTCCTGACGAACGTGATCAGCAAAGGAGCATCGGGGAAGTTGGACGGGTTGGTAGTGTCCAGACCCTGGGTCTTCGTAAGGAGCTGCAGCGGTTTGATGGCACCTCTCTGCTGCGGCGTAAGCTCGGCAGCGGCGTGGTGCAGATCTGCATTGCAGATGAGGTCCCCTGGCAGGAAGGGGAGCTTTCTCGTCTTTTCCTTTCTTGTAGGAGAGGGCGACGCTTTTTGTTTCTTGGCCTGTTTGGCCACATTGGGAGTTTTGGACCCCGACTCTTCCTTTCGAGACAGAGAGCGGGAACTAGCTGGGGGAGTTTCAGTGGGGGAAGGGGATTTCTGCTCAGTGGTGGGTTTAGGTTTTGGGGATTCGGGGGACTGAGCAGGAGAGATAGTCATCTCTACGGACATTGGGGCGGGGGATTGGGGCCCAGCCTCTTTTGATAGTGAAACGGCACGTTTGGCCACTTTTCTGTCCCGGGTGAACTTTTTCTCTGTCTCTCGAGCCGGGGCCGGGCAAGCGTCACCCTCCATCTTCTCCCCTTCCGAGTCGGACGATGATGATGTTGATGAAGGTAATGACAGGGGAACCTCGGTTTTCCGTTTGGTGGCCGCTGCCGTGCCAGATGTTTGCTGCTGCTCCTTATCGGTGGGCATATCCTCGCTCATTGACTTAGCGGGACCCCGCATCCCTTTTACATCAGAGGGCTGCACTTTGGAGGAGGGCTTCTGTGGTTTGTTCTTTCGGACCACTGGGGTGAAACCCTCCTCGTCCTTTCCGGTTTTAGGAGCTGCTGATGCCGCTGGACCTCCCGGGGCTGCGGCAGAAGGGGTCTTCTTGATTGGCGCCTTTTTCGGGCAGTCTTTCGCCATATGCCCCTTCTGCTCGCAGTGCCAGCAATGTGGCCTCCTGCCCTCTACGATTATAGACATCGACCAGGAGTCGCACTTGAGCAGTGGCGGTATCTTGTTGAAGCCATCCCGGTCCAAACGCATTTTAATTTTGTAGTCCCCTACCATTAGGTTATGGGGACCGCGGACCGGGATTATGGCTTCGACGTCCCCATATTGACTCATCACTGCACCTAGTTGCTCCGAGTCAATATAGCAGGGGACGCCGAGGACAGTGACTAGTGTCCTCCTCCTGCTCAAGTACTCCGGCCTGAGGATCAGATGTTTATGCCTCAGGTCGGCCCTGGCCAACTTCTCTGCTTCCTGTTCAGAGGGGAGTAAAAGGTCCCAGGTTGCGAAACCTCGACGGCAAATATATGTCGCCGGGACTTTCAGGGACCATAAAATCTCCCCTACCGTTTCGATCTGGAGCCCAGCCAGCCCTTTGGTTCTGGAGTCGATGGTGACTAGCGAAACAATTCGCTTCGCTAGCCGTTCCACCGCTCCTGGCGCTGCTTTGATAACGCTACCGTCGGTTAGTTCCTTGTACTTAGACTCGAACAACCGACGGTATTCTGACGGGCTTCTTTGCGACTGGGGTCCCCACTGGTCTTTAGGTGATTGGGCAGGAGAGTTGGTTTGCGCCGGAGTTGTAGGTGTTGCAGCCTTCGTCGGCGACGGCGTCTTCTGCCCGGGAGGTATCGCCCATGAATTGGGTGTCTCCGCTGGTGTTGATGAGAGGGACGGCCACTCCTTTGGAGCTGTTTCCGGCGTTGTTGCCGGCGGAGTGGCCGCCTTGGTTCCTCTCTTGCCAGCGACATCCGCTGCTCCTTTTTTAGTGATGGTGCGAGCAGCCCCCATCTTCCTCGGCCTAGACTGCCGCATGCTAGCCTTGGCCGGACCAACTGGAGTCAGCTGCAGAACTTCCATGCTGCTGTCTCTGCTACTGCCACGACTGCTCACAGGGCTGTGGTCGCTGCAGACACTGCTGTCGCTGCAAATGCTGCTGTCACTGCCAAAAAGTTCTTGGGTCAGGTTGCGGCATTGAGCAGAGTCCCTGTCAATGTGGGCTGGTGGCTGATCTGGGTCGGTGGCCCCTTCTTTGTGGGACTCCACCGACCGGGTCGCTCTTACTCCTGGAGGCAGGCGGCCTTTTCGCCTACTACCAGGCGGGCTGACGGTTGAAGCCCGGCGAGCGATTGGTACAGTGGGGAGTCGTTCCCACCGACCCAGATCACCTCTAGGATCTGAGCTATCCTGGGTGGAGCTGCCGGGGACAGCAGCGTGCAAGCTAACAGGGCTCCCGCCTAAGGCGGCAGACCCTGATCTACTTTCAGTGCTGGGAGCGGCACTGGCGGACGTACTGGGCACGACGCCTATGGCGGCGTGACCGTCCTGCTGTTTGAGGTCTGCTCCCTCCCCGACCTGAGACCGTCGCCTCAGTTCGGAAAAGGAGCCCGGGCTAGACAAAGACTCTGCAGCAGAGCCCGGACCACTCCTCCCCTCTTCCATCCAACTCCCGGCTAGAGACCCGCCGATTCGGATTCAGGAAGACCGTCGCCAAAAGGTACGTAAGTCAGACCCGAAACCTGCCAGCTGCTTAAGTCAAGCCTGGGGGTTGGACACCTGCAAGAGAAGGGAACAAAAAGATTAATACAATGGAACCGCCCAACAGGGGCGGCCACCCAAGAGGGGTGTGAAGAGACAAATTGCCCAACAGGGGCTAGTCTAAGGGGACAGAGAGAGTCCCCTGATGATTTAGCTTTAAACTGGGCGGGGCCCAAGTAGCTGGTCTCCTCTTAGGCAATCACAAGTGATTGCCTAAGAGTTGCCTGAAAAAATACAAGACGAGTCAAGATTTTAAAAGGCGGAAGAAAATCAATTTATTTATCCAAAAATTTGTACATAAATAATCAGATGTGGCACAAGGCCAAAAAGGGGTATGGGGGGGAAGATGGGGGTCGGGGGTCGTCCACTTGGTCTATGAATACCCTAAAAACTAGTTTCAGTCACCACAATACCACATTCACTCTATGGACTTAAGCTACTTAAAATATCCCCAGGTGTTTCAATGAATTTTTTTTACAATAGATATTTACATGTGTGATGATGGGAGTGGGAGAACAAAAAACTAAGCCTTAAATAATCCCCCAAAAATAAATAAAAATAAAAGTGATGATAAAAATAAAGAACCAAAGAAAATGCTAATTAAGGTGTGTTAGTAAGGTACCCCCCATCCTATCTAGAGTATGAGCTGCTCGCTGTCTTCTGGTACAGACCGAAAGCAAGAGAGTAAGCTCCTAATTGGGAGTGGGCGTTTCTATGGGGGCAAAAGAAATGGAGGGATGGGTTTGTCGGGATGTGCGGTGTCCTTCAGGATAAGAACTATTATGGCGGGTCGGGGATATAAAATAAATTAGGGAGCGGGCATCCTGAAGGAGTTCTGACACCTAAAATAAAGCTGGGGGCAAAGAGCTCATTTACGCTACTAGCTAATAGGGACTGCGCCCAAAATTTACTGGTCAGTTTTTAAGGGGATTTTTGTTTTTCGACAAAGATGCTTTAAGGTCGCTGTGTGCCATGCCTAGGCAGGGAACACGAACTCGAATCTATTCCGCGTGAACACGCATAAACTAGCGGTGTGTATCCACCTACTTTTGAAAAGTGAAGAAGGCAACCTCCTTCTATCAGATTTGATTTTGATTTTAAGCTGGTGTTTAAAATACGAAATCAAATCATAATAAGAAGGCGGCACCCCCCCACGCCCTATCTCTAAGCGAGAAGTATACACCACGAGTCTAGCTACGGCTAAGATCGCGAGCAAAACCATACGTTTCTCCCTGGGCCACAAGGGGTCCATGTTGAAGACAACGGATGCTAAATCCAAGCACGTCACCCGATCGGGGGTGATGCGAGCCGTCACCTCGCCGACATACGTCCAAAATTCACGAAGTTTGGAGCAGGTGAAAAAGGCATGTTCCGCCGTTTCAATTTCATCTTCCTCGCAACGTGGGCAAAAGGGGCTGATAGCCATACCAATTTTGAATCGTATGTCATTGAGGGGTAACACATTTCGAACCAATCGCCAGGTCAGAGAGAACTCAGAATTATTGAGATAGCTCCTGCCTGGCGCCCAATTCCACTGAGAGCGAGCCTCCTCCTCCGACAATCCAAGTCGCTCCCCAAGAGGATCCGAAGCGGTCCCCACCACTAACTCCCGATAGAATGTCCTTCTAGACCGGGCGAGGTCACTGGACCCCGGCAGCACTCTGAGCGCAGCTCGGCATTCGTTGAAGAACTGCGATTGACTCCTTGGCTTACGTCGGCATTCGGCCAAGTGGTCAGGGATGAGGTTAGGAAAAGCGCTTCCAACCGCAGGGCCCCACGCAGACTCCTCTGTCAAGGTTCGGCTCAGGAATGATAACCGCTCGGCATACAAATGGCTCGCCAAGTCGGGCATTCCCAAGCCTCCCACATCAGGACGTTGAGTACAGACCTGTCTACGGACTAGCGGCTTCCCCTTTGCCCACAAAAGCGAGAAAAGGAGACGCGTTAAAACCGCTCGGCGGTCCGCAGGCAGAGGTAGTACAGCCAATCGGTAAAGGATGAGCGGAAAGACGTACGTGACGCACGCCTCAGCCCGACCTTTAAGGGAAAGCCCCCTTCGAAGCCAAATCCTTACAGACGCTTCGACCTTAGACTGTACTTCCGACCAGTTCTTATCAAGCTGGAGACCGGGTCCGAACCATACGCCGAGGATCCGAACCGGGCCGTCAGTCCAGTTGAAAAGGCCCGGGAGCGCAGCCGCGCCACTCCAGGCAGCCAACCTTAGGCCATTGGATTTGCTAAGGTTGACTTTGGCCCCTGTCACTTTTTCGTACCTTCTGAGTGCCTTAGTCACCGCGAGAATGTCTCGAAAGCACGACACAAACACGGTGACATCATCGGCATACGCGGATACCCTGGCTCGCGCACCGCCAGGAAGAGCAATACCGCGTAGGGCCAGTCCAGGCTCCCCGATCCTAAGCCTGCGGAGAAAAGGCTCCAAGGCAAGGACGTAAAGCAGGGGAGACAGCGGACATCCCTGACGTACCGACCGAGAGACGGCAAAAGACTCCGATCGCATTCCATTCACTTGCACCACTGCCGTCGGCCCGCGATACAAAATGGAGATCCATCTGCGGAAGTCCGGTGTAAAACCGGAGGCCTCTAAAACAGATCCCAGGAACCGATGGTCGACCCTGTCAAAAGCTTTGGACTGATCTAAATTGATCAGCGCGGCTTCGGTGTCGTCTTCTAATCCCTCTATGATCGTGCGCATCAGATGCAAGTTGTTTTGAATCGATCTCCCCTTCACAGCGTAATTCTGATCAGGTTCGACCAACTCAGCGATAACAAGCTGCAACCGATTTGCAAGAACTTTGGCCAAAATCTTTAAATCTGTGTTTAGCAGAGTTATGGGCCTGTAATCGTCTAATTCCCCACCATCTTGGCCCTTTTTCTGAAGCAATGTGATCACTCCCTTGGTGACTTGACCGGGGATGGAACCCTGTTCAAACCAGTGATTGAAAACATTGACCAGAATAGGTACGAAGATGTGCGACAGCCTCAAGAACAATTCATAGGGCAAACCATCGAGTCCCGGCGATTTGTCGTAGCCGACCTGCTTCAGTGCAGCCAAGACCTCACACTCTGTAACGCGCCCATCACAGCTAGCCGCTCGGGCCGCCTCCAGGCGGGGCGAGCCAGCTAAATAGCTGCCAAACTCCTCGACGCGGAGTCCGGGCAGTTGGGTGAACCGTTCCATGAAATGCTCACGAAATCCCCGGCAAATCTCCCGAGCCGACACAAGGGTGTGTCCTTCCGGGTGTTTGACTTGACGAATGAGACCGACCGAGCTGCGACGAAGTGGAGTTCTACGCTCTTGCGCGTCCACATTCACGGCTTCGTTGGACACTCTATCTAGCCTAGCTCTAACTACTTGACCTTCATACCGCACGTTAGCCGCACGTTTCAGGTCCCCCTTAGCTAGTTCTATGCCTAGGGAATCCCCCCCAGCCACCGCCCGGGCCAGCTTAGTTTCTAAACGCTTTTCTGTTTCTGCCTTATTTAAGGCGAGGCGTTGGCTATATTGAACAGAAAAGCGCCTAATGCCAACTTTGGCGTTAACCCACCACTTACTCCCGGTTACCGCCCCCACTAATCCCTTTTGAAAGTTAAGAGATAGCTGCTCCCGGAAGTCACGTATCTCCAGTAAGGAGGTATTTAACTTCCAGTAGCTAGCTACCTTGTGTGTCTTAGGGCCTAACTCCAGACTGGCCACAAGTAGCTTGTGGTCAGAATGGCCTAACCAGTGGAACGTGGGACAAGAGATATAATCTACGTTGCCTCTTCTAATTAGCAATCTATCCAAGTAAGTACTTGAAAGGAAAGTGCCGCTAGCGAGCCACGTCCACATCTCCCGCCCTGGGTGATCGATACGAAATCTGTCGACCAGATCGCATTGTGCCATCAGATCAGACAGACTTGTCTCACACCTATCCGACCCACTAGGTCCCCCCACCTTATCTATCCTGGGATCAAGGATGGCATTCCAATCTCCCACTAGGATTAGCCGCTCCGAACCACCGAGAAACCCCTCCAACCCTCGGAAAAAGGAAACCCTCTCACGAATGGAATTGGGCGCATAAACCGCGACGATTCGAAACATGGCACTATTCACGGCAACATCAGCCACGACCAGTCTGCCATCAGCATCCGCGTGAACAACGTTTACCCTTGCTAACAGAGTGCGTCTAACTAACAGCGAAACTCCCCGAGCAGAACGGTCACCAAATGCTGAAAAAACATCGAAATGTTCCGACAGCAGTCGATGATCGTCCATCGAAACATAGTGAGTTTCCTGTACCGCAGCCACATCTAATTCAAAAGCCTTGAGATCCCCCAGTATGCGGGCTGCTTTGCTTAAGGATCTCAAGCCTCTCGCGTTCAAGCTTCCTAGTTTCAAGGTCGTAGCCATTGCACTAGTCAGTGTCAATCAGCGGCCTAAAGTCTTTGTCAGTGAGGATGCCGACGGCATGCCCGATATTGCCAGTGAGCAATTCTGACGACGCGCGGCCGTCTCGGGAGATGCCCCCGACATCCAGGGGGAAGGTTAACTTTAAAGCTCTATAAAAACAAGGGTGGACGTAAATGGGGATCCTCCCTTCACATTTATCCCTCAGATCGTCGAGGGAGTCGTGCCCTTCTTCCACCAACGTTAGACCCAGGATCGCATCCTTTGCTGCTTCTATCATTCGCCACATGGATTTCGTGCGGCGAATTTTCGTCTTCCTGACGAACGTGATCAGCAAAGGAGCATCGGGGAAGTTGGACGGGTTGGTAGTGTCCAGACCCTGGGTCTTCGTAAGGAGCTGCAGCGGTTTGATGGCACCTCTCTGCTGCGGCGTAAGCTCGGCAGCGGCGTGGTGCAGATCTGCATTGCAGATGAGGTCCCCTGGCAGGAAGGGGAGCTTTCTCGTCTTCTCCTTTCTTGTAGGAGAGGGCGACGCTTTTTGTTTCTTGGCCTGTTTGGCCACATTGGGAGTTTTGGACCCCGACTCTTCCTTTCGAGACAGAGAGCGGGAACTAGCTGAGGGAGTTTCAGTGGGGGAAGGGGATTTCTGCTCAGTGGTGGGTTTAGGTTTTGGGGATTCGGGGGACTGAGCAGGAGAGATAGTCATCTCTACGGACATTGGGGCGGGGGATTGGGGCCCAGCCTCTTTTGATAGTGAAACGGCACGTTTGGCCACCTTTCTGTCCCGGGTGAACTTTTTCTCTGTCTCTCGAGCCGGGGCCGGGCAAGCGTCACCCTCCATCTTCTCCCCTTCCGAGTCGGACGATGATGATGTTGATGAAGGTAGTGACAGGGGAGCCTCTGTCTTCCGTTTGGTGGCCGCTGCCGTGCCAGATGTTTGCTGCGGCTCCTTATCGGTGGGCATATCCTCGCTCATTGACTTAGCGGGACCCCGCATCCCTTTTACATCAGAGGGCTGCACTTTGGAGGAGGGCTTCTGTGGTTTGTTCTTTCGGACCACTGGGGTGAAACCCTCCTCGTCTTTTTCAGTTCTAGGAGCTGCTGATGTCGCTGGACCTCCCGGGGCTGCGGCAGAAGGGGTCTTCTTGATTGGCGCCTTTTTTGGGCAGTCTTTCGCCATATGCCCCTTCTGCTCGCAGTGCCAGCAATGTGGCCTCCTGCCCTCTACGATTATAGACATCGACCAGGAGTCGCACTTGAGCAGTGGCGGTATCTTGTTGAAGCCATCCCGGTCCAAACGCATTTTAATTTTGTAGTCCCCTACCATTAGGTTATGGGGACCGCGGACCGGAATTATGGCTTCTACGTCCCCATATTGACTCATCACTGCACCTAGTTGCTCCGAGTCAATATAGCAGGGGACGCCGAGGACAGTGACTAGTGTCCTCCTCCTGCTCAAGTACTCCGGCCTGAGGATCAGATGTTTATGCCTCAGGTCGGCCCTGGCCAACTTTTCCGCTTCTTGTTCTGAGGGGAGTAGTAAGTCCCAGGTCGCGAAACCTCGACGGCAAATATATGTCGCCGGGACTTTTAGGGACCATAGAATCTCCCCTACCGTCTCGATCTGGACCCCAGCCAGCCCTTTGGTTCTGGAGTCGATGGTGACTAGCGAAACAATTCGCTTCGCTAGCCGGTCCACCGCTCCTGGCGCTGCTTTGATAACGCTACCGTCGGTTAGTTCCTTGTACTTAGACTCGAACAACCGACGGTATTCTGACGGGCTTCTTTGCGACTGGGGTCCCCACTGGTCTTTAGGTGATTGGGCAGGAGAGTTGGTTTGCGCCGGAGTTGTAGGTGTTACAGCCTTCGTCGGCGACGGCGTCTTCTGACCGGGAGGTATCGCCCATGAATTGGGTGTCTCCGCTGGTGTTGATGAGAGGGACGGCCACTCCTTTGGAGCTGTTTCCGGCGTTGTTGCCGGCGGAGTGGCCGCCTTGGTTCCTCTCTTGCCAGCGACATCCGCTGCTCCTTTTTTGGTGACGGTGCGAGCAGCCCCCATCTTCCTCGGCCTAGACTGCCGCATGCTAGCCTTGGCCGGGCCATCTGGAGTCAGCTGCAGAACTTCCATGCTGCTGTCTCTGCTACTGCCACGACTGCTCACAGGGCTGTGGTCGCTGCAGACACTGCTGTCGCTGCAAATGCTGCTGTCACTGCCAAAAAGTTCTTGGGTCAGGTTGCGGCATTGAGCAGAGTCCCTGTCAATGTGGGCTGGCGGCTGATCTGGGTCGGTGGCCCCTTCTTTGTGGGACTCCACCGACCGGGTCGCTCTTACTCCTGGAGGCAGGCGGCCTTTTCGCCTACTACCAGGCGGGCTGACGGTTGAAGCCCGGCGAGCGATTGGTACAGTGGGGAGTCGTTCCCACCGACCCAGATCACCTCTAGGATCTGAGCTATCCTGGGTGGAGCTGCCGGGGACAGCAGCGTGCAAGCTAACAGGGCTCCCGCCTAAGGCGGCAGACCCTGATCTACTTTCAGTGCTGGGAGCGGCACTGGCGGACGTACTGGGCACGACGCCTATGGCGGCGTGACCGTCCTGCTGTTTGAGGTCTGCTCCCTCCCCGACCTGAGACCGTCGCCTCAGTTCGGAAAAGGAGCCCGGGCTAGACAAAGACTCTGCAGCAGAGCCCGGACCACTCCTCCCCTCTTCCATCCAACTCCCGGCTAGAGACCCGCCGATTCGGATTCAGGAAGACCGTCGCCAAAAGGTACGTAAGTCAGACCCGAAACCTGCCAGCTGCTTAAGTCAAGCCTGGGGGTTGGACACCTGCAAGAGAAGGGAACCGCCCAACAGGGGCGGCCACCCAAGAGGGGTGTGAAGAGACAAATTGCCCAACAGGGGCTAGTCTAAGGGGACAGAGAGAGTCCCCTGATGATTTAGCTTTAAACTGGGCGGGGCCCAAGTAGCTGGTCTCCTCTTAGGCAATCACAAGTGATTGCCTAAGAGTTGCCTGAGAAAATACAAGACGAGTCAAGATTTTAAAAGGCGGGAGAAAATCAATTTATTTATCCAAAAATTTGTACATAAATAATCAGATGTGGCACAAGGCCAAAAAGGGGTATGGGGGGGAAGATGGGGGTCGGGGGTCGTCCACTTGGTCTATGAATACCCTAAAAACTAGTTTCAGTCACCACAATACCACATTCACTCTATGGACTTAAGCTACTTAAAATATCCCCAGGTGTTTCAATGAATTTTATTTACAATAGATATTTACATGTGTGATGATGGGAGTGGGAGAACAAAAAACTAAGCCTTAAATAATCCCCCAAAAATAAATAAAAATAAAAGTGATGATAAAAATAAAGAACCAAAGAAAATGCTAATTAAGGTGTGTTAGTAAGGTACCCCCCATCCTATCTAGAGTATGAGCTGCTCGCTGTCTTCTGGTACAGACCGAAAGCAAGAGAGTAAGCTCCTAATTGGGAGTGGGCGTTTCTATGGGGGCAAAAGAAATGGAGGGATGGGTTTGTCGGGATGTGCGGTGTCCTTCAGGATAAGAACTATTATGGCGGGTCGGGGATATAAAATAAATTAGGGAGCGGGCATCCTGAAGGAGTTCTGACACCTAAAATAAAGCTGGGGGCAAAGAGCTCATTTACGCTACTAGCTAATAGGGACTGCGCCCAAAATTTACTGGTCAGTTTTTAAGGGGATTTTTGTTTTTCGACAAAGATGCTTTAAGGTCGCTGTGTGCCATGCCTAGGCAGGGAACACGAACTCGAATCTATTCCGCGTGAACACGCATAAGCTAGCGGTGTGTATCCACCTACTTTTGAAAAGTGAAGAAGGCAACCTCCTTCTATCAGATTTGATTTTGATTTTAAGCTGGTGTTTAAAATACGAAATCAAATCATAATAAGAAGGCGGCACCCCCCCACGCCCTATCTCTAAGCGAGAAGTATACACCACGAGTCTAGCTACGGCTAAGATCGCGAGCAAAACCATACGTTTCTCCCTGGGCCACAAGGGGTCCATGTTGAAGACAACGGATGCTAAATCCAAGCACGTCACCCGATCGGGGGTGATGCGAGCCGTCACCTCGCCGACATACGTCCAAAATTCACGAAGTTTGGAGCAGGTGAAAAAGGCATGTTCCGCCGTTTCAATTTCATCTTCCTCGCAACGTGGGCAAAAGGGGCTGATAGCCATACCAATTTTGAATCGTATGTCATTGAGGGGTAACACATTTCGAACCAATCGCCAGGTCAGAGAGAACTCAGAATTATTGAGATAGCTCCTGCCTGGCGCCCAATTCCACTGAGAGCGAGCCTCCTCCTCCGACAATCCAAGTCGCTCCCCAAGAGGATCCGAAGCGGTCCCCACCACTAACTCCCGATAGAATGTCCTTCTAGACCGGGCGAGGTCACTGGACCCCGGCAGCACTCTGAGCGCAGCTCGGCATTCGTTGAAGAACTGCGATTGACTCCTTGGCTTACGTCGGCATTCGGCCAAGTGGTCAGGGATGAGGTTAGGAAAAGCGCTTCCAACCGCAGGGCCCCACGCAGACTCCTCTGTCAAGGTTCGGCTCAGGAATGATAACCGCTCGGCATACAAATGGCTCGCCAAGTCGGGCATTCCCAAGCCTCCCACATCAGGACGTTGAGTACAGACCTGTCTACGGACTAGCGGCTTCCCCTTTGCCCACAAAAGCGAGAAAAGGAGACGCGTTAAAACCGCTCGGCGGTCCGCAGGCAGAGGTAGTACAGCCAATCGGTAAAGGATGAGCGGAAAGACGTACGTGACGCACGCCTCAGCCCGACCTTTAAGGGAAAGCCCCCTTCGAAGCCAAATCCTTACAGACGCTTCGACCTTAGACTGTACTTCCGACCAGTTCTTATCAAGCTGGAGACCGGGTCCGAACCATACGCCGAGGATCCGAACCGGGCCGTCAGTCCAGTTGAAAAGGCCCGGGAGCGCAGCCGCGCCACTCCAGGCAGCCAACCTTAGGCCATTGGATTTGCTAAGGTTGACTTTGGCCCCTGTCACTTTTTCGTACCTTCTGAGTGCCTTAGTCACCGCGAGAATGTCTCGAAAGCACGACACAAACACGGTGACATCATCGGCATACGCGGATACCCTGGCTCGCGCACCGCCAGGAAGAGCAATACCGCGTAGGGCCAGTCCAGGCTCCCCGATCCTAAGCCTGCGGAGAAAAGGCTCCAAGGCAAGGACGTAAAGCAGGGGAGACAGCGGACATCCCTGACGTACCGACCGAGAGACGGCAAAAGACTCCGATCGCATTCCATTCACTTGCACCACTGCCGTCGGCCCGCGATACAAAATGGAGATCCATCTGCGGAAGTCCGGTGTAAAACCGGAGGCCTCTAAAACAGATCCCAGGAACCGATGGTCGACCCTGTCAAAAGCTTTGGACTGATCTAAATTGATCAGCGCGGCTTCGGTGTCGTCTTCTAATCCCTCTATGATCGTGCGCATCAGATGCAAGTTGTTTTGAATCGATCTCCCCTTCACAGCATAATTCTGATCAGGTTCGACCAACTCAGCGATAACAAGCTGCAACCGATTTGCAAGAACTTTGGCCAAAATCTTTAAATCTGTGTTTAGCAGAGTTATGGGCCTGTAATCGTCTAATTCCCCACCATCTTGGCCCTTTTTCTGAAGCAATGTGATCACTCCCTTGGTGACTTGACCGGGGATAGAACCCTGTTCAAACCAGTGATTGAACACATTGACCAGAATAGGTACGAAGATGTGCGACAGCCTCAAGAACAATTCATAGGGCAAACCATCGAGTCCCGGCGATTTGTCGTAGCCGACCTGCTTCAGTGCAGCCAAGACCTCACACTCTGTAACGCGCCCATCACAGCTAGCCGCTCGGGCCGCCTCCAGGCGGGGCGAGCCAGCTAAATAGCTGCCAAACTCCTCGACGCGGAGTCCGGGCAGTTGGGTGAACCGTTCCATGAAATGCTCACGAAATCCCCGGCAAATCTCCCGAGCCGACACAAGGGTGTGTCCTTCCGGGTGTTTGACTTGACGAATGAGACCGACCGAGCTGCGACGAAGTGGAGTTCTACGCTCTTGCGCGTCCACATTCACGGCTTCGTTGGACACTCTATCTAGCCTAGCTCTAACTACTTGACCTTCATACCGCACGTTAGCCGCACGTTTCAGGTCCCCCTTAGCTAGTTCTATGCCTAGGGAATCCCCCCCAGCCACCGCCCGGGCCAGCTTAGTTTCTAAACGCTTTTCTGTTTCTGCCTTATTTAAGGCGAGGCGTTGGCTATATTGAACAGAAAAGCGCCTAATGCCAACTTTGGCGTTAACCCACCACTTACTCCCGGTTACCGCCCCCACTAATCCCTTTTGAAAGTTAAGAGATAGCTGCTCCCGGAAGTCACGTATCTCCAGTAAGGAGGTATTTAACTTCCAGTAGCTAGCTACCTTGTGTGTCTTAGGGCCTAACTCCAGACTGGCCACAAGTAGCTTGTGGTCAGAATGGCCTAACCAGTGGAACGTGGGACAAGAGATATAATCTACGTTGCCTCTTCTAATTAGCAATCTATCCAAGTAAGTACTTGAAAGGAAAGTGCCGCTAGCGAGCCACGTCCACATCTCCCGCCCTGGGTGATCGATACGAAATCTGTCGACCAGATCGCATTGTGCCATCAGATCAGACAGACTTGTCTCACACCTATCCGACCCACTAGGTCCCCCCACCTTATCTATCCTGGGATCAAGGATGGCATTCCAATCTCCCACTAGGATTAGCCGCTCCGAACCACCGAGAAACCCCTCCAACCCTCGGAAAAAGGAAACCCTCTCACGAATGGAATTGGGCGCATAAACCGCGACGATTCGAAACATGGCACTATTTACGGCAACATCAGCCACGACCAGTCTGCCATCAGCATCCGCGTGAACAACGTTTACCCTTGCTAACAGAGTGCGTCTAACTAACAGCGAAACTCCCCGAGCAGAACGGTCACCAAAAGCTGAAAAAACATCGAAATGTTCCGACAGCAGTCGGTGATCGTCCATCGAAACATAGTGAGTTTCCTGTACCGCAGCCACATCTAATTCAAGAGCCTTGAGATCCCCCAGTATGCGGGCTGCCTTGCTTAAGGATCTCAAGCCTCTCGCGTTCAAGCTTCCTAGTTTCAAGGTCGTAGCCATTGCACTAGTCAGTGTCAATCAGCGGCCTAAAGTCTTTGTCAGTGAGGATGCCGACGGCATGCCCGATATTGCCAGTGAGCAATTCCGACGACGCGCGGCCGTCTCGGGAGATGCCCCCGACATCCAGGGGGAAGGTTAACTTTAACGCTCTATAAAAAGAAGGGTGGACGTAAATGGGGATCCTCCCTTCACATTTATCCCTCAGATCGTCGAGGGAGTCGTGCCCTTCTTCCACCAACGTTAGACCCAGGATCGCATCCTTTGCTGCTTCTATCATTCGCCACATGGATTTCGTGCGGCGAATTTTCGTCTTCCTGACGAACGTGATCAGCAAAGGAGCATCGGGGAAGTTGGACGGGTTGGTAATGTCCAGACCCTGGGTCTTCGTAAGGAGCTGCAGCGGTTTGATGGCACCTCTCTGCTGCGGCGTAAGCTCGGCAGCGGCGTGGTGCAGATCTGCATTGCAGATGAGGTCCCCTGGCAGGAAGGGGAGCTTTCTCGTCTTCTCCTTTCTTGTAGGAGAGGGCGACGCTTTTTGTTTCTTGGCCTGTTTGGCCACATTGGGAGTTTTGGACCCCGACTCTTCCTTTTGAGACAGAGAGCGGGAACTAGCTGGGGGAGTTTCAGTGGGGGAAGGGGATTTCTGCTCAGTGGTGGGTTTAGGTTTTGGGGATTCGGGGGACTGAGCAGGAGAGATAGTCATCTCTACGGACATTGGGGCGGGGGATTGGGGCCCAGCCTCTTTTGATAGTGAAACGGCACGTTTGGCCACCTTTCTGTCCCGGGTGAACTTTTTCTCTGTCTCTCGAGCCGGGGCCGGGCCAGCGTCACCCTCCATCTTCTCCCCTTCCGAGTCGGACGATGATGATGTTGACGAAGGTAGTGACAGGGGAGCCTCTGTCTTCCGTTTGGTGGCCGCTGCCGTGCCAGATGTTTGCTGCGGCTCCTTATCGGTGGGCATATCCTCGCTCATTGACTTGGCGGGACCCCGCATCCCTTTTACTTCAGAGGGCTGCACTTTGGAGGAGGGCTTCTGTGGTTTGTTCTTTCGGACCACTGGGGTGAAACCCTCCTCGTCTTTTCCGGTTTTAGGAGCTGCTGATGCCGCTGGACCTCCCGGGGCTGCGGCAGAAGGGGTCTTCTTGATTGGCGCCTTTTTTGGGCAGTCTTTCGCCATATGCCCCTTCTGCTCGCAGTGCCAGCAATGTGGCCTCCTGCCCTCGACGATGATAGACATCGACCAGGAGTCGCACTTGAGCAGTGGCGGTATCTTGTTGAAGCCATCCCGGTCCAAACGCATTTTAATTTTGTAGTCCCCTACCATTAGGTTATGGGGACCGCGGACCGGGATTATGGCTTCGACGTCCCCATATTGACTCATCACTGCACCTAGTTGCTCCGAGTCAATATAGCAGGGGACGCCGAGGACAGTGACTAGTGTCCTCCTCCTGCTCAAGTACTCCGGCCTGAGGATCAGATGTTTATGCCTCAGGTCGGCCCTGGCCAACTTCTCTGCTTCCTGTTCAGAGGGGAGTAAAAGGTCCCAGGTTGCGAAACCTCGACGGCAAATATATGTCGCCGGGACTTTCAGGGACCATAAAATCTCCCCTACCGTTTCGATCTGGAGCCCAGCCAGCCCTTTGGTTCTGGAGTCGATGGTGACTAGCGAAACAATTCGCTTCGCTAGCCGTTCCACCGCTCCTGGCGCTGCTTTGATAACGCTACCGTCGGTTAGTTCCTTGTACTTAGACTCGAACAACCGACGGTATTCTGACGGGCTTCTTTGCGACTGGGGTCCCCACTGGTCTTTAGGTGATTGGGCAGGAGAGTTGGTTTGCGCCGGAGTTGTAGGTGTTACAGCCTTCGTCGGCGACGGCGTCTTCTGCCCGGGAGGTATCGCCCATGAATTGGGTGTCTCCGCTGGTGTTGATGAGAGGGACGGCCACTCCTTTGGAGCTGTTTCCGGCGTTGTTGCCGGCGGAGTGGCCGCCTTGGTTCCTCTCTTGCCAGCGACATCCGCTGCTCCTTTTTTGGTGACGGTGCGAGCAGCCCCCATCTTCCTCGGCCTAGACTGCCGCATGCTAGCCTTGGCCGGGCCATCTGGAGTCAGCTGCAGAACTTCCATGCTGCTGTCTCTGCTACTGCCACGACTGCTCACAGGGCTGTGGTCGCTGCAGACACTGCTGTCGCTGCAAATGCTGCTGTCACTTCCAAAGAGTTCTTGGGTGAGGTTGCGGCATTGAGCAGAGTCCCTGTCAATGTGGGCTGGCGGCTGATCTGGGTCGGTGGCCCCTTCTTTGTGGGACTCCACCGACCGGGTCGCTCTTACTCCTGGAGGCAGGCGGCCTTTTCGCCTACTACCAGGCGGGCTGACGGTTGAAGCCCGGCGAGCGATTGGTACAGTGGGGAGTCGTTCCCACCGACCCAGATCACCTCTAGGATCTGAGCTATCCTGGGTGGAGCTGCCGGGGACAGCAGCGTGCAAGCTAACAGGGCTCCCGCCTAAGGCGGCAGACCCTGATCTACTTTCAGTGCTGGGAGCGGCACTGGCGGACGTACTGGGCACGACGCCTATGGCGGCGTGACCGTCCTGCTGTTTGAGGTCTGCTCCCTCCCCGACCTGAGACCGTCGCCTCAGTTCGGAAAAGGAGCCCGGGCTAGACAAAGACTCTGCAGCAGAGCCCGGACCACTCCTCCCCTCTTCCATCCAACTCCCGGCTAGAGACCCGCCGATTCGGATTCAGGAAGACCGTCGCCAAAAGGTACGTAAGTCAGACCCGAAACCTGCCAGCTGCTTAAGTCAAGCCTGGGGGTTGGACACCTGCAAGAGAAGGGAACAAAAAGATTAATACAATGGAACCGCCCAACAGGGGCGGCCACCCAAGAGGGGTGTGAAGAGACAAATTGCCCAACAGGGGCTAGTCTAAGGGGACAGAGAGAGTCCCCTGATGATTTAGCTTTAAACTGGGCGGGGCCCAAGTAGCTGGTCTCCTCTTAGGCAATCACAAGTGATTGCCTAAGAGTTGCCTGAAAAAATACAAGACGAGTCAAGATTTTAAAAGGCGGGAGAAAATCAATTTATTTATCCAAAAATTTGTACATAAATAATCAGATGTGGCACAAGGCCAAAAAGGGGTATGGGGGGGAAGATGGGGGTCGGGGGTCGTCCACTTGGTCTATGAATACCCTAAAAACTAGTTTCAGTCACCACAATACCACATTCACTCTATGGACTTAAGCTACTTAAAATATCCCCAGGTGTTTCAATGAATTTTATTTACAATAGATATTTACATGTGTGATGATGGGAGTGGGAGAACAAAAAACTAAGCCTTAAATAATCCCCCAAAAATAAATAAAAATAAAAGTGATGATAAAAATAAAGAACCAAAGAAAATGCTAATTAAGGTGTGTTAGTAAGGTACCCCCCATCCTATCTAGAGTATGAGCTGCTCGCTGTCTTCTGGTACAGACCGAAAGCAAGAGAGTAAGCTCCTAATTGGGAGTGGGCGTTTCTATGGGGGCAAAAGAAATGGAGGGATGGGTTTGTCGGGATGTGCGGTGTCCTTCAGGATAAGAACTATTATGGCGGGTCGGGGATATAAAATAAATTAGGGAGCGGGCATCCTGAAGGAGTTCTGACACCTAAAATAAAGCTGGGGGCAAAGAGCTCATTTA
The DNA here is from genome assembly GCA_963556195.1 of Sepiola atlantica. Classification (NCBI taxonomy): domain Eukaryota; kingdom Metazoa; phylum Mollusca; class Cephalopoda; order Sepiida; family Sepiolidae; genus Sepiola; species Sepiola atlantica. Next base: position 11,952,933 of record OY744549.1, on the reverse strand, counting down.
CGCTACTAGCTAATAGGGACTGCGCCCAAAATTTACTGGTCAGTTTTTAAGGGGATTTTTGTTTTTCGACAAAGATGCTTTAAGGTCGCTGTGTGCCATGCCTAGGCAGGGAACACGAACTCGAATCTATTCCGCGTGAACACGCATAAGCTAGCGGTGTGTATCCACCTACTTTTGAAAAGTGAAGAAGGCAACCTCCTTCTATCAGATTTGATTTTGATTTTAAGCTGGTGTTTAAAATACGAAATCAAATCATAATAAGAAGGCGGCACCCCCCCACGCCCTATCTCTAAGCGAGAAGTATACACCACGAGTCTAGCTACGGCTAAGATCGCGAGCAAAACCATACGTTTCTCCCTGGGCCACAAGGGGTCCATGTTGAAGACAACGGATGCTAAATCCAAGCACGTCACCCGATCGGGGGTGATGCGAGCCGTCACCTCGCCGACATACGTCCAAAATTCACGAAGTTTGGAGCAGGTGAAAAAGGCATGTTCCGCCGTTTCAATTTCATCTTCCTCGCAACGTGGGCAAAAGGGGCTGATAGCCATACCAATTTTGAATCGTATGTCATTGAGGGGTAACACATTTCGAACCAATCGCCAGGTCAGAGAGAACTCAGAATTATTGAGATAGCTCCTGCCTGGCGCCCAATTCCACTGAGAGCGAGCCTCCTCCTCCGACAATCCAAGTCGCTCCCCAAGAGGATCCGAAGCGGTCCCCACCACTAACTCCCGATAGAATGTCCTTCTAGACCGGGCGAGGTCACTGGACCCCGGCAGCACTCTGAGCGCAGCTCGGCATTCGTTGAAGAACTGCGATTGACTCCTTGGCTTACGTCGGCATTCGGCCAAGTGGTCAGGGATGAGGTTAGGAAAAGCGCTTCCAACCGCAGGGCCCCACGCAGACTCCTCTGTCAAGGTTCGGCTCAGGAATGATAACCGCTCGGCATACAAATGGCTCGCCAAGTCGGGCATTCCCAAGCCTCCCACATCAGGACGTTGAGTACAGACCTGTCTACGGACTAGCGGCTTCCCCTTTGCCCACAAAAGCGAGAAAAGGAGACGCGTTAAAACCGCTCGGCGGTCCGCAGGCAGAGGTAGTACAGCCAATCGGTAAAGGATGAGCGGAAAGACGTACGTGACGCACGCCTCAGCCCGACCTTTAAGGGAAAGCCCCCTTCGAAGCCAAATCCTTACAGACGCTTCGACCTTAGACTGTACTTCCGACCAGTTCTTATCAAGCTGGAGACCGGGTCCGAACCATACGCCGAGGATCCGAACCGGGCCGTCAGTCCAGTTGAAAAGGCCCGGGAGCGCAGCCGCGCCACTCCAGGCAGCCAACCTTAGGCCATTGGATTTGCTAAGGTTGACTTTGGCCCCTGTCACTTTTTCGTACCTTCTGAGTGCCTTAGTCACCGCGAGAATGTCTCGAAAGCACGACACAAACACGGTGACATCATCGGCATACGCGGATACCCTGGCTCGCGCACCGCCAGGAAGAGCAATACCGCGTAGGGCCAGTCCAGGCTCCCCGATCCTAAGCCTGCGGAGAAAAGGCTCCAAGGCAAGGACGTAAAGCAGGGGAGACAGCGGACATCCCTGACGTACCGACCGAGAGACGGCAAAAGACTCCGATCGCATTCCATTCACTTGCACCACTGCCGTCGGCCCGCGATACAAAATGGAGATCCATCTGCGGAAGTCCGGTGTAAAACCGGAGGCCTCTAAAACAGATCCCAGGAACCGATGGTCGACCCTGTCAAAAGCTTTGGACTGATCTAAATTGATCAGCGCGGCTTCGGTGTCGTCTTCTAATCCCTCTATGATCGTGCGCATCAGATGCAAGTTGTTTTGAATCGATCTCCCCTTCACAGCATAATTCTGATCAGGTTCGACCAACTCAGCGATAACAAGCTGCAACCGATTTGCAAGAACTTTGGCCAAAATCTTTAAATCTGTGTTTAGCAGAGTTATGGGCCTGTAATCGTCTAATTCCCCACCATCTTGGCCCTTTTTCTGAAGCAATGTGATCACTCCCTTGGTGACTTGACCGGGGATAGAACCCTGTTCAAACCAGTGATTGAACACATTGACCAGAATAGGTACGAAGATGTGCGACAGCCTCAAGAACAATTCATAGGGCAAACCATCGAGTCCCGGCGATTTGTCGTAGCCGACCTGCTTCAGTGCAGCCAAGACCTCACACTCTGTAACGCGCCCATCACAGCTAGCCGCTCGGGCCGCCTCCAGGCGGGGCGAGCCAGCTAAATAGCTGCCAAACTCCTCGACGCGGAGTCCGGGCAGTTGGGTGAACCGTTCCATGAAATGCTCACGAAATCCCCGGCAAATCTCCCGAGCCGACACAAGGGTGTGTCCTTCCGGGTGTTTGACTTGACGAATGAGACCGACCGAGCTGCGACGAAGTGGAGTTCTACGCTCTTGCGCGTCCACATTCACGGCTTCGTTGGACACTCTATCTAGCCTAGCTCTAACTACTTGACCTTCATACCGCACGTTAGCCGCACGTTTCAGGTCCCCCTTAGCTAGTTCTATGCCTAGGGAATCCCCCCCAGCCACCGCCCGGGCCAGCTTAGTTTCTAAACGCTTTTCTGTTTCTGCCTTATTTAAGGCGAGGCGTTGGCTATATTGAACAGAAAAGCGCCTAATGCCAACTTTGGCGTTAACCCACCACTTACTCCCGGTTACCGCCCCCACTAATCCCTTTTGAAAGTTAAGAGATAGCTGCTCCCGGAAGTCACGTATCTCCAGTAAGGAGGTATTTAACTTCCAGTAGCTAGCTACCTTGTGTGTCTTAGGGCCTAACTCCAGACTGGCCACAAGTAGCTTGTGGTCAGAATGGCCTAACCAGTGGAACGTGGGACAAGAGATATAATCTACGTTGCCTCTTCTAATTAGCAATCTATCCAAGTAAGTACTTGAAAGGAAAGTGCCGCTAGCGAGCCACGTCCACATCTCCCGCCCTGGGTGATCGATACGAAATCTGTCGACCAGATCGCATTGTGCCATCAGATCAGACAGACTTGTCTCACACCTATCCGACCCACTAGGTCCCCCCACCTTATCTATCCTGGGATCAAGGATGGCATTCCAATCTCCCACTAGGATTAGCCGCTCCGAACCACCGAGAAACCCCTCCAACCCTCGGAAAAAGGAAACCCTCTCACGAATGGAATTGGGCGCATAAACCGCGACGATTCGAAACATGGCACTATTTACGGCAACATCAGCCACGACCAGTCTGCCATCAGCATCCGCGTGAACAACGTTTACCCTTGCTAACAGAGTGCGTCTAACTAACAGCGAAACTCCCCGAGCAGAACGGTCACCAAAAGCTGAAAAAACATCGAAATGTTCCGACAGCAGTCGGTGATCGTCCATCGAAACATAGTGAGTTTCCTGTACCGCAGCCACATCTAATTCAAGAGCCTTGAGATCCCCCAGTATGCGGGCTGCCTTGCTTAAGGATCTCAAGCCTCTCGCGTTCAAGCTTCCTAGTTTCAAGGTCGTAGCCATTGCACTAGTCAGTGTCAATCAGCGGCCTAAAGTCTTTGTCAGTGAGGATGCCGACGGCATGCCCGATATTGCCAGTGAGCAATTCCGACGACGCGCGGCCGTCTCGGGAGATGCCCCCGACATCCAGGGGGAAGGTTAACTTTAACGCTCTATAAAAAGAAGGGTGGACGTAAATGGGGATCCTCCCTTCACATTTATCCCTCAGATCGTCGAGGGAGTCGTGCCCTTCTTCCACCAACGTTAGACCCAGGATCGCATCCTTTGCTGCTTCTATCATTCGCCACATGGATTTCGTGCGGCGAATTTTCGTCTTCCTGACGAACGTGATCAGCAAAGGAGCATCGGGGAAGTTGGACGGGTTGGTAATGTCCAGACCCTGGGTCTTCGTAAGGAGCTGCAGCGGTTTGATGGCACCTCTCTGCTGCGGCGTAAGCTCGGCAGCGGCGTGGTGCAGATCTGCATTGCAGATGAGGTCCCCTGGCAGGAAGGGGAGCTTTCTCGTCTTCTCCTTTCTTGTAGGAGAGGGCGACGCTTTTTGTTTCTTGGCCTGTTTGGCCACATTGGGAGTTTTGGACCCCGACTCTTCCTTTTGAGACAGAGAGCGGGAACTAGCTGGGGGAGTTTCAGTGGGGGAAGGGGATTTCTGCTCAGTGGTGGGTTTAGGTTTTGGGGATTCGGGGGACTGAGCAGGAGAGATAGTCATCTCTACGGACATTGGGGCGGGGGATTGGGGCCCAGCCTCTTTTGATAGTGAAACGGCACGTTTGGCCACCTTTCTGTCCCGGGTGAACTTTTTCTCTGTCTCTCGAGCCGGGGCCGGGCCAGCGTCACCCTCCATCTTCTCCCCTTCCGAGTCGGACGATGATGATGTTGACGAAGGTAGTGACAGGGGAGCCTCTGTCTTCCGTTTGGTGGCCGCTGCCGTGCCAGATGTTTGCTGCGGCTCCTTATCGGTGGGCATATCCTCGCTCATTGACTTGGCGGGACCTCGCATCCCTTTTACTTCAGAGGGCTGCACTTTGGAGGAGGGCTTCTGTGGTTTGTTCTTTCGGACCACTGGGGTGAAACCCTCCTCGTCTTTTCCGGTTTTAGGAGCTGCTGATGCCGCTGGACCTCCCGGGGCTGCGGCAGAAGGGGTCTTCTTGATTGGCGCCTTTTTTGGGCAGTCTTTCGCCATATGCCCCTTCTGCTCGCAGTGCCAGCAATGTGGCCTCCTGCCCTCGACGATGATAGACATCGACCAGGAGTCGCACTTGAGCAGTGGCGGTATCTTGTTGAAGCCATCCCGGTCCAAACGCATTTTAATTTTGTAGTCCCCTACCATTAGGTTATGGGGACCGCGGACCGGGATTATGGCTTCGACGTCCCCATATTGACTCATCACTGCACCTAGTTGCTCCGAGTCAATATAGCAGGGGACGCCGAGGACAGTGACTAGTGTCCTCCTCCTGCTCAAGTACTCCGGCCTGAGGATCAGATGTTTATGCCTCAGGTCGGCCCTGGCCAACTTCTCTGCTTCCTGTTCAGAGGGGAGTAAAAGGTCCCAGGTTGCGAAACCTCGACGGCAAATATATGTCGCCGGGACTTTCAGGGACCATAAAATCTCCCCTACCGTTTCGATCTGGAGCCCAGCCAGCCCTTTGGTTCTGGAGTCGATGGTGACTAGCGAAACAATTCGCTTCGCTAGCCGTTCCACCGCTCCTGGCGCTGCTTTGATAACGCTACCGTCGGTTAGTTCCTTGTACTTAGACTCGAACAACCGACGGTATTCTGACGGGCTTCTTTGCGACTGGGGTCCCCACTGGTCTTTAGGTGATTGGGCAGGAGAGTTGGTTTGCGCCGGAGTTGTAGGTGTTACAGCCTTCGTCGGCGACGGCGTCTTCTGCCCGGGAGGTATCGCCCATGAATTGGGTGTCTCCGCTGGTGTTGATGAGAGGGACGGCCACTCCTTTGGAGCTGTTTCCGGCGTTGTTGCCGGCGGAGTGGCCGCCTTGGTTCCTCTCTTGCCAGCGACATCCGCTGCTCCTTTTTTGGTGACGGTGCGAGCAGCCCCCATCTTCCTCGGCCTAGACTGCCGCATGCTAGCCTTGGCCGGGCCATCTGGAGTCAGCTGCAGAACTTCCATGCTGCTGTCTCTGCTACTGCCACGACTGCTCACAGGGCTGTGGTCGCTGCAGACACTGCTGTCGCTGCAAATGCTGCTGTCACTTCCAAAGAGTTCTTGGGTGAGGTTGCGGCATTGAGCAGAGTCCCTGTCAATGTGGGCTGGCGGCTGATCTGGGTCGGTGGCCCCTTCTTTGTGGGACTCCACCGACCGGGTCGCTCTTACTCCTGGAGGCAGGCGGCCTTTTCGCCTACTACCAGGCGGGCTGACGGTTGAAGCCCGGCGAGCGATTGGTACAGTGGGGAGTCGTTCCCACCGACCCAGATCACCTCTAGGATCTGAGCTATCCTGGGTGGAGCTGCCGGGGACAGCAGCGTGCAAGCTAACAGGGCTCCCGCCTAAGGCGGCAGACCCTGATCTACTTTCAGTGCTGGGAGCGGCACTGGCGGACGTACTGGGCACGACGCCTATGGCGGCGTGACCGTCCTGCTGTTTGAGGTCTGCTCCCTCCCCGACCTGAGACCGTCGCCTCAGTTCGGAAAAGGAGCCCGGGCTAGACAAAGACTCTGCAGCAGAGCCCGGACCACTCCTCCCCTCTTCCATCCAACTCCCGGCTAGAGACCCGCCGATTCGGATTCAGGAAGACCGTCGCCAAAAGGTACGTAAGTCAGACCCGAAACCTGCCAGCTGCTTAAGTCAAGCCTGGGGGTTGGACACCTGCAAGAGAAGGGAACAAAAAGATTAATACAATGGAACCGCCCAACAGGGGCGGCCACCCAAGAGGGGTGTGAAGAGACAAATTGCCCAACAGGGGCTAGTCTAAGGGGACAGAGAGAGTCCCCTGATGATTTAGCTTTAAACTGGGCGGGGCCCAAGTAGCTGGTCTCCTCTTAGGCAATCACAAGTGATTGCCTAAGAGTTGCCTGAAAAAATACAAGACGAGTCAAGATTTTAAAAGGCGGGAGAAAATCAATTTATTTATCCAAAAATTTGTACATAAATAATCAGATGTGGCACAAGGCCAAAAAGGGGTATGGGGGGGAAAGTGGGGGTCGGGGGTCGTCCACTTGGTCTATGAATACCCTAAAAACTAGTTTCAGTCACCACAATACCACATTCACTCTATGGACTTAAGCTACTTAAAATATCCCCAGGTGTTTCAATGAATTTTATTTACAATAGATATTTACATGTGTGATGATGGGAGTGGGAGAACAAAAAACTAAGCCTTAAATAATCCCCCAAAAATAAATAAAAATAAAAGTGATGATAAAAATAAAGAACCAAAGAAAATGCTAATTAAGGTGTGTTAGTAAGGTACCCCCCATCCTATCTAGAGTATGAGCTGCTCGCTGTCTTCTGGTGCAGACCGAAAGCAAGAGAGTAAGCTCCTAATTGGGAGTGGGCGTTTCTATGGGGGCAAAAGAAATGGAGGGATGGGTTTGTCGGGATGTGCGGTGTCCTTCAGGATAAGAACTATTATGGCGGGTCGGGGATATAAAATAAATTAGGGAGCGGGCATCCTGAAGGAGTTCTGACACCTAAAATAAAGCTGGGGGCAAAGAGCTCATTTACGCTACTAGCTAATAGGGACTGCGCCCAAAATTTACTGGTCAGTTTTTAAGGGGATTTTTGTTTTTCGACAAAGATGCTTTAAGGTCGCTGTGTGCCATGCCTAGGCAGGGAACACGAACTCGAATCTATTCCGCGTGAACACGCATAAACTAGCGGTGTGTATCCACCTACTTTTGAAAAGTGAAGAAGGCAACCTCCTTCTATCAGATTTGATTTTGATTTTAAGCTGGTGTTTAAAATACGAAATCAAATCATAATAAGAAGGCGGCACCCCCCCACGCCCTATCTCTAAGCGAGAAGTATACACCACGAGTCTAGCTACGGCTAAGATCGCGAGCAAAACCATACGTTTCTCCCTGGGCCACAAGGGGTCCATGTTGAAGACAACGGATGCTAAATCCAAGCACGTCACCCGATCGGGGGTGATGCGAGCCGTCACCTCGCCGACATACGTCCAAAATTCACGAAGTTTGGAGCAGGTGAAAAAGGCATGTTCCGCCGTTTCAATTTCATCTTCCTCGCAACGTGGGCAAAAGGGGCTGATAGCCATACCAATTTTGAATCGTATGTCATTGAGGGGTAACACATTTCGAACCAATCGCCAGGTCAGAGAGAACTCAGAATTATTGAGATAGCTCCTGCCTGGCGCCCAATTCCACTGAGAGCGAGCCTCCTCCTCCGACAATCCAAGTCGCTCCCCAAGAGGATCCGAAGCGGTCCCCACCACTAACTCCCGATAGAATGTCCTTCTAGACCGGGCGAGGTCACTGGACCCCGGCAGCACTCTGAGCGCAGCTCGGCATTCGTTGAAGAACTGCGATTGACTCCTTGGCTTACGTCGGCATTCGGCCAAGTGGTCAGGGATGAGGTTAGGAAAAGCGCTTCCAACCGCAGGGCCCCACGCAGACTCCTCTGTCAAGGTTCGGCTCAGGAATGATAACCGCTCGGCATACAAATGGCTCGCCAAGTCGGGCATTCCCAAGCCTCCCACATCAGGACGTTGAGTACAGACCTGTCTACGGACTAGCGGCTTCCCCTTTGCCCACAAAAGCGAGAAAAGGAGACGCGTTAAAACCGCTCGGCGGTCCGCAGGCAGAGGTAGTACAGCCAATCGGTAAAGGATGAGCGGAAAGACGTACGTGACGCACGCCTCAGCCCGACCTTTAAGGGAAAGCCCCCTTCGAAGCCAAATCCTTACAGACGCTTCGACCTTAGACTGTACTTCCGACCAGTTCTTATCAAGCTGGAGACCGGGTCCGAACCATACGCCGAGGATCCGAACCGGGCCGTCAGTCCAGTTGAAAAGGCCCGGGAGCGCAGCCGCGCCACTCCAGGCAGCCAACCTTAGGCCATTGGATTTGCTAAGGTTGACTTTGGCCCCTGTCACTTTTTCGTACCTTCTGAGTGCCTTAGTCACCGCGAGAATGTCTCGAAAGCACGACACAAACACGGTGACATCATCGGCATACGCGGATACCCTGGCTCGCGCACCGCCAGGAAGAGCAATACCGCGTAGGGCCAGTCCAGGCTCCCCGATCCTAAGCCTGCGGAGAAAAGGCTCCAAGGCAAGGACGTAAAGCAGGGGAGACAGCGGACATCCCTGACGTACCGACCGAGAGACGGCAAAAGACTCCGATCGCATTCCATTCACTTGCACCACTGCCGTCGGCCCGCGATACAAAATGGAGATCCATCTGCGGAAGTCCGGTGTAAAACCGGAGGCCTCTAAAACAGATCCCAGGAACCGATGGTCGACCCTGTCAAAAGCTTTGGACTGATCTAAATTGATCAGCGCGGCTTCGGTGTCGTCTTCTAATCCCTCTATGATCGTGCGCATCAGATGCAAGTTGTTTTGAATCGATCTCCCCTTCACAGCATAATTCTGATCAGGTTCGACCAACTCAGCGATAACAAGCTGCAACCGATTTGCAAGAACTTTGGCCAAAATCTTTAAATCTGTGTTTAGCAGAGTTATGGGCCTGTAATCGTCTAATTCCCCACCATCTTGGCCCTTTTTCTGAAGCAATGTGATCACTCCCTTGGTGACTTGACCGGGGATGGAACCCTGTTCAAACCAGTGATTGAACACATTGACCAGAATAGGTACGAAGATGTGCGACAGCCTCAAGAACAATTCATAGGGCAAACCATCGAGTCCCGGCGATTTGTCGTAGCCGACCTGCTTCAGTGCAGCCAAGACCTCACACTCTGTAACGCGCCCATCACAGCTAGCCGCTCGGGCCGCCTCCAGGCGGGGCGAGCCAGCTAAATAGCTGCCAAACTCCTCGACGCGGAGTCCGGGCAGTTGGGTGAACCGTTCCATGAAATGCTCACGAAATCCCCGGCAAATCTCCCGAGCCGACACAAGGGTGTGTCCTTCCGGGTGTTTGACTTGACGAATGAGACCGACCGAGCTGCGACGAAGTGGAGTTCTACGCTCTTGCGCGTCCACATTCACGGCTTCGTTGGACACTCTATCTAGCCTAGCTCTAACTACTTGACCTTCATACCGCACGTTAGCCGCACGTTTCAGGTCCCCCTTAGCTAGTTCTATGCCTAGGGAATCCCCCCCAGCCACCGCCCGGGCCAACTTAGTTTCTAAACGCTTTTCTGTTTCTGCCTTATTTAAGGCGAGGCGTTGGCTATATTGAACAGAAAAGCGCCTAATGCCAACTTTGGCGTTAACCCACCACTTACTCCCGGTTACCGCCCCCACTAATCCCTTTTGAAAGTTAAGAGATAGCTGCTCCCGGAAGTCACGTATCTCCAGTAAGGAGGTATTTAACTTCCAGTAGCTAGCTACCTTGTGTGTCTTAGGGCCTAACTCCAGACTGGCCACAAGTAGCTTGTGGTCAGAATGGCCTAACCAGTGGAACGTGGGACAAGAGATATAATCTACGTTGCCTCTTCTAATTAGCAATCTATCCAAGTAAGTACTTGAAAGGAAAGTGCCGCTAGCGAGCCACGTCCACATCTCCCGCCCTGGGTGATCGATACGAAATCTGTCGACCAGATCGCATTGTGCCATCAGATCAGACAGACTTGTCTCACACCTATCCGACCCACTAGGTCCCCCCACCTTATCTATCCTGGGATCAAGGATGGCATTCCAATCTCCCACTAGGATTAGCCGCTCCGAACCACCGAGAAACCCCTCCAACCCTCGGAAAAAGGAAACCCTCTCACGAATGGAATTGGGCGCATAAACCGCGACGATTCGAAACATGGCACTATTCACGGCAACATCAGCCACGACCAGTCTGCCATCAGCATCCGCGTGAACAACGTTTACCCTTGCTAACAGAGTGCGTCTAACTAACAGCGAAACTCCCCGAGCAGAACGGTCACCAAATGCTGAAAAAACATCGAAATGTTCCGACAGCAGTCGATGATCGTCCATCGAAACATAGTGAGTTTCCTGTACCGCAGCCACATCTAATTCAAAAGCCTTGAGATCCCCCAGTATGCGGGCTGCTTTGCTTAAGGATCTCAAGCCTCTCGCGTTCAAGCTTCCTAGTTTCAAGGTCGTAGCCATTGCACTAGTCAGTGTCAATCAGCGGCCTAAAGTCTTTGTCAGTGAGGATGCCGACGGCATGCCCGATATTGCCAGTGAGCAATTCTGACGACGCGCGGCCGTCTCGGGAGATGCCCCCGACATCCAGGGGGAAGGTTAACTTTAACGCTCTATAAAAACAAGGGTGGACGTAAATGGGGATCCTCCCTTCACATTTATCCCTCAGATCGTCGAGGGAGTCGTGCCCTTCTTCCACCAACGTTAGACCCAGGATCGCATCCTTTGCTGCTTCTATCATTCGCCACATGGATTTCGTGCGGCGAATTTTCGTCTTCCTGACGAACGTGATCAGCAAAGGAGCATCGGGGAAGTTGGACGGGTTGGTAGTGTCCAGACCCTGGGTCTTCGTAAGGAGCTGCAGCGGTTTGATGGCACCTCTCTGCTGCGGCGTAAGCTCGGCAGCGGCGTGGTGCAGATCTGCATTGCAGATGAGGTCCCCTGGCAGGAAGGGGAGCTTTCTCGTCTTCTCCTTTCTTGTAGGAGAGGGCGACGCTTTTTGTTTCTTGGCCTGTTTGGCCACATTGGGAGTTTTGGACCCCGACTCTTCCTTTCGAGACAGAGAGCGGGAACTAGCTGGGGGAGTTTCAGTGGGGGAAGGGGATTTCTGCTCAGTGGTGGGTTTAGGTTTTGGGGATTCGGGGGACTGAGCAGGAGAGATAGTCATCTCTACGGACATTGGGGCGGGGGATTGGGGCCCAGCCTCTTTTGATAGTGAAACGGCACGTTTGGCCACCTTTCTGTCCCGGGTGAACTTTTTCTCTGTCTCTCGAGCCGGGGCCGGGCAAGCGTCACCCTCCATCTTCTCCCCTTCCGAGTCGGACGATGATGATGTTGATGAAGGTAGTGACAGGGGAGCCTCTGTCTTCCGTTTGGTGGCCGCTGCCGTGCCAGATGTTTGCTGCGGCTCCTTATCGGTGGGCATATCCTCGCTCATTGACTTGGCGGGACCCCGCATCCCTTTTACTTCAGAGGGCTGCACTTTGGAGGAGGGCTTCTGTGGTTTGTTCTTTCGGACCACTGGGGTGAAACCCTCCTCGTCTTTTCCGGTTTTAGGAGCTGCTGATGCCGCTGGACCTCCCGGGGCTGCGGCAGAAGGGGTCTTCTTGATTGGCGCCTTTTTTGGGCAGTCTTTCGCCATATGCCCCTTCTGCTCGCAGTGCCAGCAATGTGGCCTCCTGCCCTCGACGATGATAGACATCGACCAGGAGTCGCACTTGAGCAGTGGCGGTATCTTGTTGAAGCCATCCCGGTCCAAACGCATTTTAATTTTGTAGTCCCCTACCATTAGGTTATGGGGACCGCGGACCGGGATTATGGCTTCGACGTCCCCATATTGACTCATCACTGCACCTAGTTGCTCCGAGTCAATATAGCAGGGGACGCCGAGGACAGTGACTAGTGTCCTCCTCCTGCTCAAGTACTCCGGCCTGAGGATCAGATGTTTATGCCTCAGGTCGGCCCTGGCCAACTTCTCTGCTTCCTGTTCAGAGGGGAGTAAAAGGTCCCAGGTTGCGAAACCTCGACGGCAAATATATGTCGCCGGGACTTTCAGGGACCATAAAATCTCCCCTACCGTCTCGATCTGGAGCCCAGCCAGCCCTTTGGTTCTGGAGTCGATGGTGACTAGCGAAACAATTCGCTTCGCTAGCCGGTCCACCGCTCCTGGCGCTGCTTTGATAACGCTACCGTCGGTTAGTTCCTTGTACTTAGACTCGAACAGCCGACGGTATTCTGACGGGCTTCTTTGCGACTGGGGTCCCCACTGGTCTTTTGGTGATGGTTGGGCAGGAGTGATAGTTGCCGCCGGAGTTGTAGGTGTCTTCGACGGTGACGGCGTCTTCTGCCCGGGAGGTATCGCCCATGAATTGGGTGTCTCCGCTGGTGTTGATGAGAGGGACGGCCACTCCTTTGGAGCTGTTTCCGGCGTTGTTGCCGGCGGAGTGGCCGCCTTGGTTCCTCTCTTGCCAGCGACATCCGCTGCTCCTTTCTTCAAAACAGTGCGAGCAGCCCCCATCTTCCTCGGCCTAGACTGCCGCATGCTAGCCTTGGCCGGACCAACTGGAGTCAGCTGCAGAACTTCCATGCTGCTGTCTCTGCTACTGCCACGACTGCTCACAGGGCTGTGGTCGCTGCAGACACTGCTGTCGCTGCAAATGCTGCTGTCACTGCCAAAAAGTTCTTGGGTCAGGTTGCGGCATTGAGCAGAGTCCCTGTCAATGTGGGCTGGTGGCTGATCTGGGTCGGTGGCCCCTTCTTTGTGGGACTCCACCGACCGGGTCGCTCTTACTCCTGGAGGCAGGCGGCCTTTTCGCCTACTACCAGGCGGGCTGACGGTTGAAGCCCGGCGAGCGATTGGTACAGTGGGGAGTCGTTCCCACCGACCCAGATCACCTCTAGGATCTGAGCTATCCTGGGTGGAGCTGCCGGGGACAGCAGCGTGCAAGCTAACAGGGCTCCCGCCTAAGGCGGCAGACCCTGATCTACTTTCAGTGCTGGGAGCGGCACTGGCGGACGTACTGGGCACGACGCCTATGGCGGCGTGACCGTCCTGCTGTTTGAGGTCTGCTCCCTCCCCGACCTGAGACCGTCGCCTCAGTTCGGAAAAGGAGCCCGGGCTAGACAAAGACTCTGCAGCAGAGCCCGGACCACTCCTCCCCTCTTCCATCCAACTCCCGGCTAGAGACCCGCCGATTCGGATTCAGGAAGACCGTCGCCAAAAGGTACGTAAGTCAGACCCGAAACCTGCCAGCTGCTTAAGTCAAGCCTGGGGGTTGGACACCTGCAAGAGAAGGGAACAAAAAGATTAATACAATGGAACCGCCCAACAGGGGCGGCCACCCAAGAGGGGTGTGAAGAGACAAATTGCCCAACAGGGGCTAGTCTAAGGGGACAGAGAGAGTCCCCTGATGATTTAGCTTTAAACTGGGCGGGGCCCAAGTAGCTGGTCTCCTCTTAGGCAATCACAAGTGATTGCCTAAGAGTTGCCTAGAAAAATACAAGACGAGTCAAGATTTTAAAAGGCGGGAGAAAATCAATTTATTTATCCAAAAATTTGTACATAAATAATCAGATGTGGCACAAGGCCAAAAAGGGGTATGGGGGGGAAGATGGGGGTCGGGGGTCGTCCACTTGGTCTATGAATACCCTAAAAACTAGTTTCAGTCACCACAATACCACATTCACTCTATGGACTTAAGCTACTTAAAATATCCCCAGGTGTTTCAATGAATTTTATTTACAATAGATATTTACATGTGTGATGATGGGAGTGGGAGAACAAAAAACTAAGCCTTAAATAATCCCCCAAAAATAAATAAAAATAAAAGTGATGATAAAAATAAAGAACCAAAGAAAATGCTAATTAAGGTGTGTTAGTAAGGTACCCCCCCATCCTATCTAGAGTATGAGCTGCTCGCTGTCTTCTGGTACAGACCGAAAGCAAGAGAGTAAGCTCCTAATTGGGAGTGGGCGTTTCTATGGGGGCAAAAAGAAATGGAGGGATGGGTTTGTCGGGATGTGCGGTGTCCTTCAGGATAAGAACTATTATGGCGGGTCGGGGATATAAAATAAATTAGGGAGCGGGCATCCTGAAGGAGTTCTGACACCTAAAATAAAGCTGGGGGCAAAGAGCTCATTTACGCTACTAGCTAATAGGGACTGCGCCCAAAATTTACTGGTCAGTTTTTAAGGGGATTTTTGTTTTTCGACAAAGATGCTTTAAGGTCGCTGTGTGCCATGCCTAGGCAGGGAACACGAACTCGAATCTATTCCGCGTGAACACGCATAAGCTAGCGGTGTGTATCCACCTACTTTTGAAAAGTGAAGAAGGCAACCTCCTTCTATCAGATTTGATTTTGATTTTAAGCTGGTGTTTAAAATACGAAATCAAATCATAATAAGAAGGCGGCACCCCCCCACGCCCTATCTCTAAGCGAGAAGTATACACCACGAGTCTAGCTACGGCTAAGATCGCGAGCAAAACCATACGTTTCTCCCTGGGCCACAAGGGGTCCATGTTGAAGACAACGGATGCTAAATCCAAGCACGTCACCTGATCGGGGGTGATGCGAGCCGTCACCTCGCCGACATACGTCCAAAATTCACGAAGTTTGGAGCAGGTGAAAAAGGCATGTTCCGCCGTTTCAATTTCATCTTCCTCGCAACGTGGGCAAAAGGGGCTGATAGCCATACCAATTTTGAATCGTATGTCATTGAGGGGTAACACATTTCGAACCAATCGCCAGGTCAGAGAGAACTCAGAATTATTGAGATAGCTCCTGCCTGGCGCCCAATTCCACTGAGAGCGAGCCTCCTCCTCCGACAATCCAAGTCGCTCCCCAAGAGGATCCGAAGCGGTCCCCACCACTAACTCCCGATAGAATGTCCTTCTAGACCGGGCGAGGTCACTGGACCCCGGCAGCACTCTGAGCGCAGCTCGGCATTCGTTGAAGAACTGCGATTGACTCCTTGGCTTACGTCGGCATTCGGCCAAGTGGTCAGGGATGAGGTTAGGAAAAGCGCTTCCAACCGCAGGGCCCCACGCAGACTCCTCTGTCAAGGTTCGGCTCAGGAATGATAACCGCTCGGCATACAAATGGCTCGCCAAGTCGGGCATTCCCAAGCCTCCCACATCAGGACGTTGAGTACAGACCTGTCTACGGACTAGCGGCTTCCCCTTTGCCCACAAAAGCGAGAAAAGGAGACGCGTTAAAACCGCTCGGCGGTCCGCAGGCAGAGGTAGTACAGCCAATCGGTAAAGGATGAGCGGAAAGACGTACGTGACGCACGCCTCAGCCCGACCTTTAAGGGAAAGCCCCCTTCGAAGCCAAATCCTTACAGACGCTTCGACCTTAGACTGTACTTCCGACCAGTTCTTATCAAGCTGGAGACCGGGTCCGAACCATACGCCGAGGATCCGAACCGGGCCGTCAGTCCAGTTGAAAAGGCCCGGGAGCGCAGCCGCGCCACTCCAGGCAGCCAACCTTAGGCCATTGGATTTGCTAAGGTTGACTTTGGCCCCTGTCACTTTTTCGTACCTTCTGAGTGCCTTAGTCACCGCGAGAATGTCTCGAAAGCACGACACAAACACGGTGACATCATCGGCATACGCGGATACCCTGGCTCGCGCACCGCCAGGAAGAGCAATACCGCGTAGGGCCAGTCCAGGCTCCCCGATCCTAAGCCTGCGGAGAAAAGGCTCCAAGGCAAGGACGTAAAGCAGGGGAGACAGCGGACATCCCTGACGTACCGACCGAGAGACGGCAAAAGACTCCGATCGCATTCCATTCACTTGCACCACTGCCGTCGGCCCGCGATACAAAATGGAGATCCATCTGCGGAAGTCCGGTGTAAAACCGGAGGCCTCTAAAACAGATCCCAGGAACCGATGGTCGACCCTGTCAAAAGCTTTGGACTGATCTAAATTGATCAGCGCGGCTTCGGTGTCGTCTTCTAATCCCTCTATGATCGTGCGCATCAGATGCAAGTTGTTTTGAATCGATCTCCCCTTCACAGCATAATTCTGATCAGGTTCGACCAACTCAGCGATAACAAGCTGCAACCGATTTGCAAGAACTTTGGCCAAAATCTTTAAATCTGTGTTTAGCAGAGTTATGGGCCTGTAATCGTCTAATTCCCCACCATCTTGGCCCTTTTTCTGAAGCAATGTGATCACTCCCTTGGTGACTTGACCGGGGATGGAACCCTGTTCAAACCAGTGATTGAAAACATTGACCAGAATAGGTACGAAGATGTGCGACAGCCTCAAGAACAATTCATAGGGCAAACCATCGAGTCCCGGCGATTTGTCGTAGCCGACCTGCTTCAGTGCAGCCAAGACCTCACATTCTGTAACGCGCCCATCACAGCTAGCCGCTCGGGCCGCCTCCAGGCGGGGCGAGCCAGCTAAATAGCTGCCAAACTCCTCGACGCGGAGTCCGGGCAGTTGGGTGAACCGTTCCATGAAATGCTCACGAAATCCCCGGCAAATCTCCCGAGCCGACACAAGGGTGTGTCCTTCCGGGTGTTTGACTTGACGAATGAGACCGACCGAGCTGCGACGAAGTGGAGTTCTACGCTCTTGCGCGTCCACATTCACGGCTTCGTTGGACACTCTATCTAGCCTAGCTCTAACTACTTGACCCTCATACCGCACGTTAGCCGCACGTTTCAGGTCCCCCTTAGCTAGCTCTATGCCTAGGGAATCCCCCCCAGCCACCGCCCGGGCCAGCTTATTTTCTAAACGCTTTTCTGTTTCTGCCTTATTTAGGGCGAGGCGTTGGCTATATTGAACAGAAAAGCGCCTAATGCCAACTTTGGCGTTAACCCACCACTTACTCCCGGTTACCGCCCCCACTAATCCCTTTTGAAAGTTAAGAGATAGCTGCTCCCGGAAGTCACGTATCTCCAGTAAGGAGGTATTTAACTTCCAGTAGCTAGCTACCTTGTGTGTCTTAGGGGCTAACTCCAGACTGGCCACAAGTAACTTGTGGTCAGAATGGCCTAACCAGTGGAACGTGGGACAAGAGATATAATCTACGTTGCCTCTTCTAATTAGCAATCTATCCAAGTAAGAACTTGAATGGAAAGTGCCGCTAGCGAGCCACGTCCACATCTCCCGCCCTAGGTGATCGATACGAAATCTGTCGACCAGATCGCATTGTGCCATCAGATCAGACAGACTTGTCTCACACCTATCCGACCCACTAGGTCCCCCCACCTTATCTATCCTGGGATCAAGGATGGCATTCCAATCTCCCACTAGGATTAGCCGCTCCGAACCACCGAGAAACCCCTCCAACCCCCGGAAAAAGGAAACCCTCTCACGAATGGAATTGGGCGCATAAACCGCGACGATTCGAAACATGGCACTATTCACGGCAACATCAGCCACGACCAGTCTGCCATCAGCATCCGCGTGAACAACGTTTACCCTTGCTAACAGAGTGCGTCTAACTAACAGCGAAACTCCCCGAGCAGAACGGTCACCAAAAGCTGAAAAAACATCGAAATGTTCCGACAGCAGTCGGTGATCGTCCATCGAAACATAGTGAGTTTCCTGTACCGCAGCCACATCTAATTCAAGAGCCTTGAGATCCCCCAGTATGCGGGCTGCCTTGCTTAAGGATCTCAAGCCTCTCGCGTTCAAGCTTCCTAGTTTCAAGGTCGTAGCCATTGCACTAGTCAGTGTCAATCAGCGGCCTAAAGTCTTTGTCAGTGAGGATGCCGACGGCATGCCCGATATTGCCAGTGAGCAATTCTGACGACGCGCGGCCGTCTCGGGAGATGCCCCCGACATCCAGGGGGAAGGTTAACTTTAACGCTCTATAAAAACAAGGGTGGACGTAAATGGGGATCCTCCCTTCACATTTATCCCTCAGATCGTCGAGGGAGTCGTGCCCTTCTTCCACCAACGTTAGACCCAGGATCGCATCCTTTGCTGCTTCTATCATTCGCCACATGGATTTCGTGCGGCGAATTTTCGTCTTCCTGACGAACGTGATCAGCAAAGGAGCATCGGGGAAGTTGGACGGGTTGGTAGTGTCCAGACCCTGGGTCTTCGTAAGGAGCTGCAGCGGCCTGAGCGCGCTTCTTTGCTGCGGCGTGAGCTCGGCAGCGGCGTGGTGCAGATCTGCTTCGCAGATGAGGTCCCCTGGCAGGAAGGGGAGCTTTCTCGTCTTCTCCTTTCTTGTAGGGGAGGGCGACGCTTTTTGTTTCTTGGCCTGTTTGGCCACATTGGGAGTTTTGGACCCCGACTCTTCCTTTCGAGACAGAGAGCGGGAACTAGCTGGGGGAGTTTCAGTGGGGGAAGGGGATTTCTGCTCAGTGGTGGGTTTAGGTTTTGGGGATTCGGGGGACTGAGCAGGAGAGATAGTCATCTCTACGGACATCGGGGCGGGGGATTGGGGCCCAGCCTCTTTTTCTTGTGAAACGGCACGTTTGGCCACCTTTCTATCCCGGGTGAACTTTTTCACTGTCTCTCGAGCCGGGGCCGGGCCAGCGTCACCCTCCATCTTCTCCCCTTCCGATTCGGACGATGAAGATGTTGACGAAGGTAGTGACAGGGGAACCTCGGTTTTTCGTTTCGTGGCCGCTGCCGTGCTAGATGTTTGCTGCGGCTCCTTATCGGTGGGCATATCCACGCTCATTGACTTAGCGGGACCCCGCATCCCTTTTACTTCAGAGGGCTGCACTTTGGAAGAGGGCTTCTGTGGTTTGTTCTTTCGGACCACTGGGGTGAAACCCTCCTCGTCTTTTCCGGTGTTAGGAGCTGCTGATGCCGCTGGACCTCCCGGGGCTGCGGCAGAAGGGGTCTTCTTGATTGGCGCCTTTTTTGGGCAGTCTTTCGCCATATGCCCCTTCTGCTCGCAGTGCCAGCAATGTGGCCTCCTGCCCTCGACGATGATAGACATCGACCAGGAGTCGCACTTGAGCAGTGGCGGTATCTTGTTGAAGCCATCCCGGTCCAAACGCATTTTAATTTTGTAGTCCCCTACCATTAGGTTATGGGGACCGCGGACCGGGATTATGGCTTCGACGTCCCCATATTGACTCATCACTGCACCTAGTTGCTCCGAGTCAATATAGCAGGGGACGCCGAGGACAGTGACTAGTGTCCTCCTCCTGCTCAAGTACTCCGGCCTGAGGATCAGATGTTTATGCCTCAGGTCGGCCCTGGCCAACTTCTCTGCTTCCTGTTCAGAGGGGAGTAAAAGGTCCCAGGTTGCGAAACCTCGACGGCAAATATATGTCGCCGGGACTTTCAGGGACCATAAAATCTCCCCTACCGTTTCGATCTGGAGCCCAGCCAGCCCTTTGGTTCTGGAGTCGATGGTGACTAGCGAAACAATTCGCTTCGCTAGCCGTTCCACCGCTCCTGGCGCTGCTTTGATAACGCTACCGTCGGTTAGTTCCTTGTACTTAGACTCGAACAACCGACGGTATTCTGACGGGCTTCTTTGCGACTGGGGTCCCCACTGGTCTTTAGGTGATTGGGCAGGAGAGTTGGTTTGCGCCGGAGTTGTAGGTGTTACAGCCTTCGTCGGCGACGGCGTCTTCTGCCCGGGAGGTATCGCCCATGAATTGGGTGTCTCCGCTGGTGTTGATGAGAGGGACGGCCACTCCTTTGGAGCTGTTTCCGGCGTTGTTGCCGGCGGAGTGGCCGCCTTGGTTCCTCTCTTGCCAGCGACATCCGCTGCTCCTTTTTTGGTGACGGTGCGAGCAGCCCCCATCTTCCTCGGCCTAGACTGCCGCATGCTAGCCTTGGCCGGGCCATCTGGAGTCAGCTGCAGAACTTCCATGCTGCTGTCTCTGCTACTGCCACGACTGCTCACAGGGCTGTGGTCGCTGCAGACACTGCTGTCGCTGCAAATGCTGCTGTCACTTCCAAAGAGTTCTTGGGTGAGGTTGCGGCATTGAGCAGAGTCCCTGTCAATGTGGGCTGGCGGCTGATCTGGGTCGGTGGCCCCTTCTTTGTGGGACTCCACCGACCGGGTCGCTCTTACTCCTGGAGGCAGGCGGCCTTTTCGCCTACTACCAGGCGGGCTGACGGTTGAAGCCCGGCGAGCGATTGGTACAGTGGGGAGTCGTTCCCACCGACCCAGATCACCTCTAGGATCTGAGCTATCCTGGGTGGAGCTGCCGGGGACAGCAGCGTGCAAGCTAACAGGGCTCCCGCCTAAGGCGGCAGACCCTGATCTACTTTCAGTGCTGGGAGCGGCACTGGCGGACGTACTGGGCACGACGCCTATGGCGGCGTGACCGTCCTGCTGTTTGAGGTCTGCTCCCTCCCCGACCTGAGACCGTCGCCTCAGTTCGGAAAAGGAGCCCGGGCTAGACAAAGACTCTGCAGCAGAGCCCGGACCACTCCTCCCCTCTTCCATCCAACTCCCGGCTAGAGACCCGCCGATTCGGATTCAGGAAGACCGTCGCCAAAAGGTACGTAAGTCAGACCCGAAACCTGCCAGCTGCTTAAGTCAAGCCTGGGGGTTGGACACCTGCAAGAGAAGGGAACAAAAAGATTAATACAATGGAACCGCCCAACAGGGGCGGCCACCCAAGAGGGGTGTGAAGAGACAAATTGCCCAACAGGGGCTAGTCTAAGGGGACAGAGAGAGTCCCCTGATGATTTAGCTTTAAACTGGGCGGGGCCCAAGTAGCTGGTCTCCTCTTAGGCAATCACAAGTGATTGCCTAAGAGTTGCCTAGAAAAATACAAGACGAGTCAAGATTTTAAAAGGCGGGAGAAAATCAATTTATTTATCCAAAAATTTGTACATAAATAATCAGATGTGGCACAAGGCCAAAAAGGGGTATGGGGGGGAAGATGGGGGTCGGGGGTCGTCCACTTGGTCTATGAATACCCTAAAAACTAGTTTCAGTCACCACAATACCACATTCACTCTATGGACTTAAGCTACTTAAAATATCCCCAGGTGTTTCAATGAATTTTATTTACAATAGATATTTACATGTGTGATGATGGGAGTGGGAGAACAAAAAACTAAGCCTTAAATAATCCCCCAAAAATAAATAAAAATAAAAGTGATGATAAAAATAAAGAACCAAAGAAAATGCTAATTAAGGTGTGTTAGTAAGGTACCCCCCATCCTATCTAGAGTATGAGCTGCTCGCTGTCTTCTGGTACAGACCGAAAGCAAGAGAGTAAGCTCCTAATTGGGAGTGGGCGTTTCTATGGGGGCAAAAGAAATGGAGGGATGGGTTTGTCGGGATGTGCGGTGTCCTTCAGGATAAGAACTATTATGGCGGGTCGGGGATATAAAATAAATTAGGGAGCGGGCATCCTGAAGGAGTTCTGACACCTAAAATAAAGCTGGGGGCAAAGAGCTCATTTACGCTACTAGCTAATAGGGACTGCGCCCAAAATTTACTGGTCAGTTTTTAAGGGGATTTTTGTTTTTCGACAAAGATGCTTTAAGGTCGCTGTGTGCCATGCCTAGGCAGGGAACACGAACTCGAATCTATTCCGCGTGAACACGCATAAACTAGCGGTGTGTATCCACCTACTTTTGAAAAGTGAAGAAGGCAACCTCCTTCTATCAGATTTGATTTTGATTTTAAGCTGGTGTTTAAAATACGAAATCAAATCATAATAAGAAGGCGGCACCCCCCACGCCCTATCTCTAAGCGAGAAGTATACACCACGAGTCTAGCTACGGCTAAGATCGCGAGCAAAACCATACGTTTCTCCCTGGGCCACAAGGGGTCCATGTTGAAGACAACGGATGCTAAATCCAAGCACGTCACCCGATCGGGGGTGATGCGAGCCGTCACCTCGCCGACATACGTCCAAAATTCACGAAGTTTGGAGCAGGTGAAAAAGGCATGTTCCGCCGTTTCAATTTCATCTTCCTCGCAACGTGGGCAAAAGGGGCTGATAGCCATACCAATTTTGAATCGTATGTCATTGAGGGGTAACACATTTCGAACCAATCGCCAGGTCAGAGAGAACTCAGAATTATTGAGATAGCTCCTGCCTGGCGCCCAATTCCACTGAGAGCGAGCCGCCTCCTCCGACAATCCAAGTCGCTCCCCAAGAGGATCCGAAGCGGTCCCCACCACTAACTCCCGATAGAATGTCCTTCTAGACCGGGCGAGGTCACTGGACCCCGGCAGCACTCTGAGCGCAGCTCGGCATTCGTTGAAGAACTGCGATTGACTCCTTGGCTTACGTCGGCATTCGGCCAAGTGGTCAGGGATGAGGTTAGGAAAAGCGCTTCCAACCGCAGGGCCCCACGCAGACTCCTCTGTCAAGGTTCGGCTCAGGAATGATAACCGCTCGGCATACAAATGGCTCGCCAAGTCGGGCATTCCCAAGCCTCCCACATCAGGACGTTGAGTACAGACCTGTCTGCGGACTAGCGGCTTCCCCTTTGCCCACAAAAGCGAGAAAAGGAGACGCGTCAAAACCGCTCGGCGGTCCGCAGGCAGAGGTAGTACAGCCAATCGGTAAAGGATGAGCGGAAAGACGTACGTGACGCACGCCTCAGCCCGACCTTTAAGGGAAAGCCCCCTTCGAAGCCAAATCCTTACAGACGCTTCGACCTTAGACTGTACTTCCGACCAGTTCTTATCAAGCTGGAGACCGGGTCCGAACCATACGCCGAGGATCCGAACCGGGCCGTCAGTCCAGTTGAAAAGGCCCGGGAGCGCAGCCGCGCCACTCCAGGCAGCCAACCTTAGGCCATTGGATTTGCTAAGGTTGACTTTGGCCCCTGTCACTTTTTCGTACCTTCTGAGTGCCTTAGTCACCGCGAGAATGTCTCGAAAGCACGACACAAACACGGTGACATCATCGGCATACGCGGATACCCTGGCTCGCGCACCGCCAGGAAGAGCAATACCGCGTAGGGCCAGTCCAGGCTCCCCGATCCTAAGCCTGCGGAGAAAAGGCTCCAAGGCAAGGACGTAAAGCAGGGGAGACAGCGGACATCCCTGACGTACCGACCGAGAGACGGCAAAAGACTCCGATCGCATTCCATTCACTTGCACCACTGCCGTCGGCCCGCGATACAAAATGGAGATCCATCTGCGGAAGTCCGGTGTAAAACCGGAGGCCTCTAAAACAGATCCCAGGAACCGATGGTCGACCCTGTCAAAAGCTTTGGACTGATCTAAATTGATCAGCGCGGCTTCGGTGTCGTCTTCTAATCCCTCTATGATCGTGCGCATCAGATGCAAGTTGTTTTGAATCGATCTCCCCTTCACAGCATAATTCTGATCAGGTTCGACCAACTCAGCGATAACAAGCTGCAACCGATTTGCAAGAACTTTGGCCAAAATCTTTAAATCTGTGTTTAGCAGAGTTATGGGCCTGTAATCGTCTAATTCCCCACCATCTTGGCCCTTTTTCTGAAGCAATGTGATCACTCCCTTGGTGACTTGACCGGGGATGGAACCCTGTTCAAACCAGTGATTGAAAACATTGACCAGAATAGGTACGAAGATGTGCGACAGCCTCAAGAACAATTCATAGGGCAAACCATCGAGTCCCGGCGATTTGTCGTAGCCGACCTGCTTCAGTGCAGCCAAGACCTCACACTCTGTAACGCGCCCATCACAGCTAGCCGCTCGGGCCGCCTCCAGGCGGGGCGAGCCAGCTAAATAGCTGCCAAACTCCTCGACGCGGAGTCCGGGCAGTTGGGTGAACCGTTCCATGAAATGCTCACGAAATCCCCGGCAAATCTCCCGAGCCGACACAAGGGTGTGTCCTTCCGGGTGTTTGACTTGACGAATGAGACCGACCGAGCTGCGACGAAGTGGAGTTCTACGCTCTTGCGCGTCCACATTCACGGCTTCGTTGGACACTCTATCTAGCCTAGCTCTAACTACTTGACCTTCATACCGCACGTTAGCCGCACGTTTCAGGTCCCCCTTAGCTAGTTCTATGCCTAGGGAATCCCCCCCAGCCACCGCCCGGGCCAGCTTAGTTTCTAAACGCTTTTCTGTTTCTGCCTTATTTAAGGCGAGGCGTTGGCTATATTGAACAGAAAAGCGCCTAATGCCAACTTTGGCGTTAACCCACCACTTACTCCCGGTTACCGCCCCCACTAATCCCTTTTGAAAGTTAAGAGATAGCTGCTCCCGGAAGTCACGTATCTCCAGTAAGGAGGTATTTAACTTCCAGTAGCTAGCTACCTTGTGTGTCTTAGGGCCTAACTCCAGACTGGCCACAAGTAGCTTGTGGTCAGAATGGCCTAACCAGTGGAACGTGGGACAAGAGATATAATCTACGTTGCCTCTTCTAATTAGCAATCTATCCAAGTAAGTACTTGAAAGGAAAGTGCCGCTAGCGAGCCACGTCCACATCTCCCGCCCTGGGTGATCGATACGAAATCTGTCGACCAGATCGCATTGTGCCATCAGATCAGACAGACTTGTCTCACACCTATCCGACCCACTAGGTCCCCCCACCTTATCTATCCTGGGATCAAGGATGGCATTCCAATCTCCCACTAGGATTAGCCGCTCCGAACCACCGAGAAACCCCTCCAACCCTCGGAAAAAGGAAACCCTCTCACGAATGGAATTGGGCGCATAAACCGCGACGATTCGAAACATGGCACTATTCACGGCAACATCAGCCACGACCAGTCTGCCATCAGCATCCGCGTGAACAACGTTTACCCTTGCTAACAGAGTGCGTCTAACTAACAGCGAAACTCCCCGAGCAGAACGGTCACCAAAAGCTGAAAAAACATCGAAATGTTCCGACAGCAGTCGGTGATCGTCCATCGAAACATAGTGAGTTTCCTGTACCGCAGCCACATCTAATTCAAAAGCCTTGAGATCCCCCAGTATGCGGGCTGCTTTGCTTAAGGATCTCAAGCCTCTCGCGTTCAAGCTTCCTAGTTTCAAGGTCGTAGCCATTGCACTAGTCAGTGTCAATCAGCGGCCTAAAGTCTTTGTCATTCAGGATGCCGACGGCATGCCCGATATTGCCAGTGAGCAATTCCGACGACGCGCGGCCGTCTCGGGAGATGCCCCCGACATCCAGGGGGAAGGTTAACTTTAAAGCTCTATAAAAAGAAGGGTGGACGTAAATGGGGATCCTCCCTTCACATTTATCCCTCAGATCGTCGAGGGAGTTGTGCCCTTCTTCCACCAACGTTAGACCCAGGATCGCATCCTTTGCTGCTTCTATCATTCGCCACATGGATTTTGTGCGGCGAATTTTCGTCTTCCTGACGAACGTGATCAGCAAAGGAGCATCGGGGAAGTTGGACGGGTTGGTAGTGTCCAGACCCTGGGTCTTCGTAAGGAGCTGCAGCGGCCTGAGCGCGCTTCTTTGCTGCGGCGTGAGCTCGGCAGCGGCGTGGTGCAGATCTGCTTCGCAGATGAGGTCCCCTGGCAGGAAGGGGAGCTTTCTCGTCTTCTCCTTTCTTGTAGGGGAGGGCGACGCTTTTTGTTTCTTGGCCTGTTTGGCCACATTGGGAGTTTTGGACCCCGACTCTTCCTTTCGAGACAGAGAGCGGGAACTAGCTGGGGGAGTTTCAGTGGGGGAAGGGGATTTCTGCTCAGTGGTGGGTTTAGGTTTTGGGGATTCGGGGGACTGAGCAGGAGAGATAGTCATCTCTACGGACATCGGGGCGGGGGATTGGGGCCCAGCCTCTTTTTCTTGTGAAACGGCACGTTTGGCCACCTTTCTGTCCCGGGTGAACTTTTTCACTGTCTCTCGAGCCGGGGCCGGGCCAGCGTCACCCTCCATCTTCTCCCCTTCCGATTCGGACGATGAAGATGTTGACGAAGGTAGTGACAGGGGAACCTCGGTTTTTCGTTTCGTGGCCGCTGCCGTGCTAGATGTTTGCTGCGGCTCCTTATCGGTGGGCATATCCACGCTCATTGACTTAGCGGGACCCCGCATCCCTTTTACTTCAGAGGGCTGCACTTTGGAGGAGGGCTTCTGTGGTTTGTTCTTTCGGACCACTGGGGTGAAACCCTCCTCGTCTTTTTCAGTTCTAGGAGCTGCTGATGCCGCTGGACCTCCCGGGGCTGCGGCAGAAGGGGTCTTCTTGATTGGCGCCTTTTTTGGGCAGTCTTTCGCCATATGCCCCTTCTGCTCGCAGTGCCAGCAATGTGGCCTCCTGCCCTCTACGATTATAGACATCGACCAGGAGTCGCACTTGAGCAGTGGCGGTATCTTGTTGAAGCCATCCCGGTCCAAACGCATTTTAATTTTGTAGTCCCCTACCATTAGGTTATGGGGACCGCGGACCGGAATTATGGCTTCTACGTCCCCATATTGACTCATCACTGCACCTAGTTGCTCCGAGTCAATATAGCAGGGGACGCCGAGGACAGTGACTAGTGTCCTCCTCCTGCTCAAGTACTCCGGCCTGAGGATCAGATGTTTATGCCTCAGGTCGGCCCTGGCCAACTTTTCCGCTTCTTGTTCTGAGGGGAGTAGTAAGTCCCAGGTCGCGAAACCTCGACGGCAAATATATGTCGCCGGGACTTTTAGGGACCATAGAATCTCCCCTACCGTCTCGATCTGGACCCCAGCCAGCCCTTTGGTTCTGGAGTCGATGGTGACTAGCGAAACAATTCGCTTCGCTAGCCGGTCCACCGCTCCTGGCGCTGCTTTGATAACGCTACCGTCGGTTAGTTCCTTGTACTTAGACTCGAACAACCGACGGTATTCTGATGGGCTTCTTTGCGACTGGGGTCCCCACTGGTCTTTTGGTGATGGTTGGGCAGGAGTGATAGTTGCCGTCGGAGTTGTAGGTGTCTTCGACGGTGACGGCGTCTTCTGCCCGGGAGGTATCGCCCATGAATTGGGTGTCTCCGCTGGTGTTGATGAGAGGGACGGCCACTCCTTTGGAGCTGTTTCCGGCGTTGTTGCCGGCGGAGTGGCCGCCTTGGTTCCTCTCTTGCCAGCGACATCCGCTGCTCCTTTTTTAGTGATGGTGCGAGCAGCCCCCATCTTCCTCGGCCTAGACTGCCGCATGCTAGCCTTGGCCGGACCAACTGGAGTCAGCTGCAGAACTTCCATGCTGCTGTCTCTGCTACTGCCACGACTGCTCACAGGGCTGTGGTCGCTGCAGACACTGCTGTCGCTGCAAATGCTGCTGTCACTTCCAAAGAGTTCTTGGGTGAGGTTGCGGCATTGAGCAGAGTCCCTGTCAATGTGGGCTGGCGGCTGATCTGGGTCGGTGGCCCCTTCTTTGTGGGACTCCACCGACCGGGTCGCTCTTACTCCTGGAGGCAGGCGGCCTTTTCGCCTACTACCAGGCGGGCTGACGGTTGAAGCCCGGCGAGCGATTGGTACAGTGGGGAGTCGTTCCCACCGACCCAGATCACCTCTAGGATCTGAGCTATCCTGGGTGGAGCTGCCGGGGACAGCAGCGTGCAAGCTAACAGGGCTCCCGCCTAAGGCGGCAGACCCTGATCTACTTTCAGTGCTGGGAGCGGCACTGGCGGACGTACTGGGCACGACGCCTATGGCGGCGTGACCGTCCTGCTGTTTGAGGTCTGCTCCCTCCCCGACCTGAGACCGTCGCCTCAGTTCGGAAAAGGAGCCCGGGCTAGACAAAGACTCTGCAGCAGAGCCCGGACCACTCCTCCCCTCTTCCATCCAACTCCCGGCTAGAGACCCGCCGATTCGGATTCAGGAAGACCGTCGCCAAAAGGTACGTAAGTCAGACCCGAAACCTGCCAGCTGCTTAAGTCAAGCCTGGGGGTTGGACACCTGCAAGAGAAGGGAACAAAAAGATTAATACAATGGAACCGCCCAACAGGGGCGGCCACCCAAGAGGGGTGTGAAGAGACAAATTGCCCAACAGGGGCTAGTCTAAGGGGACAGAGAGAGTCCCCTGATGATTTAGCTTTAAACTGGGCGGGGCCCAAGTAGCTGGTCTCCTCTTAGGCAATCACAAGTGATTGCCTAAGAGTTGCCTAGAAAAATACAAGACGAGTCAAGATTTTAAAAGGCGGGAGAAAATCAATTTATTTATCCAAAAATTTGTACATAAATAATCAGATGTGGCACAAGGCCAAAAAGGGGTATGGGGGGGAAGATGGGGGTCGGGGGTCGTCCACTTGGTCTATGAATACCCTAAAAACTAGTTTCAGTCACCACAATACCACATTCACTCTATGGACTTAAGCTACTTAAAATATCCCCAGGTGTTTCAATGAATTTTATTTACAATAGATATTTACATGTGTGATGATGGGAGTGGGAGAACAAAAAACTAAGCCTTAAATAATCCCCCAAAAATAAATAAAAATAAAAGTGATGATAAAAATAAAGAACCAAAGCAAATGCTAATTAAGGTGTGTTAGTAAGGTACCCCCCATCCTATCTAGAGTATGAGCTGCTCGCTGTCTTCTGGTACAGACCGAAAGCAAGAGAGTAAGCTCCTAATTGGGAGTGGGCGTTTCTATGGGGGCAAAAGAAATGGAGGGAAGGGTTTGTCGGGATGTGCGGTGTCCTTCAGGATAAGAACTATTATGGCGGGTCGGGGATATAAAATAAATTAGGGAGCGGGCATCCTGAAGAAGTTCTGACACCTAAAATAAAGCTGGGGGCAAAGAGCTCATTTACGCTACTAGCTAATAGGGACTGCGCCCAAAATTTACTGGTCAGTTTTTAAGGGGATTTTTGTTTTTCGACAAAGATGCTTTAAGGTCGCTGTGTGCCATGCCTAGGCAGGGAACACGAACTCGAATCTATTCCGCGTGAACACGCATAAACTAGCGGTGTGTATCCACCTACTTTTGAAAAGTGAAGAAGGCAACCTCCTTCTATCAGATTTGATTTTGATTTTAAGCTGGTGTTTAAAATACGAAATCAAATCATAATAAGAAGGCGGCACCCCCCCACGCCCTATCTCTAAGCGAGAAGTATACACCACGAGTCTAGCTACGGCTAAGATCGCGAGCAAAACCATACGTTTCTCCCTGGGCCACAAGGGGTCCATGTTGAAGACAACGGATGCTAAATCCAAGCACGTCACCCGATCGGGGGTGATGCGAGCCGTCACCTCGCCGACATACGTCCAAAATTCACGAAGTTTGGAGCAGGTGAAAAAGGCATGTTCCGCCGTTTCAATTTCATCTTCCTCGCAACGTGGGCAAAAGGGGCTGATAGCCATACCAATTTTGAATCGTATGTCATTGAGGGGTAACACATTTCGAACCAATCGCCAGGTCAGAGAGAACTCAGAATTATTGAGATAGCTCCTGCCTGGCGCCCAATTCCACTGAGAGCGAGCCGCCTCCTCCGACAATCCAAGTCGCTCCCCAAGAGGATCCGAAGCGGTCCCCACCACTAACTCCCGATAGAATGTCCTTCTAGACCGGGCGAGGTCACTGGACCCCGGCAGCACTCTGAGCGCAGCTCGGCATTCGTTGAAGAACTGCGATTGACTCCTTGGCTTACGTCGGCATTCGGCCAAGTGGTCAGGGATGAGGTTAGGAAAAGCGCTTCCAACCGCAGGGCCCCACGCAGACTCCTCTGTCAAGGTTCGGCTCAGGAATGATAACCGCTCGGCATACAAATGGCTCGCCAAGTCGGGCATTCCCAAGCCTCCCACATCAGGACGTTGAGTACAGACCTGTCTGCGGACTAGCGGCTTCCCCTTTGCCCACAAAAGCGAGAAAAGGAGACGCGTCAAAACCGCTCGGCGGTCCGCAGGCAGAGGTAGTACAGCCAATCGGTAAAGGATGAGCGGAAAGACGTACGTGACGCACGCCTCAGCCCGACCTTTAAGGGAAAGCCCCCTTCGAAGCCAAATCCTTACAGACGCTTCGACCTTAGACTGTACTTCCGACCAGTTCTTATCAAGCTGGAGACCGGGTCCGAACCATACGCCGAGGATCCGAACCGGGCCGTCAGTCCAGTTGAAAAGGCCCGGGAGCGCAGCCGCGCCACTCCAGGCAGCCAACCTTAGGCCATTGGATTTGCTAAGGTTGACTTTGGCCCCTGTCACTTTTTCGTACCTTCTGAGTGCCTTAGTCACCGCGAGAATGTCTCGAAAGCACGACACAAACACGGTGACATCATCGGCATACGCGGATACCCTGGCTCGCGCACCGCCAGGAAGAGCAATACCGCGTAGGGCCAGTCCAGGCTCCCCGATCCTAAGCCTGCGGAGAAAAGGCTCCAAGGCAAGGACGTAAAGCAGGGGAGACAGCGGACATCCCTGACGTACCGACCGAGAGACGGCAAAAGACTCCGATCGCATTCCATTCACTTGCACCACTGCCGTCGGCCCGCGATACAAAATGGAGATCCATCTGCGGAAGTCCGGTGTAAAACCGGAGGCCTCTAAAACAGATCCCAGGAACCGATGGTCGACCCTGTCAAAAGCTTTGGACTGATCTAAATTGATCAGCGCGGCTTCGGTGTCGTCTTCTAATCCCTCTATGATCGTGCGCATCAGATGCAAGTTGTTTTGAATCGATCTCCCCTTCACAGCATAATTCTGATCAGGTTCGACCAACTCAGCGATAACAAGCTGCAACCGATTTGCAAGAACTTTGGCCAAAATCTTTAAATCTGTGTTTAGCAGAGTTATGGGCCTGTAATCGTCTAATTCCCCACCATCTTGGCCCTTTTTCTGAAGCAATGTGATCACTCCCTTGGTGACTTGACCGGGGATGGAACCCTGTTCAAACCAGTGATTGAAAACATTGACCAGAATAGGTACGAAGATGTGCGACAGCCTCAAGAACAATTCATAGGGCAAACCATCGAGTCCCGGCGATTTGTCGTAGCCGACCTGCTTCAGTGCAGCCAAGACCTCACACTCTGTAACGCGCCCATCACAGCTAGCCGCTCGGGCCGCCTCCAGGCGGGGCGAGCCAGCTAAATAGCTGCCAAACTCCTCGACGCGGAGTCCGGGCAGTTGGGTGAACCGTTCCATGAAATGCTCACGAAATCCCCGGCAAATCTCCCGAGCCGACACAAGGGTGTGTCCTTCCGGGTGTTTGACTTGACGAATGAGACCGACCGAGCTGCGACGAAGTGGAGTTCTACGCTCTTGCGCGTCCACATTCACGGCTTCGTTGGACACTCTATCTAGCCTAGCTCTAACTACTTGACCTTCATACCGCACGTTAGCCGCACGTTTCAGGTCCCCCTTAGCTAGTTCTATGCCTAGGGAATCCCCCCCAGCCACCGCCCGGGCCAGCTTAGTTTCTAAACGCTTTTCTGTTTCTGCCTTATTTAAGGCGAGGCGTTGGCTATATTGAACAGAAAAGCGCCTAATGCCAACTTTGGCGTTAACCCACCACTTACTCCCGGTTACCGCCCCCACTAATCCCTTTTGAAAGTTAAGAGATAGCTGCTCCCGGAAGTCACGTATCTCCAGTAAGGAGGTATTTAACTTCCAGTAGCTAGCTACCTTGTGTGTCTTGGGGCCTAACTCCAGACTGGCCACAAGTAGCTTGTGGTCAGAATGGCCTAACCAGTGGAACGTGGGACAAGAGATATAATCTACGTTGCCTCTTCTAATTAGCAATCTATCCAAGTAAGTACTTGAAAGGAAAGTGCCGCTAGCGAGCCACGTCCACATCTCCCGCCCTGGGTGATCGATACGAAATCTGTCGACCAGATCGCATTGTGCCATCAGATCAGACAGACTTGTCTCACACCTATCCGACCCACTAGGTCCCCCCACCTTATCTATCCTGGGATCAAGGATGGCATTCCAATCTCCCACTAGGATTAGCCGCTCCGAACCACCGAGAAACCCCTCCAACCCTCGGAAAAAGGAAACCCTCTCACGAATGGAATTGGGCGCATAAACCGCGACGATTCGAAACATGGCACTATTCACGGCAACATCAGCCACGACCAGTCTGCCATCAGCATCCGCGTGAACAACGTTTACCCTTGCTAACAGAGTGCGTCTAACTAACAGCGAAACTCCCCGAGCAGAACGGTCACCAAATGCTGAAAAAACATCGAAATGTTCCGACAGCAGTCGATGATCGTCCATCGAAACATAGTGAGTTTCCTGTACCGCAGCCACATCTAATTCAAAAGCCTTGAGATCCCCCAGTATGCGGGCTGCTTTGCTTAAGGATCTCAAGCCTCTCGCGTTCAAGCTTCCTAGTTTCAAGGTCGTAGCCATTGCACTAGTCAGTGTCAATCAGCGGCCTAAAGTCTTTGTCAGTGAGGATGCCGACGGCATGCCCGATATTGCCAGTGAGCAATTCTGACGACGCGCGGCCGTCTCGGGAGATGCCCCCGACATCCAGGGGGAAGGTTAACTTTAACGCTCTATAAAAACAAGGGTGGACGTAAATGGGGATCCTCCCTTCACATTTATCCCTCAGATCGTCGAGGGAGTCGTGCCCTTCTTCCACCAACGTTAGACCCAGGATCGCATCCTTTGCTGCTTCTATCATTCGCCACATGGATTTCGTGCGGCGAATTTTCGTCTTCCTGACGAACGTGATCAGCAAAGGAGCATCGGGGAAGTTGGACGGGTTGGTAGTGTCCAGACCCTGGGTCTTCGTAAGGAGCTGCAGCGGTTTGATGGCACCTCTCTGCTGCGGCGTAAGCTCGGCAGCGGCGTGGTGCAGATCTGCATTGCAGATGAGGTCCCCTGGCAGGAAGGGGAGCTTTCTCGTCTTCTCCTTTCTTGTAGGAGAGGGCGACGCTTTTTGTTTCTTGGCCTGTTTGGCCACATTGGGAGTTTTGGACCCCGACTCTTCCTTTCGAGACAGAGAGCGGGAACTAGCTGGGGGAGTTTCAGTGGGGGAAGGGGATTTCTGCTCAGTGGTGGGTTTAGGTTTTGGGGATTCGGGGGACTGAGCAGGAGAGATAGTCATCTCTACGGACATTGGGGCGGGGGATTGGGGCCCAGCCTCTTTTGATAGTGAAACGGCACGTTTGGCCACCTTTCTGTCCCGGGTGAACTTTTTCTCTGTCTCTCGAGCCGGGGCCGGGCAAGCGTCACCCTCCATCTTCTCCCCTTCCGAGTCGGACGATGATGATGTTGATGAAGGTAGTGACAGGGGAGCCTCTGTCTTCCGTTTGGTGGCCGCTGCCGTGCCAGATGTTTGCTGCGGCTCCTTATCGGTGGGCATATCCTCGCTCATTGACTTAGCGGGACCCCGCATCCCTTTTACATCAGAGGGCTGCACTTTGGAGGAGGGCTTCTGTGGTTTGTTCTTTCGGACCACTGGGGTGAAACCCTCCTCGTCCTTTCCGGTTTTAGGAGCTGCTGATGCCGCTGGACCTCCCGGGGCTGCGGCAGAAGGGGTCTTCTTGATTGGCGCCTTTTTCGGGCAGTCTTTCGCCATATGCCCCTTCTGCTCGCAGTGCCAGCAATGTGGCCTCCTGCCCTCGACGATGATAGACATCGACCAGGAGTCGCACTTGAGCAGTGGCGGTATCTTGTTGAAGCCATCCCGGTCCAAACGCATTTTAATTTTGTAGTCCCCTACCATTAGGTTATGGGGACCGCGGACCGGGATTATGGCTTCGACGTCCCCATATTGACTCATCACTGCACCTAGTTGCTCCGAGTCAATATAGCAGGGGACGCCGAGGACAGTGACTAGTGTCCTCCTCCTGCTCAAGTACTCCGGCCTGAGGATCAGATGTTTATGCCTCAGGTCGGCCCTGGCCAACTTTTCCGCTTCTTGTTCTGAGGGGAGTAGTAAGTCCCAGGTCGCAAAACCTCGACGGCAAATGTATGTCGCCGGGACTTTTAGGGACCATAGTATCTCCCCTACCGTCTCGATTTGGACCCCAGCCAGCCCTTTGGTTCTGGAGTCGATGGTGACTAGCGAAACAATTCGCTTCGCTAGCCGGTCCACCGCTCCTGGCGCTGCTTTGATAACGCTACCGTCGGTTAGTTCCTTGTACTTAGACTCGAACAGCCGACGGTATTCTGACGGGCTTCTTTGCGACTGGGGTCCCCACTGGTCTTTTGGTGATTGGGCAGGAGAGTTGGTTTGCGCCGGAGTTGTAGGTGTTACAGCCTTCGTCGGCGACGGCGTCTTCTGCCCGGGAGGTATCGCCCATGAATTGGGTGTCTCCGCTGGTGTTGATGAGAGGGACGGCCACTCCTTTGGAGCTGTTTCCGGCGTTGTTGCCGGCGGAGTGGCCGCCTTGGTTCCTCTCTTGCCAGCGACATCCGCTGCTCCTTTCTTCAAAACAGTGCGAGCAGCCCCCATCTTCCTCGGCCTAGACTGCCGCATGCTAGCCTTGGCCGGACCAACTGGAGTCAGCTGCAGAACTTCCATGCTGCTGTCTCTGCTACTGCCACGACTGCTCACAGGGCTGTGGTCGCTGCAGACACTGCTGTCGCTGCAAATGCTGCTGTCACTGCCAAAAAGTTCTTGGGTCAGGTTGCGGCATTGAGCAGAGTCCCTGTCAATGTGGGCTGGTGGCTGATCTGGGTCGGTGGCCCCTTCTTTGTGGGACTCCACCGACCGGGTCGCTCTTACTCCTGGAGGCAGGCGGCCTTTTCGCCTACTACCAGGCGGGCTGACGGTTGAAGCCCGGCGAGCGATTGGTACAGTGGGGAGTCGTTCCCACCGACCCAGATCACCTCTAGGATCTGAGCTATCCTGGGTGGAGCTGCCGGGGACAGCAGCGTGCAAGCTAACAGGGCTCCCGCCTAAGGCGGCAGACCCTGATCTACTTTCAGTGCTGGGAGCGGCACTGGCGGACGTACTGGGCACGACGCCTATGGCGGCGTGACCGTCCTGCTGTTTGAGGTCTGCTCCCTCCCCGACCTGAGACCGTCGCCTCAGTTCGGAAAAGGAGCCCGGGCTAGACAAAGACTCTGCAGCAGAGCCCGGACCACTCCTCCCCTCTTCCATCCAACTCCCGGCTAGAGACCCGCCGATTCGGATTCAGGAAGACCGTCGCCAAAAGGTACGTAAGTCAGACCCGAAACCTGCCAGCTGCTTAAGTCAAGCCTGGGGGTTGGACACCTGCAAGAGAAGGGAACAAAAAAGATTAATACAATGGAACCGCCCAACAGGGGCGGCCACCCAAGAGGGGTGTGAAGAGACAAATTGCCCAACAGGGGCTAGTCTAAGGGGACAGAGAGAGTCCCCTGATGATTTAGCTTTAAACTGGGCGGGGCCCAAGTAGCTGGTCTCCTCTTAGGCAATCACAAGTGATTGCCTAAGAGTTGCCTGAAAAAATACAAGACGAGTCAAGATTTTAAAAGGCGGGAGAAAATCAATTTATTTATCCAAAAATTTGTACATAAATAATCAGATGTGGCACAAGGCCAAAAAGGGGTATGGGGGGGAAGATGGGGGTCGGGGGTCGTCCACTTGGTCTATGAATACCCTAAAAACTAGTTTCAGTCACCACAATACCACATTCACTCTATGGACTTAAGCTACTTAAAATATCCCCAGGTGTTTCAATGAATTTTATTTACAATAGATATTTACATGTGTGATGATGGGAGTGGGAGAACAAAAAACTAAGCCTTAAATAATCCCCCAAAAATAAATAAAAATAAAAGTGATGATAAAAATAAAGAACCAAAGAAAATGCTAATTAAGGTGTGTTAGTAAGGTACCCCCCATCCTATCTAGAGTATGAGCTGCTCGCTGTCTTCTGGTACAGACCGAAAGCAAGAGAGTAAGCTCCTAATTGGGAGTGGGCGTTTCTATGGGGGCAAAAGAAATGGAGGGATGGGTTTGTCGGGATGTGCGGTGTCCTTCAGGATAAGAACTATTATGGCGGGTCGGGGATATAAAATAAATTAGGGAGCGGGCATCCTGAAGGAGTTCTGACACCTAAAATAAAGCTGGGGGCAAAGAGCTCATTTACGCTACTAGCTAATAGGGACTGCGCCCAAAATTTACTGGTCAGTTTTTAAGGGGATTTTTGTTTTTCGACAAAGATGCTTTAAGGTCGCTGTGTGCCATGCCTAGGCAGGGAACACGAACTCGAATCTATTCCGCGTGAACACGCATAAACTAGCGGTGTGTATCCACCTACTTTTGAAAAGTGAAGAAGGCAACCTCCTTCTATCAGATTTGATTTTGATTTTAAGCTGGTGTTTAAAATACGAAATCAAATCATAATAAGAAGGCGGCACCCCCCCACGCCCTATCTCTAAGCGAGAAGTATACACCACGAGTCTAGCTACGGCTAAGATCGCGAGCAAAACCATACGTTTCTCCCTGGGCCACAAGGGGTCCATGTTGAAGACAACGGATGCTAAATCCAAGCACGTCACCCGATCGGGGGTGATGCGAGCCGTCACCTCGCCGACATACGTCCAAAATTCACGAAGTTTGGAGCAGGTGAAAAAGGCATGTTCCGCCGTTTCAATTTCATCTTCCTCGCAACGTGGGCAAAAGGGGCTGATAGCCATACCAATTTTGAATCGTATGTCATTGAGGGGTAACACATTTCGAACCAATCGCCAGGTCAGAGAGAACTCAGAATTATTGAGATAGCTCCTGCCTGGCGCCCAATTCCACTGAGAGCGAGCCTCCTCCTCCGACAATCCAAGTCGCTCCCCAAGAGGATCCGAAGCGGTCCCCACCACTAACTCCCGATAGAATGTCCTTCTAGACCGGGCGAGGTCACTGGACCCCGGCAGCACTCTGAGCGCAGCTCGGCATTCGTTGAAGAACTGCGATTGACTCCTTGGCTTACGTCGGCATTCGGCCAAGTGGTCAGGGATGAGGTTAGGAAAAGCGCTTCCAACCGCAGGGCCCCACGCAGACTCCTCTGTCAAGGTTCGGCTCAGGAATGATAACCGCTCGGCATACAAATGGCTCGCCAAGTCGGGCATTCCCAAGCCTCCCACATCAGGACGTTGAGTACAGACCTGTCTACGGACTAGCGGCTTCCCCTTTGCCCACAAAAGCGAGAAAAGGAGACGCGTTAAAACCGCTCGGCGGTCCGCAGGCAGAGGTAGTACAGCCAATCGGTAAAGGATGAGCGGAAAGACGTACGTGACGCACGCCTCAGCCCGACCTTTAAGGGAAAGCCCCCTTCGAAGCCAAATCCTTACAGACGCTTCGACCTTAGACTGTACTTCCGACCAGTTCTTATCAAGCTGGAGACCGGGTCCGAACCATACGCCGAGGATCCGAACCGGGCCGTCAGTCCAGTTGAAAAGGCCCGGGAGCGCAGCCGCGCCACTCCAGGCAGCCAACCTTAGGCCATTGGATTTGCTAAGGTTGACTTTGGCCCCTGTCACTTTTTCGTACCTTCTGAGTGCCTTAGTCACCGCGAGAATGTCTCGAAAGCACGACACAAACACGGTGACATCATCGGCATACGCGGATACCCTGGCTCGCGCACCGCCAGGAAGAGCAATACCGCGTAGGGCCAGTCCAGGCTCCCCGATCCTAAGCCTGCGGAGAAAAGGCTCCAAGGCAAGGACGTAAAGCAGGGGAGACAGCGGACATCCCTGACGTACCGACCGAGAGACGGCAAAAGACTCCGATCGCATTCCATTCACTTGCACCACTGCCGTCGGCCCGCGATACAAAATGGAGATCCATCTGCGGAAGTCCGGTGTAAAACCGGAGGCCTCTAAAACAGATCCCAGGAAACGATGGTCGACCCTGTCAAAAGCTTTGGACTGATCTAAATTGATCAGCGCGGCTTCGGTGTCGTCTTCTAATCCCTCTATGATCGTGCGCATCAGATGCAAGTTGTTTTGAATCGATCTCCCCTTCACAGCGTAATTCTGATCAGGTTCGACCAACTCAGCGATAACAAGCTGCAACCGATTTGCAAGAACTTTGGCCAAAATCTTTAAATCTGTGTTTAGCAGAGTTATGGGCCTGTAATCGTCTAATTCCCCACCATCTTGGCCCTTTTTCTGAAGCAATGTGATCACTCCCTTGGTGACTTGACCGGGGATAGAACCCTGTTCAAACCAGTGATTGAACACATTGACCAGAATAGGTACGAAGATGTGCGACAGCCTCAAGAACAATTCATAGGGCAAACCATCGAGTCCCGGCGATTTGTCGTAGCCGACCTGCTTCAGTGCAGCCAAGACCTCACACTCTGTAACGCGCCCATCACAGCTAGCCGCTCGGGCCGCCTCCAGGCGGGGCGAGCCAGCTAAATAGCTGCCAAACTCCTCGACGCGGAGTCCGGGCAGTTGGGTGAACCGTTCCATGAAATGCTCACGAAATCCCCGGCAAATCTCCCGAGCCGACACAAGGGTGTGTCCTTCCGGGTGTTTGACTTGACGAATGAGACCGACCGAGCTGCGACGAAGTGGAGTTCTACGCTCTTGCGCGTCCACATTCACGGCTTCGTTGGACACTCTATCTAGCCTAGCTCTAACTACTTGACCCTCATACCGCACGTTAGCCGCACGTTTCAGGTCCCCCTTAGCTAGCTCTATGCCTAGGGAATCCCCCCCAGCCACCGCCCGGGCCAGCTTATTTTCTAAACGCTTTTCTGTTTCTGCCTTATTTAGGGCGAGGCGTTGGCTATATTGAACAGAAAAGCGCCTAATGCCAACTTTGGCGTTAACCCACCACTTACTCCCGGTTACCGCCCCCACTAATCCCTTTTGAAAGTTAAGAGATAGCTGCTCCCGGAAGTCACGTATCTCCAGTAAGGAGGTATTTAACTTCCAGTAGCTAGCTACCTTGTGTGTCTTAGGGGCTAACTCCAGACTGGCCACAAGTAACTTGTGATCAGAATGGCCTAACCAGTGGAACGTGGGACAAGAGATATAATCTACGTTGCCTCTTCTAATTAGCAATCTATCCAAGTAAGAACTTGAATGGAAAGTGCCGCTAGCGAGCCACGTCCACATCTCCCGCCCTGGGTGATCGATACGAAATCTGTCGACCAGATCGCATTGTGCCATCAGATCAGACAGACTTGTCTCACACCTATCCGACCCACTAGGTCCCCCCACCTTATCTATCCTGGGATCAAGGATGGCATTCCAATCTCCCACTAGGATTAGCCGCTCCGAACCACCGAGAAACCCCTCCAACCCTCGGAAAAAGGAAACCCTCTCACGAATGGAATTGGGCGCATAAACCGCGACGATTCGAAACATGGCACTATTCACGGCAACATCAGCCACGACCAGTCTGCCATCAGCATCCGCGTGAACAACGTTTACCCTTGCTAACAGAGTGCGTCTAACAAACAGCGAAACTCCCCGAGCAGAACGGTCACCAAATGCTGAAAAAACATCGAAATGTTCCGACAGCAGTCGATGATCGTCCATCGAAACATAGTGAGTTTCCTGTACCGCAGCCACATCTAATTCAAAAGCCTTGAGATCCCCCAGTATGCGGGCTGCTTTGCTTAAGGATCTCAAGCCTCTCGCGTTCAAGCTTCCTAGTTTCAAGGTCGTAGCCATTGCACTAGTCAGTGTCAATCAGCGGCCTAAAGTCTTTGTCAGTGAGGATGCCGACGGCATGCCCGATATTGCCAGTGAGCAATTCTGACGACGCGCGGCCGTCTCGGGAGATGCCCCCGACATCCAGGGGGAAGGTTAACTTTAAAGCTCTATAAAAACAAGGGTGGACGTAAATGGGGATCCTCCCTTCACATTTATCCCTCAGATCGT
Organism: Sepiola atlantica; assembly: GCA_963556195.1. Lineage (NCBI taxonomy): Eukaryota > Metazoa > Mollusca > Cephalopoda > Sepiida > Sepiolidae > Sepiola > Sepiola atlantica. The sequence continues at coordinate 11,913,121 of OY744549.1, read as the reverse complement.
CGAGGGAGTCGTGCCCTTCTTCCACCAACGTTAGACCCAGGATCGCATCCTTTGCTGCTTCTATCATTCGCCACATGGATTTCGTGCGGCGAATTTTCGTCTTCCTGACGAACGTGATCAGCAAAGGAGCATCGGGGAAGTTGGACGGGTTGGTAGTGTCCAGACCCTGGGTCTTCGTAAGGAGCTGCAGCGGTTTGATGGCACCTCTCTGCTGCGGCGTAAGCTCGGCAGCGGCGTGGTGCAGATCTGCATTGCAGATGAGGTCCCCTGGCAGGAAGGGGAGCTTTCTCGTCTTCTCCTTTCTTGTAGGAGAGGGCGACGCTTTTTGTTTCTTGGCCTGTTTGGCCACATTGGGAGTTTTGGACCCCGACTCTTCCTTTCGAGACAGAGAGCGGGAACTAGCTGGGGGAGTTTCAGTGGGGGAAGGGGATTTCTGCTCAGTGGTGGGTTTAGGTTTTGGGGATTCGGGGGACTGAGCAGGAGAGATAGTCATCTCTACGGACATCGGGGCGGGGGATTGGGGCCCAGCCTCTTTTTCTTGTGAAACGGCACGTTTGGCCACCTTTCTATCCCGGGTGAACTTTTTCACTGTCTCTCGAGCCGGGGCCGGGCCAGCGTCACCCTCCATCTTCTCCCCTTCCGAGTCGGACGATGATGATGTTGATGAAGGTAGTGACAGGGGAGCCTCTGTCTTCCGTTTGGTGGCCGCTGCCGTGCCAGATGTTTGCTGCGGCTCCTTATCGGTGGGCATATCCTCGCTCATTGACTTGGCGGGACCCCGCATCCCTTTTACTTCAGAGGGCTGCACTTTGGAGGAGGGCTTCTGTGGTTTGTTCTTTCGTACCACTGGGGTGAAACCCTCCTCGTCTTTTCCGGTTTTAGGAGCTGCTGATGCCGCTGGACCTCCCGGGGCTGCGGCAGAAGGGGTCTTCTTGATTGGCGCCTTTTTTGGGCAGTCTTTCGCCATATGCCCCTTCTGCTCGCAGTGCCAGCAATGTGGCCTCCTGCCCTCGACGATGATAGACATCGACCAGGAGTCGCACTTGAGCAGTGGCGGTATCTTGTTGAAGCCATCCCGGTCCAAACGCATTTTAATTTTGTAGTCCCCTACCATTAGGTTATGGGGACCGCGGACCGGGATTATGGCTTCGACGTCCCCATATTGACTCATCACTGCACCTAGTTGCTCCGAGTCAATATAGCAGGGGACGCCGAGGACAGTGACTAGTGTCCTCCTCCTGCTCAAGTACTCCGGCCTGAGGATCAGATGTTTATGCCTCAGGTCGGCCCTGGCCAACTTCTCTGCTTCCTGTTCAGAGGGGAGTAAAAGGTCCCAGGTTGCGAAACCTCGACGGCAAATATATGTCGCCGGGACTTTCAGGGACCATAAAATCTCCCCTACCGTTTCGATCTGGAGCCCAGCCAGCCCTTTGGTTCTGGAGTCGATGGTGACTAGCGAAACAATTCGCTTCGCTAGCCGTTCCACCGCTCCTGGCGCTGCTTTGATAACGCTACCGTCGGTTAGTTCCTTGTACTTAGACTCGAACAACCGACGGTATTCTGATGGGCTTCTTTGCGACTGGGGTCCCCACTGGTCTTTTGGTGATGGTTGGGCAGGAGTGATAGTTGCCGTCGGAGTTGTAGGTGTCTTCGACGGTGACGGCGTCTTCTGCCCGGGAGGTATCGCCCATGAATTGGGTGTCTCCGCTGGTGTTGATGAGAGGGACGGCCACTCCTTTGGAGCTGTTTCCGGCGTTGTTGCCGGCGGAGTGGCCGCCTTGGTTCCTCTCTTGCCAGCGACATCCGCTGCTCCTTTCTTTGGTACAGTATGTGCCGCCCTCATCTTCCTCGGCCTGGACTGCCGCATGTTAGTCTGGGCCGGAACGTCTGGAGTCAGCTGCAGAACTTCCATGCTGCTGTCTCTGCTACTGCCACGACTGCTCACAGGGCTGTGGTCGCTGCAGACACTGCTGTCGCTGCAAATGCTGCTGTCACTTCCAAAGAGTTCTTGGGTGAGGTTGCGGCATTGAGCAGAGTCCCTGTCAATGTGGGCTGGCGGCTGATCTGGGTCGGTGGCCCCTTCTTTGTGGGACTCCACCGACCGGGTCGCTCTTACTCCTGGAGGCAGGCGGCCTTTTCGCCTACCTCCAGGCGGGCTGACGGTTGAAGCCCGGCGAGCGATTGGTACAGTGGGGAGTCGTTCCCACCGACCCAGATCACCTCTAGGATCTGAGCTATCCTGGGTGGAGCTGCCGGGGACAGCAGCGTGCAAGCTAACAGGGCTCCCGCCTAAGGCGGCAGACCCTGATCTACTTTCAGTGCTGGGAGCGGCACTGGCGGACGTACTGGGCACGACGCCTATGGCGGCGTGACCGTCCTGCTGTTTGAGGTCTGCTCCCTCCCCGACCTGAGACCGTCGCCTCAGTTCGGAAAAGGAGCCCGGGCTAGACAAAGACTCTGCAGCAGAGCCCGGACCACTCCTCCCCTCTTCCATCCAACTCCCGGCTAGAGACCCGCCGATTCGGATTCAGGAAGACCGTCGCCAAAAGGTACGTGAGTCAGACCTGAAACCTGCCAGCTGCTTAAGTCAAGCCTGGGGGTTGGACACCTGCAAGAGAAGGGAACAAAAAGGTTAATACAATGGAACCGCCCAACAGGGGCGGCCACCCAAGAGGGGTGTGAAGAGACAAATTGCCCAACAGGGGCTAGTCTAAGGGGACAGAGAGAGTCCCCTGATGATTTAGCTTTAAACTGGGCGGGGCCCAAGTAGCTGGTCTCCTCTTAGGCAATCACGGGTGATTGCCTAAGAGTTGCCTAGAAAAATACAAGACGAGTCAAGATTTTAAAAGGCGGGAGAAAATCAAGGTATTTACTCCACCTCAGGAGTTAGGCACAAGGCCAGTTTTATCCTACTCCCACAAGTAAGATGTGACCACAGATTGGGTCGAGAAAGTGGGGTTAAAAGCCAGCGCTCGAGAGGTGAGCACTCTGGCCATTTAAAAATTGCCTGGGCAGCCCCGTCGGCATTCCCCGGTAGGGGCGCCTCAGACAGTAAGCAATAAACTTACTCCTCCCCAAAGAGGGGAGGCGAAGCCTGGGAGGGTGGACCTCCTAGAACTGCACAGGACAATCCCATAGACCGGCGTAAATCAAGCCCCGGAGGCCAAGACAATACCAGTCTATGGGGTGCAGTATCCATCGGAACAGATACTACACTTTGATCTTCGCCAAAAGGCGGAAGAAAATCAATTTATTTATCCAAAAATTTGTACATAAATAATCAGATGTGGCACAAGGCCAAAAAGGGGTATGGGGGGGAAGATGGGGGTCGGGGGTCGTCCACTTGGTCTATGAATACCCTAAAAACTAGTTTCAGTCACCACAATACCACATTCACTCTATGGACTTAAGCTACTTAAAATATCCCCAGGTGTTTCAATGAATTTTATTTACAATAGATATTTACATGTGTGATGATGGGAGTGGGAGAACAAAAAACTAAGCCTTAAATAATCCCCCAAAAATAAATAAAAATAAAAGTGATGATAAAAATAAAGAACCAAAGAAAATGCTAATTAAGGTGTGTTAGTAAGGTACCCCCCATCCTATCTAGAGTATGAGCTGCTCGCTGTCTTCTGGTACAGACCGAAAGCAAGAGAGTAAGCTCCTAATTGGGAGTGGGCGTTTCTATGGGGGCAAAAGAAATGGAGGGATGGGTTTGTCGGGATGTGCGGTGTCCTTCAGGATAAGAACTATTATGGCGGGTCGGGGATATAAAATAAATTAGGGAGCGGGCATCCTGAAGGAGTTCTGACACCTAAAATAAAGCTGGGGGCAAAGAGCTCATTTACGCTACTAGCTAATAGGGACTGCGCCCAAAATTTACTGGTCAGTTTTTAAGGGGATTTTTGTTTTTCGACAAAGATGCTTTAAGGTCGCTGTGTGCCATGCCTAGGCAGGGAACACGAACTCGAATCTATTCCGCGTGAACACGCATAAACTAGCGGTGTGTATCCACCTACTTTTGAAAAGTGAAGAAGGCAACCTCCTTCTATCAGATTTGATTTTGATTTTAAGCTGGTGTTTAAAATACGAAATCAAATCATAATAAGAAGGCGGCACCCCCCCACGCCCTATCTCTAAGCGAGAAGTATACACCACGAGTCTAGCTACGGCTAAGATCGCGAGCAAAACCATACGTTTCTCCCTGGGCCACAAGGGGTCCATGTTGAAGACAACGGATGCTAAATCCAAGCACGTCACCCGATCGGGGGTGATGCGAGCCGTCACCTCGCCGACATACGTCCAAAATTCACGAAGTTTGGAGCAGGTGAAAAAGGCATGTTCCGCCGTTTCAATTTCATCTTCCTCGCAACGTGGGCAAAAGGGGCTGATAGCCATACCAATTTTGAATCGTATGTCATTGAGGGGTAACACATTTCGAACCAATCGCCAGGTCAGAGAGAACTCAGAATTATTGAGATAGCTCCTGCCTGGCGCCCAATTCCACTGAGAGCGAGCCTCCTCCTCCGACAATCCAAGTCGCTCCCCAAGAGGATCCGAAGCGGTCCCCACCACTAACTCCCGATAGAATGTCCTTCTAGACCGGGCGAGGTCACTGGACCCCGGCAGCACTCTGAGCGCAGCTCGGCATTCGTTGAAGAACTGCGATTGACTCCTTGGCTTACGTCGGCATTCGGCCAAGTGGTCAGGGATGAGGTTAGGAAAAGCGCTTCCAACCGCAGGGCCCCACGCAGACTCCTCTGTCAAGGTTCGGCTCAGGAATGATAACCGCTCGGCATACAAATGGCTCGCCAAGTCGGGCATTCCCAAGCCTCCCACATCAGGACGTTGAGTACAGACCTGTCTACGGACTAGCGGCTTCCCCTTTGCCCACAAAAGCGAGAAAAGGAGACGCGTTAAAACCGCTCGGCGGTCCGCAGGCAGAGGTAGTACAGCCAATCGGTAAAGGATGAGCGGAAAGACGTACGTGACGCACGCCTCAGCCCGACCTTTAAGGGAAAGCCCCCTTCGAAGCCAAATCCTTACAGACGCTTCGACCTTAGACTGTACTTCCGACCAGTTCTTATCAAGCTGGAGACCGGGTCCGAACCATACGCCGAGGATCCGAACCGGGCCGTCAGTCCAGTTGAAAAGGCCCGGGAGCGCAGCCGCGCCACTCCAGGCAGCCAACCTTAGGCCATTGGATTTGCTAAGGTTGACTTTGGCCCCTGTCACTTTTTCGTACCTTCTGAGTGCCTTAGTCACCGCGAGAATGTCTCGAAAGCACGACACAAACACGGTGACATCATCGGCATACGCGGATACCCTGGCTCGCGCACCGCCAGGAAGAGCAATACCGCGTAGGGCCAGTCCAGGCTCCCCGATCCTAAGCCTGCGGAGAAAAGGCTCCAAGGCAAGGACGTAAAGCAGGGGAGACAGCGGACATCCCTGACGTACCGACCGAGAGACGGCAAAAGACTCCGATCGCATTCCATTCACTTGCACCACTGCCGTCGGCCCGCGATACAAAATGGAGATCCATCTGCGGAAGTCCGGTGTAAAACCGGAGGCCTCTAAAACAGATCCCAGGAACCGATGGTCGACCCTGTCAAAAGCTTTGGACTGATCTAAATTGATCAGCGCGGCTTCGGTGTCGTCTTCTAATCCCTCTATGATCGTGCGCATCAGATGCAAGTTGTTTTGAATCGATCTCCCCTTCACAGCATAATTCTGATCAGGTTCGACCAACTCAGCGATAACAAGCTGCAACCGATTTGCAAGAACTTTGGCCAAAATCTTTAAATCTGTGTTTAGCAGAGTTATGGGCCTGTAATCGTCTAATTCCCCACCATCTTGGCCCTTTTTCTGAAGCAATGTGATCACTCCCTTGGTGACTTGACCGGGGATGGAACCCTGTTCAAACCAGTGATTGAAAACATTGACCAGAATAGGTACGAAGATGTGCGACAGCCTCAAGAACAATTCATAGGGCAAACCATCGAGTCCCGGCGATTTGTCGTAGCCGACCTGCTTCAGTGCAGCCAAGACCTCACACTCTGTAACGCGCCCATCACAGCTAGCCGCTCGGGCCGCCTCCAGGCGGGGCGAGCCAGCTAAATAGCTGCCAAACTCCTCGACGCGGAGTCCGGGCAGTTGGGTGAACCGTTCCATGAAATGCTCACGAAATCCCCGGCAAATCTCCCGAGCCGACACAAGGGTGTGTCCTTCCGGGTGTTTGACTTGACGAATGAGACCGACCGAGCTGCGACGAAGTGGAGTTCTACGCTCTTGCGCGTCCACATTCACGGCTTCGTTGGACACTCTATCTAGCCTAGCTCTAACTACTTGACCTTCATACCGCACGTTAGCCGCACGTTTCAGGTCCCCCTTAGCTAGTTCTATGCCTAGGGAATCCCCCCCAGCCACCGCCCGGGCCAGCTTAGTTTCTAAACGCTTTTCTGTTTCTGCCTTATTTAAGGCGAGGCGTTGGCTATATTGAACAGAAAAGCGCCTAATGCCAACTTTGGCGTTAACCCACCACTTACTCCCGGTTACCGCCCCCACTAATCCCTTTTGAAAGTTAAGAGATAGCTGCTCCCGGAAGTCACGTATCTCCAGTAAGGAGGTATTTAACTTCCAGTAGCTAGCTACCTTGTGTGTCTTAGGGCCTAACTCCAGACTGGCCACAAGTAGCTTGTGGTCAGAATGGCCTAACCAGTGGAACGTGGGACAAGAGATATAATCTACGTTGCCTCTTCTAATTAGCAATCTATCCAAGTAAGTACTTGAAAGGAAAGTGCCGCTAGCGAGCCACGTCCACATCTCCCGCCCTGGGTGATCGATACGAAATCTGTCGACCAGATCGCATTGTGCCATCAGATCAGACAGACTTGTCTCACACCTATCCGACCCACTAGGTCCCCCCACCTTATCTATCCTGGGATCAAGGATGGCATTCCAATCTCCCACTAGGATTAGCCGCTCCGAACCACCGAGAAACCCCTCCAACCCTCGGAAAAAGGAAACCCTCTCACGAATGGAATTGGGCGCATAAACCGCGACGATTCGAAACATGGCACTATTCACGGCAACATCAGCCACGACCAGTCTGCCATCAGCATCCGCGTGAACAACGTTTACCCTTGCTAACAGAGTGCGTCTAACTAACAGCGAAACTCCCCGAGCAGAACGGTCACCAAATGCTGAAAAAACATCGAAATGTTCCGACAGCAGTCGATGATCGTCCATCGAAACATAGTGAGTTTCCTGTACCGCAGCCACATCTAATTCAAAAGCCTTGAGATCCCCCAGTATGCGGGCTGCTTTGCTTAAGGATCTCAAGCCTCTCGCGTTCAAGCTTCCTAGTTTCAAGGTCGTAGCCATTGCACTAGTCAGTGTCAATCAGCGGCCTAAAGTCTTTGTCAGTGAGGATGCCGACGGCATGCCCGATATTGCCAGTGAGCAATTCTGACGACGCGCGGCCGTCTCGGGAGATGCCCCCGACATCCAGGGGGAAGGTTAACTTTAACGCTCTATAAAAACAAGGGTGGACGTAAATGGGGATCCTCCCTTCACATTTATCCCTCAGATCGTCGAGGGAGTCGTGCCCTTCTTCCACCAACGTTAGACCCAGGATCGCATCCTTTGCTGCTTCTATCATTCGCCACATGGATTTCGTGCGGCGAATTTTCGTCTTCCTGACGAACGTGATCAGCAAAGGAGCATCGGGGAAGTTGGACGGGTTGGTAGTGTCCAGACCCTGGGTCTTCGTAAGGAGCTGCAGCGGTTTGATGGCACCTCTCTGCTGCGGCGTGAGCTCGGCAGCGGCGTGGTGCAGATCTGCTTCGCAGATGAGGTCCCCTGGCAGGAAGGGGAGCTTTCTCGTCTTCTCCTTTCTTGTAGGGGAGGGCGACGCTTTTTGTTTCTTGGCCTGTTTGGCCACATTGGGAGTTTTGGACCCCGACTCTTCCTTTCGAGACAGAGAGCGGGAACTAGCTGGGGGAGTTTCAGTGGGGGAAGGGGATTTCTGCTCAGTGGTGGGTTTAGGTTTTGGGGATTCGGGGGACTGAGCAGGAGAGATAGTCATCTCTACGGACATCGGGGCGGGGGATTGGGGCCCAGCCTCTTTTTCTTGTGAAACGGCACGTTTGGCCACCTTTCTATCCCGGGTGAACTTTTTCACTGTCTCTCGAGCCGGGGCCGGGCCAGCGTCACCCTCCATCTTCTCCCCTTCCGATTCGGACGATGAAGATGTTGACGAAGGTAGTGACAGGGGAACCTCGGTTTTTCGTTTCGTGGCCGCTGCCGTGCTAGATGTTTGCTGCGGCTCCTTATCGGTGGGCATATCCACGCTCATTGACTTAGCGGGACCCCGCATCCCTTTTACTTCAGAGGGCTGCACTTTGGAAGAGGGCTTCTGTGGTTTGTTCTTTCGGACCACTGGGGTGAAACCCTCCTCGTCTTTTCCGGTGTTAGGAGCTGCTGATGCCGCTGGACCTCCCGGGGCTGCGGCAGAAGGGGTCTTCTTGATTGGCGCCTTTTTTGGGCAGTCTTTCGCCATATGCCCCTTCTGCTCGCAGTGCCAGCAATGTGGCCTCCTGCCCTCGACGATGATAGACATCGACCAGGAGTCGCACTTGAGCAGTGGCGGTATCTTGTTGAAGCCATCCCGGTCCAAACGCATTTTAATTTTGTAGTCCCCTACCATTAGGTTATGGGGACCGCGGACCGGGATTATGGCTTCGACGTCCCCATATTGACTCATCACTGCACCTAGTTGCTCCGAGTCAATATAGCAGGGGACGCCGAGGACAGTGACTAGTGTCCTCCTCCTGCTCAAGTACTCCGGCCTGAGGATCAGATGTTTATGCCTCAGGTCGGCCCTGGCCAACTTCTCTGCTTCCTGTTCAGAGGGGAGTAAAAGGTCCCAGGTTGCGAAACCTCGACGGCAAATATATGTCGCCGGGACTTTCAGGGACCATAAAATCTCCCCTACCGTTTCGATCTGGAGCCCAGCCAGCCCTTTGGTTCTGGAGTCGATGGTGACTAGCGAAACAATTCGCTTCGCTAGCCGTTCCACCGCTCCTGGCGCTGCTTTGATAACGCTACCGTCGGTTAGTTCCTTGTACTTAGACTCGAACAACCGACGGTATTCTGACGGGCTTCTTTGCGACTGGGGTCCCCACTGGTCTTTAGGTGATTGGGCAGGAGAGTTGGTTTGCGCCGGAGTTGTAGGTGTTACAGCCTTCGTCGGCGACGGCGTCTTCTGCCCGGGAGGTATCGCCCATGAATTGGGTGTCTCCGCTGGTGTTGATGAGAGGGACGGCCACTCCTTTGGAGCTGTTTCCGGCGTTGTTGCCGGCGGAGTGGCCGCCTTGGTTCCTCTCTTGCCAGCGACATCCGCTGCTCCTTTTTTGGTGACGGTGCGAGCAGCCCCCATCTTCCTCGGCCTAGACTGCCGCATGCTAGCCTTGGCCGGGCCATCTGGAGTCAGCTGCAGAACTTCCATGCTGCTGTCTCTGCTACTGCCACGACTGCTCACAGGGCTGTGGTCGCTGCAGACACTGCTGTCGCTGCAAATGCTGCTGTCACTTCCAAAGAGTTCTTGGGTGAGGTTGCGGCATTGAGCAGAGTCCCTGTCAATGTGGGCTGGCGGCTGATCTGGGTCGGTGGCCCCTTCTTTGTGGGACTCCACCGACCGGGTCGCTCTTACTCCTGGAGGCAGGCGGCCTTTTCGCCTACTACCAGGCGGGCTGACGGTTGAAGCCCGGCGAGCGATTGGTACAGTGGGGAGTCGTTCCCACCGACCCAGATCACCTCTAGGATCTGAGCTATCCTGGGTGGAGCTGCCGGGGACAGCAGCGTGCAAGCTAACAGGGCTCCCGCCTAAGGCGGCAGACCCTGATCTACTTTCAGTGCTGGGAGCGGCACTGGCGGACGTACTGGGCACGACGCCTATGGCGGCGTGACCGTCCTGCTGTTTGAGGTCTGCTCCCTCCCCGACCTGAGACCGTCGCCTCAGTTCGGAAAAGGAGCCCGGGCTAGACAAAGACTCTGCAGCAGAGCCCGGACCACTCCTCCCCTCTTCCATCCAACTCCCGGCTAGAGACCCGCCGATTCGGATTCAGGAAGACCGTCGCCAAAAGGTACGTGAGTCAGACCTGAAACCTGCCAGCTGCTTAAGTCAAGCCTGGGGGTTGGACACCTGCAAGAGAAGGGAACAAAAAGGTTAATACAATGGAACCGCCCAACAGGGGCGGCCACCCAAGAGGGGTGTGAAGAGACAAATTGCCCAACAGGGGCTAGTCTAAGGGGACAGAGAGAGTCCCCTGATGATTTAGCTTTAAACTGGGCGGGGCCCAAGTAGCTGGTCTCCTCTTAGGCAATCACGGGTGATTGCCTAAGAGTTGCCTAGAAAAATACAAGACGAGTCAAGATTTTAAAAGGCGGGAGAAAATCAAGGTATTTACTCCACCTCAGGAGTTAGGCACAAGGCCAGTTTTATCCTACTCCCACAAGTAAGATGTGACCACAGATTGGGTCGAGAAAGTGGGGTTAAAAGCCAGCGCTCGAGAGGTGAGCACTCTGGCCATTTAAAAATTGCCTGGGCAGCCCCGTCGGCATTCCCCGGTAGGGGCGCCTCAGACAGTAAGCAATAAACTTACTCCTCCCCAAAGAGGGGAGGCGAAGCCTGGGAGGGTGGACCTCCTAGAACTGCACAGGACAATCCCATAGACCGGCGTAAATCAAGCCCCGGAGGCCAAGACAATACCAGTCTATGGGGTGCAGTATCCATCGGAACAGATACTACACTTTGATCTTCGCCAAAAGGCGGAAGAAAATCAAGGTATTTACTCCACCTCAGGAGTTAGGCACAAGGCCAGTTTTATCCTACTCCCACAAGTAAGATGTGACCACAGATTGGGTCGAGAAAGTGGGGTTAAAAGCCAGCGCTCGAGAGGTGAGCACTCTGGCCATTTAAAAATTGCCTGGGCAGCCCCGTCGGCATTCCCCGGTAGGGGCGCCTCAGACAGTAAGCAATAAACTTACTCCTCCCCAAAGAGGGGAGGCGAAGCCTGGGAGGGTGGACCTCCTAGAACTGCACAGGACAATCCCATAGACCGGCGTAAATCAAGCCCCGGAGGCCAAGACAATACCAGTCTATGGGGTGCAGTATCCATCGGAACAGATACTACACTTTGATCTTCGCCAAAAGGCGGAAGAAAATCAAAGGTATTTACTCCACCTCAGGAGTTAGGCACAAGGCCAGTTTTATCCTACTCCCACAAGTAAGATGTGACCACAGATTGGGTCGAGAAAGTGGGGTTAAAAGCCAGCGCTCGAGAGGTGAGCACTCTGGCCATTTAAAAATTGCCTGGGCAGCCCCGTCGGCATTCCCCGGTAGGGGCGCCTCAGACAGTAAGCAATAAACTTACTCCTCCCCAAAGAGGGGAGGCGAAGCCTGGGAGGGTGGACCTCCTAGAACTGCACAGGACAATCCCATAGACCGGCGTAAATCAAGCCCCGGAGGCCAAGACAATACCAGTCTATGGGGTGCAGTATCCATCGGAACAGATACTACACTTTGATCTTCGCCAAAAGGCGGAAGAAAATCAATTTATTTATCCAAAAATTTGTACATAAATAATCAGATGTGGCACAAGGCCAAAAAGGGGTATGGGGGGGAAGATGGGGGTCGGGGGTCGTCCACTTGGTCTATGAATACCCTAAAAACTAGTTTCAGTCACCACAATACCACATTCACTCTATGGACTTAAGCTACTTAAAATATCCCCAGGTGTTTCAATGAATTTTATTTACAATAGATATTTACATGTGTGATGATGGGAGTGGGAGAACAAAAAACTAAGCCTTAAATAATCCCCCAAAAATAAATAAAAATAAAAGTGATGATAAAAATAAAGAACCAAAGAAAATGCTAATTAAGGTGTGTTAGTAAGGTACCCCCCATCCTATCTAGAGTATGAGCTGCTCGCTGTCTTCTGGTACAGACCGAAAGCAAGAGAGTAAGCTCCTAATTGGGAGTGGGCGTTTCTATGGGGGCAAAAGAAATGGAGGGATGGGTTTGTCGGGATGTGCGGTGTCCTTCAGGATAAGAACTATTATGGCGGGTCGGGGATATAAAATAAATTAGGGAGCGGGCATCCTGAAGGAGTTCTGACACCTAAAATAAAGCTGGGGGCAAAGAGCTCATTTACGCTACTAGCTAATAGGGACTGCGCCCAAAATTTACTGGTCAGTTTTTAAGGGGATTTTTGTTTTTCGACAAAGATGCTTTAAGGTCGCTGTGTGCCATGCCTAGGCAGGGAACACGAACTCGAATCTATTCCGCGTGAACACGCATAAACTAGCGGTGTGTATCCACCTACTTTTGAAAAGTGAAGAAGGCAACCTCCTTCTATCAGATTTGATTTTGATTTTAAGCTGGTGTTTAAAATACGAAATCAAATCATAATAAGAAGGCGGCACCCCCCCACGCCCTATCTCTAAGCGAGAAGTATACACCACGAGTCTAGCTACGGCTAAGATCGCGAGCAAAACCATACGTTTCTCCCTGGGCCACAAGGGGTCCATGTTGAAGACAACGGATGCTAAATCCAAGCACGTCACCCGGTCGGGGGTGATGCGAGCCGTCACCTCGCCGACATACGTCCAAAATTCACGAAGTTTGGAGCAGGTGAAAAAGGCATGTTCCGCCGTTTCAATTTCATCTTCCTCGCAACGTGGGCAAAAGGGGCTGATAGCCATACCAATTTTGAATCGTATGTCATTGAGGGGTAACACATTTCGAACCAATCGCCAGGTCAGAGAGAACTCAGAATTATTGAGATAGCTCCTGCCTGGCGCCCAATTCCACTGAGAGCGAGCCTCCTCCTCCGACAATCCAAGTCGCTCCCCAAGAGGATCCGAAGCGGTCCCCACCACTAACTCCCGATAGAATGTCCTTCTAGACCGGGCGAGGTCACTGGACCCCGGCAGCACTCTGAGCGCAGCTCGGCATTCGTTGAAGAACTGCGATTGACTCCTTGGCTTACGTCGGCATTCGGCCAAGTGGTCAGGGATGAGGTTAGGAAAAGCGCTTCCAACCGCAGGGCCCCACGCAGACTCCTCTGTCAAGGTTCGGCTCAGGAATGATAACCGCTCGGCATACAAATGGCTCGCCAAGTCGGGCATTCCCAAGCCTCCCACATCAGGACGTTGAGTACAGACCTGTCTACGGACTAGCGGCTTCCCCTTTGCCCACAAAAGCGAGAAAAGGAGACGCGTTAAAACCGCTCGGCGGTCCGCAGGCAGAGGTAGTACAGCCAATCGGTAAAGGATGAGCGGAAAGACGTACGTGACGCACGCCTCAGCCCGACCTTTAAGGGAAAGCCCCCTTCGAAGCCAAATCCTTACAGACGCTTCGACCTTAGACTGTACTTCCGACCAGTTCTTATCAAGCTGGAGACCGGGTCCGAACCATACGCCGAGGATCCGAACCGGGCCGTCAGTCCAGTTGAAAAGGCCCGGGAGCGCAGCCGCGCCACTCCAGGCAGCCAACCTTAGGCCATTGGATTTGCTAAGGTTGACTTTGGCCCCTGTCACTTTTTCGTACCTTCTGAGTGCCTTAGTCACCGCGAGAATGTCTCGAAAGCACGACACAAACACGGTGACATCATCGGCATACGCGGATACCCTGGCTCGCGCACCGCCAGGAAGAGCAATACCGCGTAGGGCCAGTCCAGGCTCCCCGATCCTAAGCCTGCGGAGAAAAGGCTCCAAGGCAAGGACGTAAAGCAGGGGAGACAGCGGACATCCCTGACGTACCGACCGAGAGACGGCAAAAGACTCCGATCGCATTCCATTCACTTGCACCACTGCCGTCGGCCCGCGATATAAAATGGAGATCCATCTGCGGAAGTCCGGTGTAAAACCGGAGGCCTCTAAAACAGATCCCAGGAACCGATGGTCGACCCTGTCAAAAGCTTTGGACTGATCTAAATTGATCAGCGCGGCTTCGGTGTCGTCTTCTAATCCCTCTATGATCGTGCGCATCAGATGCAAGTTGTTTTGAATCGATCTCCCCTTCACAGCATAATTCTGATCAGGTTCGACCAACTCAGCGATAACAAGCTGCAACCGATTTGCAAGAACTTTGGCCAAAATCTTTAAATCTGTGTTTAGCAGAGTTATGGGCCTGTAATCGTCTAATTCCCCACCATCTTGGCCCTTTTTCTGAAGCAATGTGATCACTCCCTTGGTGACTTGACCGGGGATGGAACCCTGTTCAAACCAGTGATTGAAAACATTGACCAGAATAGGTACGAAGATGTGCGACAGCCTCAAGAACAATTCATAGGGCAAACCATCGAGTCCCGGCGATTTGTCGTAGCCGACCTGCTTCAGTGCAGCCAAGACCTCACACTCTGTAACGCGCCCATCACAGCTAGCCGCTCGGGCCGCCTCCAGGCGGGGCGAGCCAGCTAAATAGCTGCCAAACTCCTCGACGCGGAGTCCGGGCAGTTGGGTGAACCGTTCCATGAAATGCTCACGAAATCCCCGGCAAATCTCCCGAGCCGACACAAGGGTGTGTCCTTCCGGGTGTTTGACTTGACGAATGAGACCGACCGAGCTGCGACGAAGTGGAGTTCTACGCTCTTGCGCGTCCACATTCACGGCTTCGTTGGACACTCTATCTAGCCTAGCTCTAACTACTTGACCTTCATACCGCACGTTAGCCGCACGTTTCAGGTCCCCCTTAGCTAGTTCTATGCCTAGGGAATCCCCCCCAGCCACCGCCCGGGCCAGCTTAGTTTCTAAACGCTTTTCTGTTTCTGCCTTATTTAAGGCGAGGCGTTGGCTATATTGAACAGAAAAGCGCCTAATGCCAACTTTGGCGTTAACCCACCACTTACTCCCGGTTACCGCCCCCACTAATCCCTTTTGAAAGTTAAGAGATAGCTGCTCCCGGAAGTCACGTATCTCCAGTAAGGAGGTATTTAACTTCCAGTAGCTAGCTACCTTGTGTGTCTTAGGGCCTAACTCCAGACTGGCCACAAGTAGCTTGTGGTCAGAATGGCCTAACCAGTGGAACGTGGGACAAGAGATATAATCTACGTTGCCTCTTCTAATTAGCAATCTATCCAAGTAAGTACTTGAAAGGAAAGTGCCGCTAGCGAGCCACGTCCACATCTCCCGCCCTGGGTGATCGATACGAAATCTGTCGACCAGATCGCATTGTGCCATCAGATCAGACAGACTTGTCTCACACCTATCCGACCCACTAGGTCCCCCCACCTTATCTATCCTGGGATCAAGGATGGCATTCCAATCTCCCACTAGGATTAGCCGCTCCGAACCACCGAGAAACCCCTCCAACCCTCGGAGAAAGGAAACCCTCTCACGAATGGAATTGGGCGCATAAACCGCGACGATTCGAAACATGGCACTATTCACGGCAACATCAGCCACGACCAGTCTGCCATCAGCATCCGCGTGAACAACGTTTACCCTTGCTAACAGAGTGCGTCTAACTAACAGCGAAACTCCCCGAGCAGAACGGTCACCAAATGCTGAAAAAACATCGAAATGTTCCGACAGCAGTCGATGATCGTCCATCGAAACATAGTGAGTTTCCTGTACCGCAGCCACATCTAATTCAAAAGCCTTGAGATCCCCCAGTATGCGGGCTGCTTTGCTTAAGGATCTCAAGCCTCTCGCGTTCAAGCTTCCTAGTTTCAAGGTCGTAGCCATTGCACTAGTCAGTGTCAATCAGCGGCCTAAAGTCTTTGTCAGTGAGGATGCCGACGGCATGCCCGATATTGCCAGTGAGCAATTCTGACGACGCGCGGCCGTCTCGGGAGATGCCCCCGACATCCAGGGGGAAGGTTAACTTTAACGCTCTATAAAAACAAGGGTGGACGTAAATGGGGATCCTCCCTTCACATTTATCCCTCAGATCGTCGAGGGAGTCGTGCCCTTCTTCCACCAACGTTAGACCCAGGATCGCATCCTTTGCTGCTTCTATCATTCGCCACATGGATTTCGTGCGGCGAATTTTCGTCTTCCTGACGAACGTGATCAGCAAAGGAGCATCGGGGAAGTTGGACGGGTTGGTAGTGTCCAGACCCTGGGTCTTCGTAAGGAGCTGCAGCGGTTTGATGGCACCTCTCTGCTGCGGCGTAAGCTCGGCAGCGGCGTGGTGCAGATCTGCATTGCAGATGAGGTCCCCTGGCAGGAAGGGGAGCTTTCTCGTCTTCTCCTTTCTTGTAGGAGAGGGCGACGCTTTTTGTTTCTTGGCCTGTTTGGCCACATTGGGAGTTTTGGACCCCGACTCTTCCTTTCGAGACAGAGAGCGGGAACTAGCTGGGGGAGTTTCAGTGGGGGAAGGGGATTTCTGCTCAGTGGTGGGTTTAGGTTTTGGGGATTCGGGGGACTGAGCAGGAGAGATAGTCATCTCTACGGACATTGGGGCGGGGGATTGGGGCCCAGCCTCTTTTGATAGTGAAACGGCACGTTTGGCCACCTTTCTGTCCCGGGTGAACTTTTTCTCTGTCTCTCGAGCCGGGGCCGGGCAAGCGTCACCCTCCATCTTCTCCCCTTCCGAGTCGGACGATGATGATGTTGATGAAGGTAGTGACAGGGGAGCCTCTGTCTTCCGTTTGGTGGCCGCTGCCGTGCCAGATGTTTGCTGCGGCTCCTTATCGGTGGGCATATCCTCGCTCATTGACTTGGCGGGACCCCGCATCCCTTTTACTTCAGAGGGCTGCACTTTGGAGGAGGGCTTCTGTGGTTTACTTTTTCGGACCACTGGGGTGAAACCCTCCTCGTCTTTTTCAGTTCTAGGAGCTGCTGATGCCGCTGGACCTCCCGGGGCTGCGGCAGAAGGGGTCTTCTTGATTGGCGCCTTTTTCGGGCAGTCTTTCGCCATATGCCCCTTCTGCTCGCAGTGCCAGCAATGTGGCCTCCTGCCCTCTACAATGATAGACATTGACCAGGAGTCGCACTTGAGCAGTGGCGGGATCTTATTGAAGCCATCCCGGTCCAAACGCATTTTAATTTTGTAGTCCCCTACCATTAGGTTATGGGGACCGCGGACCGGGATTATGGCTTCGACGTCCCCATATTGACTCATCACTGCACCTAGTTGCTCCGAGTCAATATAGCAGGGGACGCCGAGGACAGTGACTAGTGTCCTCCTCCTGCTCAAGTACTCCGGCCTGAGGATCAGATGTTTATGCCTCAGGTCGGCCCTGGCCAACTTCTCTGCTTCCTGTTCAGAGGGGAGTAAAAGGTCCCAGGTTGCGAAACCTCGACGGCAAATATATGTCGCCGGGACTTTCAGGGACCATAAAATCTCCCCTACCGTTTCGATCTGGAGCCCAGCCAGCCCTTTGGTTCTGGAGTCGATGGTGACTAGCGAAACAATTCGCTTCGCTAGCCGTTCCACCGCTCCTGGCGCTGCTTTGATAACGCTACCGTCGGTTAGTTCCTTGTACTTAGACTCGAACAACCGACGGTATTCTGACGGGCTTCTTTGCGACTGGGGTCCCCACTGGTCTTTAGGTGATTGGGCAGGAGAGTTGGTTTGCGCCGGAGTTGTAGGTGTTACAGCCTTCGTCGGCGACGGCGTCTTCTGCCCGGGAGGTATCGCCCATGAATTGGGTGTCTCCGCTGGTGTTGATGAGAGGGACGGCCACTCCTTTGGAGCTGTTTCCGGCGTTGTTGCCGGCGGAGTGGCCGCCTTGGTTCCTCTCTTGCCAGCGACATCCGCTGCTCCTTTTTTAGTGACGGTGCGAGCAGCCCCCATCTTCCTCGGCCTGGACTGCCGCATGCTAGCCTTGGCCGGGCCATCTGGAGTCAGCTGCAGAACTTCCATGCTGCTGTCTCTGCTACTGCCACGACTGCTCACAGGGCTGTGGTCGCTGCAGACACTGCTGTCGCTGCAAATGCTGCTGTCACTTCCAAAGAGTTCTTGGGTGAGGTTGCGGCATTGAGCAGAGTCCCTGTCAATGTGGGCTGGCGGCTGATCTGGGTCGGTGGCCCCTTCTTTGTGGGACTCCACCGACCGGGTCGCTCTTACTCCTGGAGGCAGGCGGCCTTTTCGCCTACTACCAGGCGGGCTGACGGTTGAAGCCCGGCGAGCGATTGGTACAGTGGGGAGTCGTTCCCACCGACCCAGATCACCTCTAGGATCTGAGCTATCCTGGGTGGAGCTGCCGGGGACAGCAGCGTGCAAGCTAACAGGGCTCCCGCCTAAGGCGGCAGACCCTGATCTACTTTCAGTGCTGGGAGCGGCACTGGCGGACGTACTGGGCACGACGCCTATGGCGGCGTGACCGTCCTGCTGTTTGAGGTCTGCTCCCTCCCCGACCTGAGACCGTCGCCTCAGTTCGGAAAAGGAGCCCGGGCTAGACAAAGACTCTGCAGCAGAGCCCGGACCACTCCTCCCCTCTTCCATCCAACTCCCGGCTAGAGACCCGCCGATTCGGATTCAGGAAGACCGTCGCCAAAAGGTACGTGAGTCAGACCTGAAACCTGCCAGCTGCTTAAGTCAAGCCTGGGGGTTGGACACCTGCAAGAGAAGGGAACAAAAAGGTTAATACAATGGAACCGCCCAACAGGGGCGGCCACCCAAGAGGGGTGTGAAGAGACAAATTGCCCAACAGGGGCTAGTCTAAGGGGACAGAGAGAGTCCCCTGATGATTTAGCTTTAAACTGGGCGGGGCCCAAGTAGCTGGTCTCCTCTTAGGCAATCACGGGTGATTGCCTAAGAGTTGCCTAGAAAAATACAAGACGAGTCAAGATTTTAAAAGGCGGGAGAAAATCAAGGTATTTACTCCACCTCAGGAGTTAGGCACAAGGCCAGTTTTATCCTACTCCCACAAGTAAGATGTGACCACAGATTGGGTCGAGAAAGTGGGGTTAAAAGCCAGCGCTCGAGAGGTGAGCACTCTGGCCATTTAAAAATTGCCTGGGCAGCCCCGTCGGCATTCCCCGGTAGGGGCGCCTCAGACAGTAAGCAATAAACTTACTCCTCCCCAAAGAGGGGAGGCGAAGCCTGGGAGGGTGGACCTCCTAGAACTGCACAGGACAATCCCATAGACCGGCGTAAATCAAGCCCCGGAGGCCAAGACAATACCAGTCTATGGGGTGCAGTATCCATCGGAACAGATACTACACTTTGATCTTCGCCAAAAGGCGGAAGAAAATCAAGGTATTTACTCCACCTCAGGAGTTAGGCACAAGGCCAGTTTTATCCTACTCCCACAAGTAAGATGTGACCACAGATTGGGTCGAGAAAGTGGGGTTAAAAGCCAGCGCTCGAGAGGTGAGCACTCTGGCCATTTAAAAATTGCCTGGGCAGCCCCGTCGGCATTCCCCGGTAGGGGCGCCTCAGACAGTAAGCAATAAACTTACTCCTCCCCAAAGAGGGGAGGCGAAGCCTGGGAGGGTGGACCTCCTAGAACTGCACAGGACAATCCCATAGACCGGCGTAAATCAAGCCCCGGAGGCCAAGACAATACCAGTCTATGGGGTGCAGTATCCATCGGAACAGATACTACACTTTGATCTTCACCAAAAGGCGGAAGAAAATCAAAGGTATTTACTCCACCTCAGGAGTTAGGCACAAGGCCAGTTTTATCCTACTCCCACAAGTAAGATGTGACCACAGATTGGGTCGAGAAAGTGGGGTTAAAAGCCAGCGCTCGAGAGGTGAGCACTCTGGCCATTTAAAAATTGCCTGGGCAGCCCCGTCGGCATTCCCCGGTAGGGGCGCCTCAGACAGTAAGCAATAAACTTACTCCTCCCCAAAGAGGGGAGGCGAAGCCTGGGAGGGTGGACCTCCTAGAACTGCACAGGACAATCCCATAGACCGGCGTAAATCAAGCCCCGGAGGCCAAGACAATACCAGTCTATGGGGTGCAGTATCCATCGGAACAGATACTACACCTTGATCTTCGCCAAAAGGCGGAAGAAAATCAAAATCTGAGGTTATTTACTGGGGTATTTATAACCAATCTACACCTGAACAGCGGTCTATCCACTAGACACTGTTTAAATTACATTATTAAATTAACAAGTAATAATAACTAAGATTTTCTTTCAAAAAACATTGTATACTACTATTTAACAAATTCTTATATAAGTTTGGAATATCAAGAATGAATTTTAGACTCCCCTAGGCCGTTTTTCTCTAATTCAACATAGCTTTCATACGCCATTACCGAAAATGACAATTAATTCACTTCTTTTGGCTAACATCAAAGTGTAGTATCTGTTTCGATGGATACTGCACCCCATAGACTGGTATCGTCTTGGCCTTCGGGGCTTCATTCCGTCGGTCTATGGGTTTGTCCTGTGCAGTTCTAGGAGGTCAAATTCGATAGTAAATTCGAAATAATCTAATGTATTTATGTACTAATCCGATAAAAATGCAGAGTCACTGTAAACATCCCATAATCCCTTGCCGGATGTACCCGGTCTTGTCCTAAATTGTGTCCGGTTGTATCAGATCATCCAATAACTTCTGTCCGGATGCATCAATAACAACATAGTAATCCTACGTTAAGAGTGTGTAGTGAAACAAGGGTTGCTCAATCACATCCGCACCTGTCCCATAATCCCTTGCCGGATGTACCCGGTCTTGCTCTAAATTGTGTCCGGTTATATCATGACGTCAGAGAGTGGCAGATAATTTGAAAAATAATGCAAAGTGGCGGGAAGAAATTCACTCACACTACAACCTTTTAATAGACGCTAATATTCCTCCCCCTCCCTTCCGTTATCATGATAGGCATTACCTCCTCCTTTCATGTCAAATTGGGGGGGGGGTGACGGCATTCGCCGGTGTGAGTCCCTCAGGCCAAATTTGGGGAGGGGGAGTGTCGGCATTCGCCGGCGCTCACACCTTTTTGAGAGGGTGGAGACAGTGTAGTATCTGTTGCGAGGAGAGAGTGTCAGCATTCGCCGGTGTGAGCGCATCAGGCCAAATCTTTTCTTGGGGGGGGGGTATTAAGCAAATCTATAATAAAGACCAATGTGCATTTATTTGTATCTATAATAAAGGCCAATGTGCATTTATTTGTATCTTCTATTATATAAAGGCCAGTTGTCTGTATGTCTGTCTGTTTGTCTGTTTGTATGTCCAGATACTCCTCCGAGAGTACCCAACAAACAGTCACACGGTTGACGTCATTATGACCGGCCAGCCCCGGGACGTATACTATCTCAGTACCGGAAAAAAAATGGACTCTTCGAGGGTCGACTGCGTTTTTCCTCGATTTTCAACGTTGTTTAGTACTAATTTGAGAAAAAAACAATGACATCATGTAGAATTTGAGAAATAATGCACCGTCATGCTTTTAACAGGAAATGACGTCAGAGGAAAAGAGTGTAGGGAAGAAAATCCCTCACACTAAAACTCTTCTTTCCCTCTCACTCCCACCCCTTCTACCTTCCTTTCCTCCCCTACGCCCGTTCTGTTGTTATGATACCACCCTCCTAGGCATTACCTCCTCCTTTTTGAGAGTTGTAGAGATAGAGCGGCGGTGTGACTGCTTCAGGTCAAATTAGGGGGGGGGGTGTCGGCATTCGCCGGTGAAGCGCCTCATGCCAAATTTGGAGATGGGGGATTGTCGGCATAATGCAAAGTCACGATTTTAACAGGAAATGACGTCAAAGTGGATCCCTAACGGCACTTTTTTGAACACGAGTTTATAGTGAAGCAAGGGTTGCTTAATCCTAACCGCATTTCTTCTGTTGACATGATACCATCCTCCCAGGTATTACCTCCTTCTTTTTGAGAGGTGTGAAGTTAGTGTAATAAATAATTATGCTCCACCATTGTTTTCACTAATATTTGTATACATATTAAATAACGTTTCAAGAAGTAAAGTAAAAAGAGAAATAATTATGCTCCACCATTGTTTTCACTAATATTTGTATACATATTAAATAACGTCTCAAGAAGTAAGGTAAGAAGAGAAATTATTATGCTCCTCCATTGTTTTCACTTATATTTGTATACATATTAAATAACGTCTCAATAAGTAAAGTAAGAAGAGATATAATTATGCTCCACCATTGTTTTCACAAATATTTGTATACATATTAAATAACGTCTCAATCAGTAAATTAAAAGGAAGAAAAAATTATGCTCCGCCATTGTTTTCACTAATATTTGTATACATATTAAAAAACATCTCAATAAATAAAGTAAGAATAGAAATAATTATGCTCCGCCACTGTTTTCACTAATATTTGTATACATGTTAAATAACATTTTTTTTTTAACTCAAAATATTTCGCTGGGTCGGAGAAAATTTTAGGGGTCAATCCGAACTTTTTAGGGGTCAGCAAAATTTGTTCTTTTTTATTTTGTTTTTAACTCAAAATATTTCTCAGGGTTATGTGAGAGTGAAAAATTAGTTGGGATGAGGGGCTGGAGAGATTTAGGGGTCAGGCCGAACTTTTTAGGGGTCAGGCCGAACTTTTTAGTGGTCACGCCAATTTTTTGTTTTGAAGTCAAAATATTTCTCAGAGTTGGAGGAGAGTGAAAAATTAGGGGCTGGAGAGATTTAGGGGTCGGGGAAAATTTTAGGGGTCAGAACGAACTTTTTAGGGGTCAGGCCAAATTTTTTTTTTTTTTTTTTTTTTAAGTCAAAATATTTCTCAGGGTTGGGGGAGAGTGAAAAATTAGGGGGCTGGAGATATTATGGGGTCGGGGAATATTTTAGGGGTCAGGACGAACTTTTTAGGGGTCAGGCCAAATTTTTTTGTTTTTTTTTGTTTTGAAGTCAAAATATATCTTATGGTTGGAGGAGAGTGAAAAATTAGGGGGCTGGATAGATTTAGGGGTCGGGGAAAATTTTAGGGGTCAGGACGAACTTTTTAGGGGTCAGGCCAAATTTTTTTGTTTTTTTTTGTTTTTTTTTTGTTTTGAAGTCAAAATATTTCTCAGGGTTGGGGGACAGTGAAAAATTAGGGGGCTGGAGAGATTTAGGGGTCGGGGAAAATTTTAGGGGTCAGAACGAACTTTTTAGGGGTCAGGCCAAAT
This sequence comes from Sepiola atlantica, assembly GCA_963556195.1. Lineage (NCBI taxonomy): Eukaryota > Metazoa > Mollusca > Cephalopoda > Sepiida > Sepiolidae > Sepiola > Sepiola atlantica. Next base: position 11,890,059 of record OY744549.1, on the reverse strand, counting down.
TTTTTTGTTTTTTTTTGTTTTGAAGTCAAAATATATCTTATGGTTGGAGGAGAGTGAAAAATTAGGGGGCTGGAGAGATTTAGGGGTCGGGGAAAATTTTAGGGGTCAGGACGAACTTTTTAGGGGTCAGGCCAAATTTTTTTCTTTTTTTTTGTTTTTTTTTTGTTTTGAAGTCAAAATATTTCTCAGGGTTGGGGGAGAGTGAAAAATTAGGGGGCTGGAGAGATTTAGGGGTTGGGGAAAATTTGTAGGGGTCAGGCGGAACTTTTTAGGGGTCAGACCAAATTTTTTTCTTTTTTTTTGTTTTGAACTCAAAATATTTCTCATGGTTGGGGGAGAGTGAAAAATTAGGGGGCTGGAGAGATTTAGGGGTCGGGGAAAATTTTAGGGGTCAGGAAGAACTTTTTAGTGGTCAGGCCAAATTTTTTTGTTTTTTTTTGTTTTTAAGTCAAAATATTTCTCATGGTTGGGGGAGAGTGAAAAATTAAGGGGCTGGAGAGATTCAGGGGTCGGGTAAAATTTTAGGGGTCAGGCGGAACTTTTGAGGGGTCAGGACGAACTTTTTAGGGGTCAGGCCAAATTTTTTTCTTTTTTTTGGTTTTGAACTCAAAATATTTCTCATGGTTGGGGGAGAGTGAAAAATTAGGGGGCTGGAGAGATTTAGGGGTCGGGGAAAATTTTAGGGGTCAGGCGGAACTTTTTAGGGGTCAGGCCAAATTTTTTTCTTTTTTTTTGTTTTGAACTCAAAATATTTCTCATGGTTGGGGGAGAGTGAAAAATTAGGGGGCTGGAGAGATTAAGGGGTCGGGGAAAATTTTAGGGGTCAGGACGAACTTTTTAGGGGTCAGACCAAATTTTTTTCTTTTTTTTGGTTTTGAACACAAAATATTTCTCATGGTTGGGGGAGAGTGAAAAATTAGGGGGCTGGAAAGATTTAGGGGCCGGGGAAAATTTTAGGAGTCAGGACGAACTTTTTAGGGGTCAGACCAAATTTTTTTGTTTTTGTTGGTTTTGAACTGAAAATATTTCTCATGGTTGGGGGAGAGTGAAAAATTAGGGGGCTGGAGAGATTTAGGGGTCGGGGAAAATTTTAGGGGTCAGAACGAACTTTTTAGGGGTCAGGCCAAATTTTTTTCTTTGTTTTGGTTTTGAACTCAAAATATTTCTCAGGGTTGGGGGAGAGTGAAAAATTAGGGGGCTGGAGAGATTTAGGGGTCGGGGAAAATTTTAGGGGTCAGGACGAACTTTTTAGGGGTCAGGCCAAATTTTTTTGTTTTTTTTTGTTTTGAAGTCAAAATATTTCTCATGGTTGGGGGAGAGTGAAAAATTAGGGGGCTGGAGAGATTTTGGGGTCGGGGAAAATTTTAGAGGTCAGCCCAAATTTAGGGGCCGCGATATGTACGTATTTAGCTTCCACACCGGGGCGGCGATAGGTACTTATTTAGCATTCAGCGGTGGTGATAGGTACTTATATAGCATGTGTACATGGGCGGTAATAAGTATGTATATAGTATGCGCCCCGGGGCAGTGATAGGTATGTATTTAGCATGCGCACTGAGGCAGCGATCGGTTCATATATAGCAAGCGCACCGGGGCGGGGATAGGTACATATTTAAAATTCACACCGGGGCGGCGAAAGGTACATATTTAAAATTCACACCGGGGTTGCAATATGTACATATTTAGCTTCTGCACAGGATCGGCGATAGGTACGTATTTAGAATTCACACCGGGGCGGCGATAGGTATGTATTTAGCATTCGCACCGGGCCGGCGATATGTGCGATTTTGCTTCCACACCAGGGCGGCGATAGGTCTGTATTCAGAATTCAGGAGTGCGATAGCTACGTATATAGCATGCACACATAGGCAGCATAAGTACGTACATAGCATGCGCTCTGCGGCGGCGATCAGTACATATATAGCACGCGCACCGGGGCGGCGAAAGGTATGTATTTCGCATTCGCACCATGGTGGTGATAGGTACGTATTTAGCATTCGCACCGGGGAGGCTATAGGTACGTATTTAGCATTCGCACCAGGGCGGCTATAGGTACGTATTTAGCATTCGCACTGGGCCAGCGATAGGTACGTATTTAGCATTCACACCAAAGCGGCAATATGTACATATTAATTATTCGCACTAGGGCAGCGATAGGTACTTATGTAGCATGCACACCGGGGCGCAATTGGTATGTCTTTAGCATTCGCACTAGGGCAGCGATAGGTACTTATGTAGCATGCACACCGGGGCGCATTAGGTATGTATTTAGCATTCACACTGGGGCAACGATAGGTACAATTTAGCATTCGCAACGGGGCGGCGATAGGTACTTAAATAGTATCTGCACTGGGGCGGCGATAGGTACGTATATAGTATGTGCACTGGGGCGGCGATAGGTACGTATATAGTATGCGCACCGGGGTGATGATATATACGTATATAGTATGAACACCGGGGTGGAGATAAGTACCTATATAGAAGGTGCAGATAGAGGTGTTACTTTTTATAGAAATATGTCATACTATTACCCTGGGCAATACAAGAAATGGTGGGGAAGAAACAGCTTTTGCAAAAGGCAAAATTAGAAAGTAGCGGCGAAATGGGGCGACCAGGGAAGAGAAAGGTAGCAGATAAAGAGACGGCTATAGAGAGAGGGGGCGGACATAGAAGTTTTAATATAAAGATGTTACACACACGATCTTTCTTCAAATATATGTTTTTATGACCCCGAGCAACGCCGGGTAGCCCCGCTAGTCTATTATATAAAGGGCAGTTGTCTGTATGTCTGTCTGTCTGTCTGTCTGTTTGTTTGTATGTCCAGATACTCCTCCGAGAGGACTCAACAAACAGTCACACGGTTGACGTCATTATGACCGGCCAGCCCCGGGACGTATAATATCTCAGAACCGGAAAAAAAAAAGGTCTCTTCGGGGTTCGACTGAGCACTTTTCTCCAATGGGGGGGTGCCTTTTTCCTCGATTTTCAACGTTGTTTAGTACTAATTTGAGAAAAAAACAATGACATCATGTAGAATTTGAGAAATAATGCACCGTCACGCTGACGTCAGAGGAAAAGAGTGTAGGGAAGAAAATCCCTCATACTAAAACTCTTCTTTCCCTCTCACTCCCACCCTTTCTACCTTCCCTTCCTCCCTACGCCCGTTCTGTTGTTATGATACCACCCTCCTAGGCATTACCTCCTCCTTTTTGAGAGTTGTGGAGATAGTGCGGTGATGTGACTGCTTCAGGTCAAATTAGGGGGGGGGGGAGTGTCGGCATTCGCCAAATTTAGGGGAGCGGCGCGTCAGGCGAAAATATCGCAGGGGGGAGTGTCGGAAAAAAAATTGACTCTTCGGGGGGGGGGGCTTTTTCCATCACTTGTTTAGTACTAATTTGAGAAAAAAACAATGCTATCATCGTCACGCTTTTAACAGGAAATGACGTCAGAGGAAATCCCTAACGGCGCTTTTTTGAACATTGGTTTATAGTGAAGCAAGGGTTGCTTAACTACTAACGCATTTTTTGAAACATGCGTTTATAGTGACGCAAGGGTTGTTTAATCAATAACGGCACTTTCTTGAACATGAGTTTATAGTGAAGCAAGAGTTGCTTATACTAACCGCATTTCTTCTGTTGACATGATACCATCCTCCCAGGTATTACCTCCTCCTTTTTGAGAGGTGTGAAGTTAGTGTATTATCAGTGAAATTAAAGTAATAAATAATTATGCACCACCATTGTTTTCACTAATATTTGTATACATGTTAAATAACGTGTCAATAAGTAAGTAAGAAGAGAAAAATTATGCTCCGCCATTGTTTTCACTAATATTTGTATACATGTTAAATAACGTGTCAATAAGTAAGTAAGAAGAGAAAAATTATGCTCCGCCATTGTTTTCACTAATATTTGTATACATGTTAAATAACGTGTCAATAAGTAAAGTAAGAAGAGAAAAATTATGCTCCACCACTGTTTTCACTAATATTTGTATACATGTTAAATAACGTGTCAATAAGTAAAGTAAGAAAAGAAAAATTATGCTCAACCACTGTTTTCACTAATATTTGTATACATGTTAAATAACGTGTCAATAAGTAAAGTAAGCAGATAAATAATTATGCTCCACCACTGTTTTCACTAATATTTGTATCCATGTTAAATAACGTGTCAATAAGTAAAGTAAGCAGAGAAATAATTATGCTCCACCACTGTTTTCACTAGGATTTGTATACATGTTAAATAACGTGTCAATAAGTAAAGTAAGCAGAGAAATAATTATGCTCAACCACTGTTTTCACTAATATTTGTATACATGTTAAATAACGTGTCAATAAGTAAAGTAAGCAGAGAAATAATTATGCTCCACCACTGTTTTCACTAATATTTGTATACATGTTAAATAACGTGTCAATAAGTAAAGTAAGCAGATAAATAATTATGCTCCACCACTGTTTTCACTAATATTTGTATCCATGTTAAATAACGTGTCAATAAGTAAAGTAAGCAGAGAAATAATTATGCTCCACCACTGTTTTCACTAGGATTTGTATACATGTTAAATAACGTGTCAATAAGTAAAGTAAGCAGAGAAATAATTATGCTCCACCACTGTTTTCACTAATATTTGTATACATGTTAAATAACGTGTCAATAAGTAAAGTAAGCAGAGAAATAATTATGCTCAACCACTGTTTTCACTAATATTTGTATACATGTTAAATAACGTGTCAATAAGTAAAGTAAGAAGAGAAATAATTGTGCTTCCCCACTGTTTTCACTAATATTTGTATACATGTTAAATAACGTGTCAATAAGTAAAGTAAGCAGATAAATAATTATGCTCCACCACTGTTTTCACTAATATTTGTATCCATGTTAAATAACGTGTCAATAAGTAAAGTAAGCAGAGAAATAATTATGCTCCACCACTGTTTTCACTAGGATTTGTATACATGTTAAATAACGTGTCAATAAGTAAAGTAAGCAGAGAAATAATTATGCTCCACCACTGTTTTCACTAATATTTGTATACATGTTAAATAACGTGTCAATAAGTAAAGTAAGCAGAGAAATAATTATGCTCAACCACTGTTTTCACTAATATTTGTATACATGTTAAATAACGTGTCAATAAGTAAAGTAAGAAGAGAAATAATTGTGCTTCCCCACTGTTTTCACTAATATTTGTATACATGTTAAATAACGTGTCAATAAGTAAAGTAAGCAGATAAATAATTATGCTCCACCACTGTTTTCACTAATATTTGTATACATGTTAAATAACGTGTCAATAAGTAAAGTAAGAAGAGAAATAATTGTGCTTCTCCACTGTTTTCACTAATATTTGTATACATGTTAAATAACGTGTCAATAAGTAAAGTAAGCAGAGAAATAATTATGCTCAACCACTGTTTTCACTAATATTTGTATACATGTTAAATAACGTGTCAATAAGTAAAGTAAGCAGAGAAATAATTATGCTCCACCACTATTTTCACTAGGATTTGTATACATGTAAAATAACGTGTCAATAAGTAAAGTAAGCAGAGAAATAATTATGCTCCACCACTGTTTTCACTAATATTTGTATACATGTTAAATAACGTGTCAATAAGTAAAGTAAGAAGAGAAACATTATGCTCCACCACTGTTTTCACTAATATTTGTATACATGTTAAATAACGTGTCAATAAGTAAAGTAAGCAGAGAAATAATTATGCTCCACCACTGTTTTCACTAGGATTTGTATACATGTTAAATAACGTGTCAATAAGTACAGTAAGCAGAGAAATAATTATGCTCCACCACTGTTTTCACTAATATTTGTATACATGTTAAATAACGTGTCAATAAGTAAAGTAAGCAGAGAAATAATTATGCTCCACCACTGTTTTCACTAGGATTTGTATACATGTTAAATAACGTGTCAATAAGTACAGTAAGCAGAGAAATAATTATGCTCCACCACTGTTTTCACTAATATTTGTATACATGTTAAATAACGTGTCAATAAGTAAAGTAAGAAGAGAATAATTATGCTTCACTACTGTTTTCACTAATATTTGTATCCATGTTAAATAACGTGTCAATAAGTAAAGTAAGAAGAGAAAAATTATGCTCCACCACTGTTTTCACTAATATTTATATCCATGTTAAATAACGTGTCAATAAGTAAAGTAAGAAGAGAAAAATTATGCTCAACCACTGTTTTCACTAATATTTGTATACATGTTAAATAACGTGTCAATAAGTAAAGTAAGAAGAGAAATAATTATGCTCCGCCATTGTTTTCACTAATATTTGTATACATGTTAAATAACGTGTCAATAAGTAAAGTAAGAAGCACAATAATTATGCTCCACCATTGTTTTCACTTATATTTGTATACATGTTAAATAACGTGTCAATAAGTAAAGTAAGTAGAGAAATAATTATGCTCCACCATTGTGTTCACTAATATTTGTATACATGTTAAATAACGTCTCAATATATAAAGTAAGAGAAATAATTATGCTCCACCACTGTTTTCACTAATATTTGTATACATATTAAATAACGTCTCAATAAGTAAAGTAAGAAGAAAAATAATTATGCTCCATTATGCTTTTGTTTTGAACTCAAAATATTTCTCAGGGTTGGGGGAGAGTGAAAAATTAGGGGCTGGAGAGATTGAGGGGTCAAGCCGAACTTTTTAGGGGTCAGGCCAAATCTTTTTGTTTTTTTTGTTTTGAACTCAAAATATTTCTCAGGGTTGAAGGAGAGTGAAAAATAAGTTGGGATGGGGGGCTGGAGAGAATAAGGGGTCGGGGAAAATTTTAGGGGTCAGGCCAGACTTTTTAGGGGTCAGGCCAAATTTTTTTGTTTTTTTTTGTTTTTTACTCAAAATATTTCTCAGGATTGGGGAGAGTGAAAAATTAGGGAGCTGGAGAGTTTAAGGGGTCGGGGAAAATTTTAGGGGTCAGGCCGAACTTTTTAGGAGTCAGGCCAAATTTTTTTTTTTTTTTTGCTTTGACCTCAAAATATTTCTCAGGGTTGGGGGAGAGTGAAAAATTAGAGGGCTGGAGAGATTGAGGGGTCGGTGAAAAATTTTAGGGGTCAGGCCAAATTGTTTTGTTTTTTTTTGTTTTGAAGTCAAAATCGTTCTCATAGTTGGGGGAGAGTGAAAAATTAGGGGGCTAGAGAGAATTAGGGTTCGGGGAAAATTTTAGAGGTCCGGCAGAACTTTTTAGGGGTCAGGCCAAATTTTTTTGTTTTTTTTTGTTTTGAAGTCAAAATATTTCTCATGGTTGGAGGAGAGTGAAAAATTAGGGGGCTGGAGAGATTTAGGGGTCGGGGAAAATTTTAGGGGTCAGGACGAACTTTTTAGGGGTCAGGCCAAATTTTTTTGTTTTTTTTTGTTTGAAGTCAAAATATTTCTCATGGTTGGGGGAGAGTGAAAAATTAGGGGGCTAGAGAGATTTAGGGGTCGGGGAAAATTTTAGGGGTAGGACGAACTTTTTAGGGGTCAGGCCAAATTTTTTTGTTTTTTTTTGTTTTTTTTTCTTCTGAAGTCAAACTATTTCTCAGGGTTGGGGGAGAGTGAAAAATTAGGGGGCTGGAGAGATTTAGGGGTCGGGGAAAATTTTAGGGGTCAGGACGAACTTTTTAGGGTTGAGGCCAAATTTTTTTCTTTTTTTTTGGTTTTGAACTCAAAATATTTCTCAGGGTTGGGGGAGAGTGAACAATTAGGGGGCTGGAGAGATTGAGGGGTCGGGGAAAATTTTAGGGGTCAGGACGAACTTTTTAGGGGTCAGGCCAAATTTTTTTGTTTTTTTTTGTTTTGAAGTCAAAATATTTCTCATGGTTGGGGGAGAGTGAAAAATTAGGGGGCTGGAGAGATTTAGGGGTCGGGGAAAATTTTAGGGGTCAGGCCGAACTGTTTAGGGTCTGCCCAAATTTAGGGGCGGCGATCTGTACGTATTTAGCTTCCACACCGGGGCGGCGATAGGTACTTATTTAGCATTCAGTGGTGGTGATAGGTACTTATATAGCATGTGCACATGGGCGGTAATAAGTACGTATATAGTATGCACACCGGGGCAGTGATAGGTATGTATTTAGCATGCGCACTGAGGCAGCGATCGGTTCATATATAGCACGCGCACCGGGGCGGCGATAGGTACGTATATAGCACGCGCACAGGGGCGGCGAAAGGTACATATTTAAAATTCACACTGGGCGGCGAAAGGTACATATTTAAAATTCACACAGGGGCGGCGATAGGTACGTATTTAGCATTCACGCCGGGGCGGCGATAGGTATGTATTTAGCATTCACACCGGGGCAGCGATAGGTATGTATTTAGCATTCACACCGGGGCAGCGATAGGTACGTATTTAGCTTCCGCACCGGGGCGGCGAAAGGTATGTATTTCGCATTCGCACTGTAGTGGTGATAGGTACGTATTTAGCATTCGCACTGGGGCGGCTATAGGTACGTATTTAGCATTCGCACCAGGGCGGCTATAGGTACGTATTTAGCATTCGCACTGGGCCGGCGATAGGTACGTATTTAGCATTCACACCAAAGCGGCAATATGTACATATTAATTATTCGCACTAGGGCAGCGATAGGTACTTATGTAGCATGCACACCGGGGCGCAATTGGTATGTCTTTAGTATTCGCACTAGGGCAGCGATAGGTACTTATGTAGCATGCACACCGGGGCGCAATAGGTATGTATTTAGCATTCACACCGGGGCAACGATAGGTACTATTTAGCATTCGCAACGGGGCGGCGATAGGTACTTAAATAGTATCTGCACCGGGGCGGCGATAGGTACGTATATAGTATGTGCACTGGGGCGGCGATAGGTACGTATATAGTATGCGCACCGGGGTGATGATAGATACGTATATAGTATGAACACCGGGGTGGAGATAAGTACCTATATAGAAGGCGCAGATAGAGGTGTTACTTTTTATAGAAATATGTCATACTATTACCCTGGGCAATAGGAGAAATGGTGGGGAAGAAACAGCTTTTGCAAAAGGCAAAATTAGAAAGTAGCGGCGAAATGGGGCGACCAGGAAAGAGAAAGGTAGCAGATAAAGAGACGGCTATAGAGAGAGGGGGCGGACATAGAAGTTTGAATATAAAGATGTTACACACACGATCTTTCTTCAAATATATGTTTTTATGACCCCGAGCAACGCCGGGTAGCCCCGCTAGTCTATTATATAAAGGGCACTTGTCTGTATGTTTGTCTGTTTGTCTGTTTGTCTGTTTGTATGTCCACATACTCCTCCGAGAGGACCCAACAAACAGTTACACGGTTGACATCATTATGACCGGCCAGCCCCGGGACGTATAATATCTCAGAACCGGGGAAAAAAATGGACTCTTCGAGGGTCGACTGAGCACTTTTCTCCAATGGGGGGGTGCCTTTTTCCTCGATTTTAAACGTTGTTTAGTACTAATTTGAGAAAAAAACAAAGAATTTGAGAAATAATGCACCGTCATGATTTTAACAGGAAATGACGTCAGAGGAAATCCCTAACGGCTCTTTTTTGAACATGAGTTTATAGTGAAGCAAGTGTTGCTTAATCACAAACGGCACTTTTTTTGAACACGAGTCCATAGTCAAGCATGGGTTGCTTACTTACTAACGGCACTTTTTTGAACATGAGTCCATAGTGATGCAAGGGTTGCTTAACTTCTAACGGCACTTTTTGATACATGCGTTTATAGTGACGCAAGTGTTGTTTAATCAATAACGGCACTTTTTTTAACATGAGTTCATAGTGAAGCAAGGGTTGCTTAATCCTATCCACATTTTTTCTGTTGACATGATAACATCCTCCTAGGTATTACCTCCTCCTTTTTGAGAGGTGTGAAGTTAGTGTAGTATCAGTAAAATTAAAGTAATAAATAATTATGCTCCCCCACTGTTTTCACTAATATTTGTATGCTCCCCCATTGTTTTCACTAATATTTCTATACATATTGTATACATATTGAAAACTTGGGGTGGGTGTGGGGGGGTGTCGGCATTCGCCGGTGTGAGCGCCTCAGGAGAAATTTGGGGAAGAGGGGGGGGGGTATCGGCATTGGGCGGTGGGGCGCCTCAGGCCAAATCTGGGGAGGGTGAGTGTCGGCATTCGGCGGTGGGGCGCCTCAGGCGAAATTCGGGGAGGAGTGTCGGCATTCGCCAGTATGAGCGCCTCAGGCCGAATTTGGTGGAGTGTCGGCATTCGCCGGTGGTGCGCCTCAGGCCAAATTTGGAGATGGGGGATTGTCGGCATAATGCAAAGTCACGATTTTAGCAGGAAATGACGTCAGAGGAAATCCCTAACGGCACTTTTTTGAACATGAGTTTATAGTGAAGCACGGGTTGCCTTATCCCAACGAAACATAAGTTTTTATTGAAGCAACTGTTGCTTAATCCCTAACGGCATTTTTTGAACATGAGTCCATAGTGAAGCAAGGGTTGCTTAATTCCTGACGGCACTTATTTGAACATGAATCCACAGTGAAGCCAGGGTTGCTTAATCAATAACGGCACTTTTTTGAACACGAGTTTGTAGTGAAGCCAGGGTTGCTTAATCCTAACTGCATTTCTTCTGTTGACATGATACCATCCTCCCAGGTATAACCTCCTTCTTTTTGAGAGGTGTGAAGTTAGTGTAGTATCAGTAAAATTAAAGTAATAAATAATTATGCTCCACCATTGTTTTCACTAATATTTGTATACATATTAAATAACGTCTCAATAAGTAAAGTAAAAAGAGAAATAATTATGCTCCACCATTGTTTTCACTAATATTTGTATACATATTTATTAACGTCTCAAGAAGTAAAGTAAGAAGAGAAATAATTATGCTCCACCATTGTTTTCACTAATATTTGAATACATGTTAAATAACGTCTCAAGAAGTAAAGTAAGAAGAGAAATAATTATGCACCGCCATTGTTTTCACTAATATTTGTATACATGTTAAATAACGTCTCAAGAAGTTAAGTAAGAAGAGAAATAATTATGCTCCGCCATTGTTTTCACTAATATTTGTATACATGTTGAATAACGTCTCAATAAGTAAAGTAAGAAGAGAAATAATTATGCTCCGCCATTGTTTTCACTAATATTTGTATACATATTAAATAACGTCTCAAGAAGTTAAGTAAGAAGAAAAATAATAATGCTCCGCCATTGTTTTCACTAATATTTGTATAAATATTAAATAACGTCTCAAGAAGTTAAGTAAGAAGAGAAATAATTATGCTCCGCCATTGTTTTCACTAATATTTGTATACATATTAAATAACGTCTCAAGAAGTAAAGTAAGAAGAGTAATAATTATGCACCGCCATTGTTTTCACTAATATTTGTATACATGTTAAATAACGTCTCAAGAAGTTAAGTAAGAAGAGAAATAATTATGCTCCGCCATTGTTTTCACTAATATTTGTATACATGTTAAATAACGTCTCAATATGTAAAGTAAGAAGAGAAATAATTATGCTCCGCCATTGTTTTCACTAATATTTGTATACATATTAAATAACGTCTCAAGAAGTTAAGTAAGAAGAGAAATAATTATGCTCCGCCATTGTTTTCACTAATATTTGTATAAATATTAAATAACGTCTCAAGAAGTTAAGTAAGAAGATAAATAATTATGCTCCGCCATTGTTTTCACTAATATTTGTATACATATTAAATAACGTCTCAAGAAGTTAAGTAAGAAGTGAAACAATTATGCTCCGCCATTGTTTTCACTAATATTTGTATACATATTAAATAACGTCTCAAGAAGTTAAGTAAGAAGAGAAATAATTATGCACCGCCATTGTTTTCACTAATATTTGTATACATGTTAAATGACATTTTTTGTTTTGAACTCAAAATATTTCGCAGGGTTGGGAGAGAGTGAAAAATTAGTTGGGAGTAGAGGGCTGGAGACATTGAGGGGCCGGAGAAAATTTTAGGAGTCAATCCGAACTTTTTAGGGGTCAGGCCAAATTTTTGTTTTTTTTTGTTTTGAACTGAAAATATTTCTCAGGGTTGGGGGAGAGTGAAAAATTAGGGGATCTAGAGAGATTTAGGGGTCGGGGAAAATTTTAGGGGTCAGGACGAACTTTTTAGGGGTCAGGCCAAATTTTTTTCTTTTTTTTTGGTTTTGAACTCAAAATATTTCTCAGGGTTGGGGGAGAGTGAAAAATTAGGGGGCTGGAGACATTTAGGGGTCGGGGAAAATTTTAGGGGTCAGGACGAACTTGATAGTGGTTAGGCCAAATTTTTTTCTTTTTTTTGGGTTTGAACTCAAAATATTTCTAATGGTTGGGGGAGACTGAAAAATTAGGGGGCTGGAGAGATTTAGGGGTCGGGGAAAATTTTAGGGGTCAGGCGGAACTTTTTAGGGGTCAGGCCAAATTTTTTTCTTTTTTTTGGTTTTGAACTCAAAATAATTCTCAGGGTTGGGGGAGAGTGAAAAATTAGGGTGCTGGAAGGATTTAGGGGTCGGGGAAAATTTTAGGGGTCAGGACGAACTTTTTAGGGGTCAGGCCAAATTTTTTTGTTTTTTTTTGTTTTGAAATCAAAATATATCTCATGGTTGGGGGAGAGATAAAAATTAGGGGGCTGGAGAGATTTAGAGGTCGGGGAAAATTTTAGGGGTCAGGCGGAACTTTTTAGGGGTCAGGCCAAATTTTTTTGTTTTTTTTGTTTTGAAGTCAAAATATATCTCATGGTTGGGAGAGACTGAAAAATTAGGCGGCTGGAGATATTTAGGGGTCGAGGAAAATTTTAGGGGTCAGGCGGAACTTTTTAGGGGTCAGGCCAAATTTTGTTCTTTTTTTTTGTTTTGAAGTCAAAAAATTTCTCATGGTTAGGGGAGAGTGAAAAATTAGGGGGCTGAAGAGATTTAGGGGTCGGGGAAAATTTTAGGGGTCAGGACGAACTTTTTAGGGGTCAGGCCAAATTTTTTTCTTTTTTTTGGTTTTGAACTGAAAATATTTCTCAGGGTTAGGGGAGACTGAAAAATTAGGGGGCTGGAGAGATTTAGTGGTCGGGGAAAATTTTAGGGGTCAGGACGAACTTTTTAGGGGTCAGGCCAAATTTTTTTTTTTTTTTGTTTTTTTTTTGTTTTGAAGTCAAAATATTTCTCAGGGTTGGGGGAGAGTGAAAAATTAGGGGGCTAGAGAGATTTAGGGGTCGGGGAAAATTTTAGGAGTCAGGACGAACTTTTTAAGGGTCAGGTCAAATTTTTTTTGTTTTTTTTTTGTTTTGAAGTCAAAATATTTCTCAGGTTTGGGGGAGAGTGAAAAATAAGGGGTCTGGAGAGATTTAGGGGTCGGGGAAAATTTTAGGGGTCAGGACGAACTTTTTAGGGGTCAGGCCAAATTTTTTTGTTTTTTTTTGTTTTGAAGTAAAAATATATCTCATGGTTGGGGGAGAGTGAAAAATTAGGGGGCTGGAGAGATTTAGGGGTCGGGGAAAATTTTAGGGGTCAGGACGAACTTTTTAGGGGTCAGGCCAAATTTTTTTGTTTTTTTTTTGTTTTGAAGTCAAAATATATCTCATGGTTGGGGGAGAGTAAAAAATTAGGGGGCTGGAGAGATTTAGGGGTCGGGGAAAATTTTAGGGGTAAGGACGAACTTTTTAGGGGTCAGGCCAAATTTTTTTGTTTTTTTTTGTTTTGAAGTCAAAATATTTCTCATGGTTGGGGGAAGGTGAAAAATTAGGGGGCTGGAGAGATTTAGGGGTCGGGGAAAATTTTAGGGGTCAGGACGAACTTTTTAGGGGTCAGGCCAAATTTTTTTGTTTTTTTTTTGTTTTGAAGTCAAAATATTTCTCATGGTTAGGGGAGAGTGAAAAATTAGGCGGCTGGAGAGATTTAGGGGTCGGGGAAAATTTTAGGGGTCAGGACGAACTTTTTAGGGGCCAGGCCAAATTTTTTTGTTTTTTTTTGTTTTGAAGTCAAAATATATCTCAGGGTTGGGGAAGAGTGAAAAATTAGGGGGCTGGAGAGATTTAGGGGTCGGGGAAAATTTTAGGGGTCAGGACGAACTTTTTAGGGGTCAGGCCAAATTTTTTTGTTTTTTTTTGTTTTGAAGTCAAAATATATCTCATGGTTCGGGGAGAGTAAAAAATTAGGGGGCTGGAGAGATTTAGGGGTCGGGGAAAAGTTTAGGGGTCAGGACGAACTTTTTAGGGGTCAGGCCAAATTTTTTTGTTTTTTTTTGTTTTGAAGTCAAAATATTTCTCATGGTTGGGGGAAGGTGAAAAATTAGGGGGCTGGAGAGATTTAGGGGTCGGGGAAAATTTTAGGGGTCAGGACGAACTTTTTAGGGGTCAGGCCAAATTTTTTTGTTTTTTTTTGTTTTGAAGTCAAAATATTTCTCATGGTTAGGGGAGAGTGAAAAATTAGGCGGCTGGAGAGATTTAGGGGTCGGGGAAAATTTTAGGGGTCAGGACGAACCTTTTAGGGGTTAGGCCAAATTTTTTTGTTTTTTTTTGTTTTGAAGTCAAAATATTTCTCAGGGTTGGGGGAGAGATAAAAATTAGGGGGCTGGAGAGATTTAGGGGTCGGGGAAAATTTTAGGGGTCAGGACGAACTTTTTAGGGGTCAGGCCAAATTTTTTTCTTTTTTTTTTGTTTTGAACTGAAAATATTACTCATGGTTGGGGGAGAGTGAACAATTAGGGGGCTGGAGAGATTTAGGGGTCGGGGAAAATTTTAGGGGTCAGGACGAACTTTTTAGGGGTCAGGCCAAATTTTTTTGTTTTTTTTTGTTTTGAAGTCAAAATATATCTCAGGGTTGGGGAAGAGTGAAAAATTAGGGGGCTGGAGAGATTTAGGGGTCGGGGAAAATTTTAGGGGTCAGGACGAACTTTTTAGGGGTCAGGCCAAATTTTTTTGTTTTTTTTTGTTTTGAAGTCAAAATATATCTCATGGTTGGGGGAGAGTGAAAACTTAGGGGGCTGGAGACATTTAGGGTCGGGAAAATTTTAGGGGTCAAGCGGAACTTTTTAGGGGTCAGGCCAAATTTTTTTGTTTTTTTTTGTTTTGAAGTCAAAATATTTCTCATGGTTGGGGGAGAGTGAAAAATTAGGGGCTGGAGAGATTTAGGGGTCGGGGAAAATTTTAGGTGTCAGGACAAACTTTTTTGGGGTCAGGCCAAATTTTTTTCTTTTTTTTTGTTTTGAACTGAAACTATTTCTCAGGGTTGGGGGAGAGTGAACAATTAGGGGGCTGGAGAGATTTAGGGGTCGGGGAAAATTTTAGGGGTCAGGACGAACTTTTTAGGGGTCAGGCCAAATTTTTTTCTTTTTTTTTTGTTTTGAACTGAAAATATTACTCATGGTTGGGGGAGAGTGAACAATTAGGGGGCTGGAGAGATTTAGGGGTCGGGGAAAATTTTAGGGGTCAGGACGAACTTTTTAGGGGTCAGGCCAAATTTTTTTGTTTTTTTTTGTTTTGAAGTCAAAATATATCTCATGGTTGGGGGAGAGTGAAAAATTAGGGGGCTGGAGAGATTTAGGGGTCGGGGAAAATTTTAGGGGTCAGGACGAACTTTTTAGGGGCCAGGCCAAATTTTTTTGTTTTTTTTTGTTTTGAAGTCAAAATATATCTCAGGGTTGGGGAAGAGTGAAAAATTAGGGGGCTGGAGAGATTTAGGGGTCGGGGAAAATTTTAGGGGTCAGGACGAACTTTTTAGGGGTCAGGCCAAATTTTTTTGTTTTTTTTTGTTTTGAACTGAAAATATTTCTCATGGTTAGGGGAGAGTGAAAAATTAGAGGGCTGGAGAGATTTAGGGGTCGGGGAAAATTTTAGGGGTCAGGACGAACTTTTTAGGGTCAGGCCAAATTTTTTTCTTTTTTTTTGTTTTGAAGTCAAAATATTTCTCATGGTTGGGGGAGAGTGAAAAATTAGGGGCTGGAGAGATTTAGGGGACGGGGAAAATTTTAGGGGTCAGGCCAAATTTTTTAGGGTCTGCCTAAATTTAGGGGCGGCGATATGTACGTATTTAGCTTCCACACCGGGGCGGCAATATGTACTTATTTAGCATTCAGCGGTGGTGATAGGTACTTATATAGCATGTGCACATGGGCGGTAATAAGTACGTATATAGTATGCACACCGGGGCAGTGATAGGTATGTATTTAGCATGCGCACTGAGGCAGCGATTGTTTCATATATAGCACGCACACCGGGGCGGCGATAGGTACGTATATAGCACGCGCACAGGGGCGGCGAACAGTACATATTTAAAATTCACACCGGGCGGCGAAAGGTACATATTTAAAATTCACACCGGGGCGGCGATAGGTACGTATTTAGCATTCACACCGGGGCGGCGATAGGTATGTATTTAGCATTCACACCGGGGCAGCGATAGGTATGTATTTAGCATTCGCACCGGGGTGGTGATATGTACGTATTTAGCTTCCGCACCGGGGCGGCGATAGGTACGTATTTAGCTTCCGCACCGGGGCGGCGATAGGTACGTATTCAGAATTTGGGGGTGGCGATAGCTACGTATATAGCATGTACACATGGGCAGCAATAAGTACGTACATAGCATGCGCTCTGCGGCGGCGATCAGTACATATATTGCACGCGCACTGGGGCCGCGAAAGGTATGTATTTCGCATTGGCACCGTAGTGGTGATAGGTACGTATTTAGCATTCGCATTGGGGCGGCTATAGGTACGTATTTAGCATTCGCACCAGGGCGGCTATAGGTACGTATTTAGCATTCGCACTGGGCCGGCGATAGGTACGTATTTAGCATTCACACCAAAGCGGCAATATGTACATATTAATTATTCGCACTAGGGCAGCGATAGGTACTTATGTAGCATGCACACCGGGGCGCAATAGGTATGTATTTAGCATTCACACCGGGGCAACGATAGGTACTATTTAGCATTCGCAACGGGGCGGCGATTTGGTACTTAAATAGTATCTGCACCGGGGCGGCGATAGGTACCTATATAGTATGTGCACTGGGGCGGCGATAGGTACGTATATAGTATGCGCACCGGGGTGATGATAGATACGTATATAGTATGAACACCGGGGTGGAGATAAGTACCTATATAGAAGGCGCAGATAGAGGTGTTACTTTTTATAGAAATATGTCATACTATTACCCTGGGCAATAGGAGAAATGGTGGGGAAGAAACAGCTTTTGCAAAAGGCAAAATTAGAAAGTAGCGGCGAAATGGGGCGACCAGGGAAGAGAAAGGTAGCAGATAAAGAGACGGCTATAGAGAGAGGGGGCGCACATAGAAGTTTGAATATAAAGATGTTACACACACGATCTTTCTTCAAATATATGTTTTTATGACCCCGAGCAACGCCGGGTAGCCCCGCTAGTCTATTATATAAAGGGCAGTTGTCTGTATGTCTGTTTGTTTGTATGTCCAGTATCTCCTCAAAAACTACGCGGCAACATGTCAAAAAGTTGATATCTTTAGCACCGTACATATCCCGTAATCATAATATCTAAAAATCGCGACAAACGATTCACTCGCTGACAGTCAACCGGACAACTTTCCGACAAAAGGTAGCAGTTTTTTTCGTATTTTTCACGAAATTTCAACGTTAATATGTAGTAAATTCGAAATAATCTAATGTATTTATGTACTAATCCGATAAAAATGCCGAGTCACTGTAAACATCCCATAATCCCTTGCCGGATGTACCCGGTCTTGCCCTAAATTGTGTCCGGTTGTATCAGATCATCCATTAACTTCTGTCCGGTTGCATCAATAACAACATAGGAATCCTACGGTCTCAATCACATCCGCACCTGTCCCATAATCCCTTGCCGGATGTACCCGGTCTTGCTCTAAATTGTGTCCGGTTATATCAGGTCATCATGACGTCAGAGAGTGGCAGTTTTTTTTCCCTCACACACTTTCTTTCATAATTATTAATAGACGCTAATATTCCCCCCCCTCCCTCCCTGTGGCCGTTCTGTTATCATGATAGGAATTACCTCCTCCTTTCAGGCCAAATTGGGGGGGGGGTTACGGTATTCGCCGGTGTGAGCATTACCTCCTCCTTTCTTGAGAAGTGTTGAGGTAGGGTAGTATCGGTTCCGTTGTCATGATGCACTCATCCCATGCATTATCTCCTCCTTTTTTGAGAAGTGTTGAGGTAGGGTCGTATCGGTTCCGTTGTCATGATGCACTATTCCCATGCATTATCTCCTCCTTTTTTGAGAAGTGTTGAGGTAGGGTCGTATCGGTTCCGTTGTCATGATGCACTCATCCCATGCATTATCTCCTCCTTTTTTGAGAAGTGTTGAGGTAGGGTCGTATCGGTTCCGTTGTCATGATGCACTCATCCCATGCATTATCTCCTCCTTTTTTGAGAAGTGTTGAGGTAGGATCGTATCGGTTCCGTTGTCATGATGCACTCATCCCATGCATTATCTCCTCCTTTTTTGAGAAGTGTTGAGGTAGGGTCGTATCGGTTCCGTTGTCATGATGCACTCATCCCATGCATTATCTCCTCCTTTTTTGAAAAGTGTTGAGGTAGGGTCGTATCGGTTCCGTTGTCATGATGCACTCATCCCATGCATTATCTCCTCCTTTTTTGAGAAGTGTTGAGGTAGGGTCGTATCGGTTCCGTTGTCATGATGCACTCATCCCATGCATTATCTCCTCCTTTTTTGAGAAGTGTTGAGGTAGTATCGGTTTCGTTGTCATAGTGCCCTCATCCCATGCATTATCTCCTCCTTTTTTGAGAAGTGTTGAGGTAGTATCGGTTCCGTTGTCATAGTGCCCTCATCCCATGCATTATCTCCTCCTTTTTTGAGAAGTGTAGAGGTAGGGTCGTATCGGTTCCGTTGTCATGATGCACTCATCCCATGCATTATCTCCTCCTTTTTTTAGAACTGTTGAGGAAGGGTCGTATCGGTTCCGTTGTCATGATGCACTATTCCCATGCATTATCTCCTCCTTTTTTGAGAAGTGTTGAGGTAGGGTCGTATCGGGTCCGTTGTCATGATGCACTCATCCCATGCATTATCTCCTCTTTTTTGAGAAGTGTTGAGGTAGGGTCGTATCGGGTCCGTTGTCATGATGGACTCATCCCATGCATTATCTCCTCCTTTTTTGAGAAGTGTAGAGGTAGGGTCGTATCGGGAAAATTTTAGGGGTCAGGACGAACTTTTTAGGGGTCAGGCCAAATTTTTTTGTTTTTTTTTGTTTTGAAGTCAAAATATTTCTCAGGGTTGGGGGAGAGTGAAAAATTAGGGGGCTGGAG
Organism: Sepiola atlantica; assembly: GCA_963556195.1. Lineage (NCBI taxonomy): Eukaryota > Metazoa > Mollusca > Cephalopoda > Sepiida > Sepiolidae > Sepiola > Sepiola atlantica. The sequence goes on along the minus strand of OY744549.1, from coordinate 11,870,791 downwards.
AGATTATGGGGTCGGGGAAAATTTTAGGGGTCAGGACGAACTTTTTAGGGGTCAGGCCAAATTTTTTTGTTTTTTTTTTGTTTTGAAGTCAAAATATATCTCATGGTTCGAGGAGAGTGAAAAATTAGGGGGCTGGAGAGATTTAGGGGTCGGGGAAAACTTTAAGGGTCAGGACGAACTTTTTAGGGGTCAGGCCACATTTTTTTGTTTTTTTTTTTGTTTTGAAGTCAAAATATTTCTCATGGTTGGGGGAGAGTGAAAAATTAGGGGGCTAGAGAGATTTAGGGGTCGGGGAAAATTTTAGGGGTCAGGACGAACTTTTTAGGGGTCAGGCCAAATTTTTTTGTTTTTTTTTGTTTTTTTTTTGTTTTTAAGTCAAAATATTTCTCAGGGTTGGGGGAGAGTGAAAAATTAGGGGGTCGGGGAAAATTTTAGGGGTCAGGACGAACTTTTTAGGGGTCAGGCCAAATTTTTTTGTTTTTTTTTGTTTTGAAGTCAAATTATTTCTCATCGTTGGAGGAGAGTGAAAAATTAGGGGGCTGGAGAGATTTAGGGGTCGGGGAAAATTTTAGGGGTCAGGACCAACTTTTTAGGGGTCAGGCCAAATTTTTTTGTTTTTTTTTGTTTTGAAGTCAAAATATCTCATGGTTCGAGGAGAGTGAAAAATTAGGGGGCTGGAGAGATTTAGGGGTCGGGGAAAATTTTAGGGGTCAGGACGAACTTTTTAGGGGTCAGGCCAAATTTTTTTGTTTTTTTTTGTTTTGAAGTCAAAATATTTCTCATGGTTGGGGGAGAGTGAAAAATTAGGGGGCTAGAGAGATTTAGGGGTCGGGGAAAATTTTAGGGGTCAGGACGAACTTTTTAGGGGTCAGGCCAAATTTTTTTGTTTTTTTTTGTTTTTTTTTTGTTTAGAAGTCAAAATATTTCTCAGGGTTGGGGGAGAGTGAAAAATTAGGGGGCTGGAGAGATTTAGGGGTCGGGGAAAATTTTAGGGGTCAGGACGAACTTTTTAGAGGTCAGGCCAAATTTTTTTGTTTTTTTTTGTTTTGAAGTCAGAATATTTCTCAGGGTTGGGGAAGAGTGAAAAATTAGGGGGCTGGAGAGATTTAGGGGTCGGGGAAAATTTTAGGGGTCAGGACGAACTTTTTAGGGGTCAGGCCAAATTTTTTTGTTTTTTTTTGTTTTGAACTGAAAATATTTCTCATGGTTAGGGGAGAGTGAAAAATTAGAGGGCTGGAGAGATTTAGGGGTCGGGGAAAATTTTAGGGGTCAGGACGAACTTTTTAGGGTCAGGCCAAATTTTTTTCTTTTTTTTTGTTTTGAAGTCAAAATATTTCTCATGGTTGGGGGAGAGTGAAAAATTAGGGGCTGGAGAGATTTAGGGGACGGGGAAAATTTTAGGGGTCAGGCCAAATTTTTTAGGGTCTGCCTAAATTTAGGGGCGGCGATATGTACGTATTTAGCTTCCACACCGGGGCGGCAATATGTACTTATTTAGCATTCAGCGGTGGTGATAGGTACTTATATAGCATGTGCACATGGGCGGTAATAAGTACGTATATAGTATGCACACCGGGGCAGTGATAGGTATGTATTTAGCATGCGCACTGAGGCAGCGATTGTTTCATATATAGCACGCACACCGGGGCGGCGATAGGTACGTATATAGCACGCGCACAGGGGCGGCGAACAGTACATATTTAAAATTCACACCGGGCGGCGAAAGGTACATATTTAAAATTCACACCGGGGCGGCGATAGGTACGTATTTAGCATTCACACCGGGGCGGCGATAGGTATGTATTTAGCATTCACACCGGGGCAGCGATAGGTATGTATTTAGCATTCGCACCGGGGTGGTGATATGTACGTATTTAGCTTCCGCACCGGGGCGGCGATAGGTACGTATTTAGCTTCCGCACCGGGGCGGCGATAGGTACGTATTCAGAATTTGGGGGTGGCGATAGCTACGTATATAGCATGTACACATGGGCAGCAATAAGTACGTACATAGCATGCGCTCTGCGGCGGCGATCAGTACATATATTGCACGCGCACTGGGGCCGCGAAAGGTATGTATTTCGCATTGGCACCGTAGTGGTGATAGGTACGTATTTAGCATTCGCATTGGGGCGGCTATAGGTACGTATTTAGCATTCGCACCAGGGCGGCTATAGGTACGTATTTAGCATTCGCACTGGGCCGGCGATAGGTACGTATTTAGCATTCACACCAAAGCGGCAATATGTACATATTAATTATTCGCACTAGGGCAGCGATAGGTACTTATGTAGCATGCACACCGGGGCGCAATAGGTATGTATTTAGCATTCACACCGGGGCAACGATAGGTACTATTTAGCATTCGCAACGGGGCGGCGATTTGGTACTTAAATAGTATCTGCACCGGGGCGGCGATAGGTACCTATATAGTATGTGCACTGGGGCGGCGATAGGTACGTATATAGTATGCGCACCGGGGTGATGATAGATACGTATATAGTATGAACACCGGGGTGGAGATAAGTACCTATATAGAAGGCGCAGATAGAGGTGTTACTTTTTATAGAAATATGTCATACTATTACCCTGGGCAATAGGAGAAATGGTGGGGAAGAAACAGCTTTTGCAAAAGGCAAAATTAGAAAGTAGCGGCGAAATGGGGCGACCAGGGAAGAGAAAGGTAGCAGATAAAGAGACGGCTATAGAGAGAGGGGGCGCACATAGAAGTTTGAATATAAAGATGTTACACACACGATCTTTCTTCAAATATATGTTTTTATGACCCCGAGCAACGCCGGGTAGCCCCGCTAGTCTATTATATAAAGGGCAGTTGTCTGTATGTCTGTTTGTTTGTATGTCCAGTATCTCCTCAAAAACTACGCGGCAACATGTCAAAAAGTTGATATCTTTAGCACCGTACATATCCCGTAATCATAATATCTAAAAATCGCGACAAACGATTCACTCGCTGACAGTCAACCGGACAACTTTCCGACAAAAGGTAGCAGTTTTTTTCGTATTTTTCACGAAATTTCAACGTTAATATGTAGTAAATTCGAAATAATCTAATGTATTTATGTACTAATCCGATAAAAATGCCGAGTCACTGTAAACATCCCATAATCCCTTGCCGGATGTACCCGGTCTTGCCCTAAATTGTGTCCGGTTGTATCAGATCATCCATTAACTTCTGTCCGGTTGCATCAATAACAACATAGGAATCCTACGGTCTCAATCACATCCGCACCTGTCCCATAATCCCTTGCCGGATGTACCCGGTCTTGCTCTAAATTGTGTCCGGTTATATCAGGTCATCATGACGTCAGAGAGTGGCAGTTTTTTTTCCCTCACACACTTTCTTTCATAATTATTAATAGACGCTAATATTCCCCCCCCTCCCTCCCTGTGGCCGTTCTGTTATCATGATAGGAATTACCTCCTCCTTTCAGGCCAAATTGGGGGGGGGGTTACGGTATTCGCCGGTGTGAGCATTACCTCCTCCTTTCTTGAGAAGTGTTGAGGTAGGGTAGTATCGGTTCCGTTGTCATGATGCACTCATCCCATGCATTATCTCCTCCTTTTTTGAGAAGTGTTGAGGTAGGGTCGTATCGGTTCCGTTGTCATGATGCACTATTCCCATGCATTATCTCCTCCTTTTTTGAGAAGTGTTGAGGTAGGGTCGTATCGGTTCCGTTGTCATGATGCACTCATCCCATGCATTATCTCCTCCTTTTTTGAGAAGTGTTGAGGTAGGGTCGTATCGGTTCCGTTGTCATGATGCACTCATCCCATGCATTATCTCCTCCTTTTTTGAGAAGTGTTGAGGTAGGGTCGTATCGGTTCCGTTGTCATGATGCACTCATCCCATGCATTATCTCCTCCTTTTTTGAGAAGTGTTGAGGTAGGGTCGTATCGGTTCCGTTGTCATGATGCACTCATCCCATGCATTATCTCCTCCTTTTTTGAAAAGTGTTGAGGTAGGGTCGTATCGGTTCCGTTGTCATGATGCACTCATCCCATGCATTATCTCCTCCTTTTTTGAGAAGTGTTGAGGTAGGGTCGTATCGGTTCCGTTGTCATGATGCACTCATCCCATGCATTATCTCCTCCTTTTTTGAGAAGTGTTGAGGTAGTATCGGTTTCGTTGTCATAGTGCCCTCATCCCATGCATTATCTCCTCCTTTTTTGAGAAGTGTTGAGGTAGTATCGGTTCCGTTGTCATAGTGCCCTCATCCCATGCATTATCTCCTCCTTTTTTGAGAAGTGTAGAGGTAGGGTCGTATCGGTTCCGTTGTCATGATGCACTCATCCCATGCATTATCTCCTCCTTTTTTTAGAACTGTTGAGGAAGGGTCGTATCGGTTCCGTTGTCATGATGCACTATTCCCATGCATTATCTCCTCCTTTTTTGAGAAGTGTTGAGGTAGGGTCGTATCGGGTCCGTTGTCATGATGCACTCATCCCATGCATTATCTCCTCTTTTTTGAGAAGTGTTGAGGTAGGGTCGTATCGGGTCCGTTGTCATGATGGACTCATCCCATGCATTATCTCCTCCTTTTTTGAGAAGTGTAGAGGTAGGGTCGTATCGGGAAAATTTTAGGGGTCAGGACGAACTTTTTAGGGGTCAGGCCAAATTTTTTTGTTTTTTTTTGTTTTGAAGTCAAAATATTTCTCAGGGTTGGGGGAGAGTGAAAAATTAGGGGGCTGGAGAGATTTAGGGGTCGGGGAAAATTTTAGGGGTCAGGACGAACTTTTTAGGGGTCAGGCCAAATTTTTTTGTTTTTTTTTTGTTTTGAAGTCAAAATATATCTCATGGTTCGAGGAGAGTGAAAAATTAGGGGGCTGGAGAGATTTAGGGGTCGGGGAAAACTTTAAGGGTCAGGACGAACTTTTTAGGGGTCAGGCCACATTTTTTTGTTTTTTTTTTTGTTTTGAAGTCAAAATATTTCTCATGGTTGGGGGAGAGTGAAAAATTAGGGGGCTAGAGAGATTTAGGGGTCGGGGAAAATTTTAGGGGTCAGGACGAACTTTTTAGGGGTCAGGCCAAATTTTTTTGTTTTTTTTTGTTTTTTTTTTGTTTTTAAGTCAAAATATTTCTCAGGGTTGGGGGAGAGTGAAAAATTAGGGGGTCGGGGAAAATTTTAGGGGTCAGGACGAACTTTTTAGGGGTCAGGCCAAATTTTTTTGTTTTTTTTTGTTTTGAAGTCAAATTATTTCTCATCGTTGGAGGAGAGTGAAAAATTAGGGGGCTGGAGAGATTTAGGGGTCGGGGAAAATTTTAGGGGTCAGGACCAACTTTTTAGGGGTCAGGCCAAATTTTTTTGTTTTTTTTTGTTTTGAAGTCAAAATATCTCATGGTTCGAGGAGAGTGAAAAATTAGGGGGCTGGAGAGATTTAGGGGTCGGGGAAAATTTTAGGGGTCAGGACGAACTTTTTAGGGGTCAGGCCAAATTTTTTTGTTTTTTTTTGTTTTGAAGTCAAAATATTTCTCATGGTTGGGGGAGAGTGAAAAATTAGGGGGCTAGAGAGATTTAGGGGTCGGGGAAAATTTTAGGGGTCAGGACGAACTTTTTAGGGGTCAGGCCAAATTTTTTTGTTTTTTTTTGTTTTTTTTTTGTTTAGAAGTCAAAATATTTCTCAGGGTTGGGGGAGAGTGAAAAATTAGGGGGCTGGAGAGATTTAGGGGTCGGGGAAAATTTTAGGGGTCAGGACGAACTTTTTAGAGGTCAGGCCAAATTTTTTTGTTTTTTTTTGTTTTGAAGTCAGAATATTTCTCAGGGTTGGGGAAGAGTGAAAAATTAGGGGGCTGGAGAGATTTAGGGGTCGGGGAAAATTTTAGGGGTCAGGACGAACTTTTTAGGGGTCAGGCCACATTTTTTTTTTTTTTTTTTTTTTTTTTGTTTTGAAGTCAGAATATTGCTCAGGGTTGGGGGAGAGTGAAAAATTAGGGGGCTGGAGAGATTTAGGGGTCGGGGAAAATTTTAGGGGTCAGGACGAACTTTTTAGGGGTCAGGCCAAATTTTTTTGTTTTTTTTTGTTTTGAAGTCAAAATATTTCTCAGGGTTGGGGGAGAGTGAAAAATTAGGGGGCTGGAGAGATTTAGGGGTCGGGGAAAATTTTAGGGGTCAGGACGAACTTTTTAGGGGTCAGGCCAAATTTTTTTGTTTTTTTTTGTTTTTTTTTTGTTTTGAAGTCAAAATATTTCTCAGGGTTGGGGGAGAGTGAAAAATTAGGGGGTCGGGGAAAATTTTAGGGGTCAGGACGAACTTTTTAGGGGTCAGGCCAAATTTTTTTGTTTTTTTTTGTTTTGAAGTCAAATTATTTCTCATCGTTGGAGGAGAGTGAAAAATTAGGGGGCTGGAGAGATTTAGGGGTCGGGGAAAATTTTAGGGGTCAGGACGCACTTTTTAGGGGTCAGGCCACATTTTTTTTTTTTTTTTTGTTTTTTTTTGTTTTGAAGTCAGAATATTGCTCAGGGTTGGGGGAGAGTGAAAAATTAGGGGGCTGGAGAGATTTAGGGGTCGGGGAAAATTTTAGGGGTCAGGACGAACTTTTTAGGGGTCAGGCCACATTTTTTTGTTTTTTTTTGTTTTGAAGTCAAATTATTTCTCATGGTTGGAGGAGAGTGAAAAATTAGGGGGCTAGAGAGATTTAGGGGTCGGGGAAAATTTTAGCGGTCAGGCGGAACTTTTTAGGGGTCAGGCCAAATTTTTTTCTTTTTTTTTGGTTTTGAACTCAAAATATTTCTCAGGGTTGGGGGAGAGTGAACAATTAGGGGGCTGGAGAGATTGAGGGGTCGGGGAAAATTTTAGGGGTCAGGACGAACTTTTTAGGGGTCAGGCCAAATTTTTTTGTTTTTTTTTGTTTTGAAGTCAAATGATTTCTTATGGTTGGGGGAGAGTGAAAAATTAGGGGGCTGGAGAGATTTAGGGGTCGGGGAAAATTTTAGGGGTCAGGCCGAACTTTTTAGGGTCTGCCCAAATTTAGGGGCGGCGATATGTACGTATTTAGCTTCCACACCGGGGCGGCGATAGGTACTTATTTAGCATTCAGCGGTGGTGATAGGTACTTATATAGCATGTGCACATGGGCGGTAATAAGTACGTATATAGTATGCACACCGGGGTAGTGATAGGTATGTATTTAGCATGCGCACTGAGGCAGCGATCGGTTCATATGTAGCACGCGCACCGGGGCAGCGATAGGTACGTATATAGCACGCGCACAGGGGCGGCGAAAGGTACATATTTAAAATTCACACTGGGCGGCGAAAGGTACATATTTAGAATTCCCACCGGGGCGGCGATAGGTACGTATTTAGCATTCACGCCGGGGCGGCGATAAGTATGTATTTAGCATTCACACCGGGGCAGCGATAGGTATGTATTTAGCATTCGCACCGGGGCAGCGATATGTACGTATTTAGCTTCCGCACCGGGGCGGCGATAGGTACGTATTTAGAATTCACACCGGGGCAGCAATAGGTACGTATTTAGAATTCACACCGGGGCGGCGATAGGTATGTATTTAGCATCTGCACCGGGGCGGCGATATGTACGTATTTAGCTTCCACACCAGGGCGGCGATAGGTACGTATTCAGAATTCAGGGGTGGTGATAGCTACGTATATAGCATGTACACATGGGCAGCAATAAGTACGTACATAGCATGCGCTCTGCGGCGGCGATCAGTACATATATTGCACGCGCACCGGGGCGGTGAAAGGTATGTATTTCACATTCGCACCGTAGTGGTGATAGGTACGTATTTAGCATTCGCACTGGGGCGGCTATAGGTACGTATTTAGCATTCGCACTGGGCCGGCGATAGGTACGTATTTAGCATTCACACCAAAGCGGCAATATGTACATATTAATTATTCGCACTAGGGCAGCGATAGGTACTTATGTAGCATGCACACCGGGGCGCAATAGGTATGTATTTAGCATTCACACCGGGGCAACGATAGGTACTATTTAGCATTCGCAACGGGGCGGCGATAGGTACTTAAATAGTATCTGCACCGGGGCGGCGATAGGTACGTATATAGTATGTGCACTGGGGCGGCGATAGGTACGTATATAGTATGCGCACCAGGGTGATGATAGATACGTATATAGTATGAACACCGGGGTGGAGATAAGTACCTATATAGAAGGCGCAGATAGAGGTGTTACTTTTTATAGAAATATGTCATACTATTACCCTGGGCAATAGGAGAAATGGTGGGGAAGAAACAGCTTTTGCAAAAGGCAAAATTAGAAAGTAGCGGCGAAATGGGGCGACCAGGAAAGAGAAAGGTAGCAGATAAAGAAACGGCTATAGAGAGAGGGGGCGGACATAGAAGTTTGAATATAAAGATGTTACACACACGATCTTTCTTCAAATATATGTTTTTATGACCCCGAGCAACGCCGGGTAGCCCCGCTAGTCTATTATATAAAGGGCAGTTGTCTGTATGTCTGTTTGTTTGTATGTCCAGTATCTCCTCAAAAACTACGCGGCAACATGTCAAAAAGTTGATATCTTTAGCACCGTACATATCCCGTAATCATAATATCGAAAAATCGCGACAAACGATTCACTCGCTGACAGTCAACCGGACCTCTTTCCGACAAAAGGTAGCAGTTTTTTTCGTATTTTTCACGAAATTTCAACGTTAATATGTAGTAAATTCGAAATAATCTAATGTATTTATGTACTAATCCGATAAAATTGCCGAGTCACTGTAAACATCCCATAATCCCTTGCCGGATGTACCCGGTCTTGCCCTAAATTGTGTCCGGTTGTATCAGATCATCCATTAACTTCTGTCCGGTTGCATCAATAACAACATAGGAATCCTACGGTCTCAATCACATCCGCACCTGTCCCATAATCCCTTGCCGGATGTACCCGGTCTTGCTCTAAATTGTGTCCGGTTATATCAGGTCATCATGACGTCAGAGAGTGGCAGTTTTTTTTCCCTCACACACTTTCTTTCATAATTATTAATAGACGCTAATATTCCCCCCCCCCCTCCCTCCCTCCCTGTGGCCGTTCTGTTATCATGATAGGAATTACCTCCTCCTTTCAGGCCAAATTGGGGGGGGGGGGGTTACGGTATTCGACGGTGTTAGCATTACCTCCTCCTTTCTTGAGAAGTGTTGAGGTAGGGTAGTATCGGTTCCGTTGTCATGATGCACTCATCCCATGCATTATCTCCTCCTTTTTTGAGAAATGTTGAGGTAGGGTCGTATCGGTTCCGTTGTCATGATGCCCTCATCCCATGCATTATCTCCTTTTTTTAGAAGTGTTGAGGTAGGGTCGTATCGGTTCCGTTGTCATGATGCACTATTCCCATGCATTATCTCCTCCTTTTTTTAGAAGTGTTGAGGTAGGGTCGTATCGGTTCCGTTGTCATGATGCACTCATCCCATGCATTATCTCCTCCTTTTTTGAGAAGTGTTGAGGTAGGGTCGTATCGGTTCCGTTGTCATGATGCACTCATCCCATGCATTATCTCCTCCTTTTTTGAGAAGTGTTGAGGTAGGGTCGTATCGGTTCCGTTGTCATGATGCACTCATCCCATGCATTATCTCCTCCTTTTTTTAGAAGTGTTGAGGTAGTATCGGTTTCGTTGTCATAGTGCCCTCATCCCATGCATTATCTCCTCCTTTTTTGAGAAGTGTTGAGGTAGTATCGGTTCCGTTGTCATGATGCCCTCATCCCATGCATTATCTCCTTTTTTTAGAAGTGTTGAGGTAGGGTCGTATCGGTTCCGTTGTCATGATGCACTCATCCCATGCATTATCTCCTCTATTTTTGAGAAGTGTTGAGGTAGGGTCGTATCGGTTCCGTTGTCATGATGCACTCATCCCATGCATTATCTCCTCCTTTTTTGAGAAGTGTTGAGGTAGGGTCGTATCGGTTCCGTTGTCATGATGCACTCATCCCATGCATTATCTCCTCCTTTTTTGGGAAGTGTTGAGGTAGGGTCGTATCGGTTCCGTTGTCATGATGCACTCATCCCATGCATTATCTCCTCCTTTTTTGAGAAGTGTTGAGGTAGGGTCGTATCGGTTCCGTTGTCATGATGAACTCATCCCATGCATTATCTCCTCCTTTTTTGAGAAGTGTTGAGGTAGTATCGGTTTCGTTGTCATAGTGCCCTCATCCCATGCATTATCTCCTCCTTTTTTGAGAAGTGTTGAGGTAGTATCGGTTTCGTTGTCATAGTGCCCTCATCCCATGCATTATCTCCTCCTTTTTTGAGAAGTGTAGAGGTAGGGTCGTATCGGTTCCGTTGTCATGATGCACTCATCCCATGCATTATCTCCTCCTTTTTTTAGAACTGTTGAGGAAGGGTCGTATCGGTTCCGTTGTCATGATGCACTATTCCCATGCATTATCTCCTCCTTTTTTGAGAAGTGTTGAGGTAGGGTCGTATCGGGTCCGTTGTCATGATGCACTCATCCCATGCATTATCTCCTCCTTTTTTTAGAACTGTTGAGGAAGGGTCGTATCGGTTACGTTGTCATGATGCACTATTCCCATTCATTATCTCCTCCTTTTTTGAGAAGTGTTGAGGTAGGGTCGTATCGGGTCCGTTGTCATGATGCACTCATCCCATGCATTATCTCCTCCTTTTTTGAGAAGTGTAGAGGTAGGGTCGTATCGGGAAAATTTTAGGGGTCAGGACGAACTTTTTAGGGGTCAGGCAAAAATTTTTTTCTTTTTTTTTGGTTTTGAACTGAAAATATTTCTCATGGTTGAGGGAGAGTGAAAAATTAGGGGGCTAGAGAGATTTAGGGGTCGGGGAAAATTTTAGGGGTCAGGACGAACTTTTTAGGGGTCAGGCCAAATTTTTTTGTTTTTTTTTGTTTTTTTTTTGTTTTGAAGTCAAAATATTTCACAGGGTTGGGGAGAGTGAAAAATTAGGGGGCTGGAGAGATTTAGGGGTCGGGGAAAATTTTAGGGGTCAGGTCGAACTTTTTAGGGGTCAGGCCAAATTTTTTTGTTTTTTTTTGTTTTGAAGTCAAATTATTTCTCATCGTTGGAGGAGAGTGAAAAATTAGGGGGCTGGAGAGATTTAGGGGTCGGGGAAAATTTTAGGGGTCAGGACGCACTTTTTAGGGGTCAGGCCAAATTTTTTTGTTTTTTTTTGTTTTGAAGTCAAAATATATCTCATGGTTGGGGGAGAGTGAAAAATTAGGGGGCTGGAGAGATTTAGGGGTCGGGGACAATTTTAGGGGTCAGGACGAACTTTTTAGGGGTCAGGCCAGATTTTTTTGTTTTTTTTTGTTTTGAAGTCAACATATTTCTCAGGGTTGGGGGAGAGTGAAAAATTAGGGGGCTAGAGAGATTTAGGGGTCGGGGAAAATTTTAGGGGTCAGGACGAACTTTTTAGGGGTCAGGCCAAATTTTTTTGTTTTTTTTTGTTTTGATGTCAAAATATTTCTCAGGGTTGGAGGAGAGTGAAAAATTAGGGGGCTGGAGAGATTTAGGGGTCGGGGAAAATTTTAGGGGTCAGGACGAACTTTTTAGGGGTCAGGCCAAATTTTTTTGTTTTTTTTTTGTTTTGAAGTCAAAATATTTCTCATGGTTGGGGGAGAGTGAAAAATTAGGGGGCTAGAGAGATTTAGGGGTCGGGGAAAATTTTAGGGGTCAGGACGAACTTTTTAGGGGTCAGGCCAAATTTTTTTGTTTTTTTTTGTTTTGAAGTCAGAATATTTCTCAGGGTTGGGGAAGAGTGAAAAATTAGGGGGCTGGAGAGATTTAGGGGTCGGGGAAAATTTTAGGGGTCAGGACGAACTTTTTAGGGGGCGGGCCAAATTTTTTTGTTTTTTTTTGTTTTTTTTTTGTTTTGAAGTCAAAATATTTCTCAGGGTTGGGGGAGAGTGAAAAATTAGGGGGCTGGAGAGATTTAGGGGTCGGGGAAAATTTTAGGGGTCAGGACGCACTTTTTAGGGGTCAGGCCAAATTTTTTTATTTTTTTTTGTTTTGAAGTCAAATTATATCTCATGGTTGGAGGAGAGTGAAAAATTAGGGGGCTGGAGAGATTTAGGGGTCGGGTAAAATTTTAGGCGTCAGGACGAACTTTTTAGGGGTCAGGCCAAATTTTTTTGTTTTTTTTTGTTTTGAAGTCAGAATATTTCTCAGGGTAGGGGAAGAGTGAAAAATTAGGGGGCTGGAGAGATTTAGGGGTCGGGGAAAATTTTAGGGGTCAGGACGAACTTTTTAGGGGTCAGGCCACATTTTTTTTTTTTTTTTTGTTTTTTTTTGTTTTGAAGTCAGAATATTGCTCAGGGTTGGGGGAGAGTGAAAAATTAGGGGGCTGGAGAGATTTAGGGGTCGGGGAAAATTTTAGGGGTCAGGACGAACTTTTTAGGGGTCAGGCCACATTTTTTTGTTTTTTTTTGTTTTGAAGTCAAATTATTTCTCATGGTTGGAGGAGAGTGAAAAATTAGGGGGCTAGAGAGATTTAGGGGTCGGGGAAAATTTTAGCGGTCAGGCGGAACTTTTTAGGGGTCAGGCCAAATTTTTTTCTTTTTTTTTGGTTTTGAACTCAAAATATTTCTCAGGGTTGGGGGAGAGTGAACAATTAGGGGGCTGGAGAGATTGAGGGGTCGGGGAAAATTTTAGGGGTCAGGACGAACTTTTTAGGGGTCAGGCCAAATTTTTTTGTTTTTTTTTGTTTTGAAGTCAAATGATTTCTCATGGTTGGGGGAGAGTGAAAAATTAGGGGGCTGGAGAGATTTAGGGGTCGGGGAAAATTTTAGGGGTCAGGCCGAACTTTTTAGGGTCTGCCTAAATTTAGGGGCGGCGATATGTACGTATTTAGCTTCCACAACGGGGCGGCGATAGGTACTTATTTAGCATTCAGCGGTTGTGATAGGTACTTATATAGCATGTGCACATGGGCGGTAATAAGTACGTATATAGTATGCACACCGGGGTAGTGATAGGTATGTATTTAGCATGCGCACTGAGGCAGCGATCGGTTCATATGTAGCACGCGCACCGGGGCGGCGATAGGTACGTATATAGCACGCGCACAGGGGCGGCGAAAGGTACATATTTAAAATTCACACTGGGCGGCGAAAGGTACATATTTAGAATTCCCACCGGGGCGGCGATAGGTACGTATTTAGCATTCCAACCGGGGCGGCGATAGGTACGTATTTAGCATTCACGCCGGGGCGGCGATAGGTATGTATTTAGCATTCACACAGGGGCAGCGATAGGTATGTATTTAGCATTCGCACCGGGGCAGCGATATGTACGTATTTAGCTTCCGCACCGGGGCGGCGATAGGTACGTATTTAGAATTCACACCGGGGCAGCAATAGGTACGTATTTAGAATTCACACCGGGGCGGCGATAGGTATGTATTTAGCATTTGCACCGGGGCGGCGATATGTACGTATTTAGCTTCCACACCAGGGCGGCGATAGGTACGTATTCAGAATTTAGGGGTGGCGATAGCTACGTATATAGCATGTACACATGGGCAGCAATAAGTACGTACATAGCATGCGCTATGCGGCGGCGATCAGTACATATATTGCACGCGCACCGGGGCGGCGAAAGGTATGTATTTCACATTCGTACCGTATTGGTGATAGGTACGTATTTAGCATTCGCACTGGGGCGGCTATAGGTACGTATTTAGCATTCGCACTGGGCCGGCGATAGGTACGTATTTAGCATTCACACCAAAGCGGCAATATGTACATATTAATTATTCGCACTAGGGCAGCGATAGGTACTTATGTAGCATGCACACCGGGGTGCAATAGGTATGTATTTAGCATTCACACCGGGGCAACGATATGTACTATTTAGCATTCGCAACGGGGCGGCGATAGGTACTTAAATAGTATCTGCACCGGGGCGGCGATAGGTACGTATATAGTATGTGCACTGGGGCGGCGATAGGTACGTATATAGTATGCGCACCGGGGTGATGATAGATACGTATATAGTATGAACACCGGGGTGGAGATAAGTACCTATATAGAAGGCGCAGATAGAGGTGTTACTTTTTATAGAAATATGTCATACTATTACCCTGGGCAATAGGAGAAATGGTGGGGAAGAAACAGCTTTTGCAAAAGGCAAAATTAGAAAGTAGCGGCGAAATGGGGCGACCAGGAAAGAGAAAGGTAGCAGATAAAGAAACGGCTATAGAGAGAGGGGGCGGACATAGAAGTTTGAATATAAAGATGTTACACACACGATCTTTCTTCAAATATATGTTTTTATGACCCCGAGCAACGCCGGGTAGCCACGCTAGTCTCTTATATAAAGGGCAGTTGTCTGTTTGTATGTTTGTTTGTATGTCCAGTATCTCCTCAAAAACTACGCGACGACATGTCCAAAAGTTGACATCTACAGGACCGCACAAATCCCGGATGTAAAATATCTAAAAATCGCGAAAATCGATTCACTCGCTGACACTCAACCGGACCACTTTCCGACAAAAGGTAGCAGTTTTTTTCGTATTTTTCACGAAATTTCAACGTTAATATGTAGTAAATTCTAAATAATCTAATGTATTTATGTACTAATCCGATAAAAATGCCGAGTCACTATAAACATCCCATAATCCCTTGCCGGATGTACCCGGTCTTGCCCTAAATTGTGTCCGGTTGTATCAGATCATCCAATAACTTCTGTCCGGTTGCATCAATAACAACATAGGAATCCTACGTTAAGAGTGTGTAGTGAAACAAGGGTTGCTCAATCACATCCGCACCTGTCCCATAATCCCTTGCCGGATGTACCCGGTCTTGCTCTAAATTGTGTCCGGTTATATCAGGTCATCATGACGTCAGAGAGTGGCAGATAATTTGAAAAATAATGCAAAGTGGCGGGAAGAAATTACCTCACACTACAACCTTTTAATAGACGCTAATATTCCTCCCACTCCCTTCCGTTATCATGATAGGCATTACCTCCTCCTTACATGCCAAATTGGAGGGGGGGGGTACGGTATTCGCCGGTGTGAGCATTACCTCCTCCTTTTTTGAATAGTGTAGGGGTAGGGTAGTATCGGTTCCGTTGTCATGATGCACTGATCCCATGCATTACCTCCTCCTTTTTTGAGAAGTGTAGATGTAGAATAGTATCGGTTCCGTTATCATGATGTGCTCATCCCATGAATTACCTCCTCCTGTTTTGAGAAGTGTAGGGGTAGGGTCGTATCAGTTCCGTTGTCATGATGCCCTCATCCCATGCATTATCTCCTCCTTTTTTGAGAAGTGTTGAGGTAGGGGCGTATCGGTTCCGTTGTCATGATGCCCTCATCCCATGCATTATCTCCTCCTTTTTTGAGAAGTGTTGAGGTAGGGTCGTATCGGTTCCGTTGTCATGATGCCCTCATCCCATGCATTATCTGCTCCTTTTTTGAGAAGTGTTGAGGTAGGGTCGTATCGGTTCCGTTGTCATGATGCACTCATCCCATGCATTATCTCCTCCTTTTTTGAGAAGTGTTGAGGTAGGGGGTACCCTGCTGCCTGACGAAGTATGTGTGGGTACCCTGCGACCCCACGAAGTATGTGTGGGTACCCTGCGACCGGACGAAGTATGTATAGGTACCCTGCGACCGCACGAAGTATGTGTGGGTACCCTGCGACCGACCGAAGTATGTATAGGTACCCTGCGACTGGACGAAGTATGTGTGGGTACCCTGCGACCGGACGCAGTATGTGTGAGTACCCTGCGACCGCACGAAGTATTTGTGGGTACCCTGCGACCGCACGAAGTATGTGTGGGTACCCTGCTGCCTGACGAAGTATGTGTGGGTACCCTGCGACCGGACAAAGTATGTGTGGGTACCCTGCGACCGCACGAAGTATGTGTGGGTACCCTGCTGCCTGACGAAGTATGTGTGGGTACCCTGCGACCGCACGAAGTATGTGTGGGTACCCTGCGACCGCACAAAGTATGTATAAGTACCCTGCGACCGCACGAAGTATGTGTGGGTACCCTGCGACCGGACGAAGTATGTGTGAGTACCCTGCGACCGCACGAAGTATTTGTGAGTACCCTGCGACCGCACGAAGTATGTGTGGGTACCCTGCTGCCTGACGAAGTATGTGTGGGTACCCTGCGACCGCACGAAGTATGTGTGGGTACCCTGCGATCGGACGAAGTATGTATAGGTACCCTGCGACCGCACGAAGTATGTGTGGGTACTCTGCGACCGCACGAAGTATGTGTGAGTACCCTGCGACCGCACGAAGTATGTGTGGGTACCCTGCTGCCTGACGAAGTATGTGTGGGTACCCTGCCACCGCACGAAATATGTGTGGGTACCCTGCGAACAGACGAAGTATTTGTGGGTACCCTGCGTCCGGACGTAGTATGTGTGGGTACCCTGCTACCAGACGAAGTATGTGTGGGTACCCTGCGACCGCACGAAGTATTTGTGGGTACCCTGCGTCCGGACGAAGTATGTGTGGGTACCCTGCGACCGGACGAAGTATGTGTGGGTACCCTGCGACCGGACGAAGTATGTATGGGTACCCTGCTGCCTGACGAAGTATGTGTGGGTACCCCGCGACCGCACGAAGTATGTGTGGGTACCCTGCGACCGGACGAAGTATGTATAGGTACCCTGCGACCGCACGAAGTATGTGTGAGTACCCTGCGACCGCACGAAGTATGTGTGAGTACCCTGCGACCGCACGAAGTATTTGTGGGTACCCTGCGACCGGACGAAGTATGTGTGAGTACCCTGCGACCGCACGAAGTATTTGTGGGTACCCTGCGACCGGACGAAGTATGTGTGGGTACCCTGCTGCCTAACGAAGTATGTGTGGGTACCCTGCGACCGGACGAAGTATGTGTGGGTACCCTGCGACCGGACGAAGTATGTATAGGTACCCTGCGACGGCACGAAGTATGTGTGGGTACCCTGCGACCGGACGAAGTATGTGTGGGTACCCTGCGACCGGACGAAGTATGTATAGGTACCCTGCGACCGACCGAAGTATGTGTGGGTACCCTGCGACCGAACGAAGTATGTGTGGGTACCCTGCGACTGCTCAAAGTATGTGTGGGTACCCTGCGACCGAACGAAGTAGGTGTGGGTACCCTGCGACCGCACGAAGTATTTGTGGGTACCCTGCGACCGCACGAAGTATGTGTAGGTACCCTGCTGCCTGACGAAGTATGTGTGGGTATTCTGCGACCGCACGAAGTATGTGTGGGTACCCTGAGATCGCACGAAGTATGTGTGGGTACCCTGTGACCGAACGAAATATGTGTGGGTACCCTGCGACCGCACGAAGTATTTGTGGGTACCCTGCGACCGGACGAAGTATTTGTCGGTACCCTGTGACCGCATGTAGTATGTGTGGGTACCCTGCGACCGCACGAAGTATGTCTTGGTACCCTGCGATCGCACGAAGTATGTGTGGGTACCCTGTGACCGAACGAAATATGTGTGGGTACCCTGCGACCGCACGAAGTATTTGTGGGTACCCTGCGACTGGACGAAGTATTTGTGGGTACCCTGTGACCGCACGTAGTATGTGTGGGTACCTTGCGACCGGACGAAATATGTGTGGGTACATTGCGACCGCACGAAGTATTTGTGGGTACCCTGCGACCGGACGAAGTATTTGTGGGTACCCTGTGACCGCACGTAGTATGTGTGGGTACCCTGCGACCGCACGAAGTATGTCTTGGTACCCTGCGATCGCACGAAGTATGTGTGGGTACCCTGTGACCGAACGAAATATGTGTGGGTACCCTGCGACCTGACGAAGTATTTGTGGGTACCCTGCGTCCGGACGAAGTATGTGTGGGTACCATGCGAATGGACGAACTATGTGTGGGTACTCTGCGACCGGACGAAGTATGTGTGGGTACCCTGCGACCGCACGAAGTATGTGTGGGTACCCTGCGACCAGACGAAGTATGTGTTGGTACCCTGCGATCGCACGAAGTATGTGTGGGTACCCTGCGATCGAACGATGTATGTGTGTGTACCCTGCGACCGGACGAAGTATGTGTGGGTACCCTGCGACCGCACGAAGTATGTGTGGGTACCCTGCGACCGGACGAAGTATGTGTGGGTACCCTGCGACCGGACGAAGTATGTATAGGTACCCTGCGACCGCACGAAGTATGTGTGAGTACCCTGCGACCGCACGAAGTATGTGTGGGTACCCTGCTGCCTGACGAAGTATGTGTGGGTACCCTGCCACCGCACGAAATATGTGTGGGTACCCTGCGACCAGACGAAGTATTTGTGGGTACCCTGCGTCCGGACGTAGTATGTGTGGGTACCCTGCTACCAGACGAAGTATGTGTGGGTACCCTGCGACCGCACGAAGTATTTGTGGGTACCCTGCGTCCGGACGAAGTATGTGTGGGTACCCCGCGACCGCACGAAGTATGTGTGGGTACCCTGCGACCGGACGAAGTATGTATAGGTACCCTGCGACCGCACGAAGTATGTGTGAGTACCCTGCGACCGCCCGAAGTATGTGTGAGTACCCTGCGACCGCACGAAGTATTTGTGGGTACCCTGCGACCGGACGAAGTATGTGTGAGTACCCTGCGACCGCACGAAGTATTTGTGGGTACCCTGCGACCGGACGAAGTATGTGTGGGTACCCTGCTGCCTAACGAAGTATGTGTGGGTACCCTGCGACCGGACGAAGTATGTGTGGGTACCCTGCGACCGGACGAAGTATGTATAGGTACCCTGCGACGGCACGAAGTATGTGTGGGTACCCTGAGACCGGACGAAGTATGTGTGGGTACCCTGCGACCGGACGAAGTATGTATAGGTACCCTGCGACCGACCGTAGTATGTGTGGGTACCCTGCGACCGAACGAAGTATGTGTGTGTACCCTGCGACTGCTCAAAGTATGTGTGGGTACCCTGCGACCGAACGAAGTATGTGTGGGTACCCTGTGACCGCACGAAGTATTTGTGGGTACCCTGCGACCGCACGAAGTATGTGTGGGTACCCTGCTGCCTGACGAAGTATGTGTGGGTATTCTGCGACCGCACGAAGTATGTGTGGGTACCCTGCGATCGCACGAAGTATGTGTGTGTACCCTGTGACCGAACGAAATATGTGTGGGTACCCTGCGACCGCACGAAGTATTTGTGGGTACCCTGCGACCGGACGAAGTATTTGTGGGTACCCTGTGACCGCACGTAGTATGTGTGGGTACCCTGCGACCGCAGGAAGTATGTCTTGGTACCCTGCGATCGCACGAAGTATGTGTGGGTACCCTGTGACCGAACGAAATATGTGTGGGTACCCTGCGACCGCACGAAGTATTTGTGGGTACCCTGCGACCGGACGAAATATGTGTGGGTACCCTGCGACCGCACGAAGTATTTGTGGGTACCCTGCGACCGGACGAAGTATTTGTGGGTACCCTGCGTCCGGACGAAATATGTGTTGGTACCCTGCGACCGCACGAAGTATGTGTGGTACCTTGCGACCGCACGAAGTATATGTGGGTACCCTGCGACCGGACGAAGTATGTGTGGGTACCCTGCGACCGGACGAAGTATGTGTGGGTACCCTGCGACCGGACGAAGTATGTGGTGGTACCCTGCGATCGCACGAAGTATGTGTGGGTACCCTGTCACCGAACGAAATATGTGTGGGTACCCTGCGACCGCACGAAATATTTGTGGGTACCCTGCGACCGCACGAATATGTGTGGGTACCCTGCGACCGTACGAAGTATGTGTGGGTACCCTGCGACCGAACGAAGTATGTGTGGGTACCCTGCGACCGCACGAAGTATGTGTGAGTACCCTGCGACCGCACGAAGTATGTGTGGGTACCCTGCGACCGCACGAAGTATTTGTGGGTACCCTGCGACCGGACGAAGTATTTGTGGGTACCCTGTGACCGCACGTAGTATGTGTGGGTACCCTGCGACCGCACGAAGTATGTCTTGGTACCCTGCGATCGCACGAAGTATGTGTGGGTACCCTGTGACCGAACGAAATATGTGTGGGTACCCTGCGACCGGACGAAGTATTTGTGGGTACCCTGCGTCCGGACGAAGTATGTGTGGGTACCATGCGAATGGACGAACTATGTGTGGGTACTCTGCGACCGGACGAAGTATGTGTGGGTACCCTGCGACCGCACGAAGTATGTGTGGGTACCCTGCGACCGCACGAAGTATGTGTGGGTACCCTGCGACCGCACGAAGTATGTGTGGGTACCCTGCGACCGGACGAAGTATGTGTGGGTACCCTGCGACCAGACGAAGTATGTGTTGGTACCCTGCGATCGCACGAAGTATGTGTGGGTACCCTGCGATCGAACGATGTATGTGTGTGTACCCTGCGACCGCACGAAGTATTTGTGGGTACCCTGCGACCGCACGAAGTATGTGTGGGTACCCTGCGACCGGACGAAGTATGTGTAGGTACCCTGCGACCGCACGAAGTATGTGTGGGTACCCTGCGACCGGACGAAGTATGTGTGGGTACCCTGCGACCGCACGAAGTATGTATAGGTACCCTGCGACCGCACGAAGTATGTGTGGGTACCCTGCAACCGGACGAAGTATGTGTGAGTACCCTGCGACCGGACGAAGTATGTGTGAGTACCCTGCGACCGCACGAAGTATTTGTGGGTACCCTGCGACCGCACGACGTACGTGTGGGTACCCTGCTGCCTGACGAAGTATGTGTGGGTACCCTGCGACCGCACGAAGTATGTGTGGGTACCCTGTGACCGAACGAAATATGTGTGGGCACCCTGCGACCGCACGAAGTACGTGTGGGTACCCTGCCACCGGACGAAGTATTTGTGGGTACCCTGCGTCCGGACGAAATATGTGTTGGTACCCTGCGACCGCACGAAGTATGTGTGGTACCTTGCGACCGCACGAAGTATATGTGGGTACCCTGCGACCGGACGAAGTATGTGTGGGTACCCTGCGACCGGACGAAGTATGTGTGGGTACCCTGCGACCGGACGAAGTATGTGGTGGTACCCTGCGATCGCACGAAGTATGTGTGGGTACCCTGTCACCGAACGAAATATGTGTGGGTACCCTGCGACCGCACGAAATATTTGTGGGTACCCTGCGACCGCACGAATATGTGTGGGTACCCTGCCACCGTACGAAGTATGTGTGGGTACCCTGCGACCGCACGAAGTATGTGTGGGTACCCTACGACCGCACGAAGTATGTGTGAGTACCCTGCGACCGCACGAAGTATGTGTGGGTACCCTGCGACCGCACGAAGTATGTGTGGGTACCCTGCGACCGCACGAAGTATGTGTGGGTACCCTGCGACCGCACGAAGTATGTGTGGGTACCCTGCGACTGCACGAAGTATGTGTGGGTACCCTGCGACCGCACGAATTATGTGTGGGTACCCTGCGACCGCACGAAGTATGTGTGAGTACCCTGCGACCGCACGAACTATGTGTGGGTACCCTGACGTCAGAGAGTGGCAGGAAGAAATTCACTCACACTACAACCATTTTTTTCTTTCTTTCTTTTTTCCCGCTCACTCCCACACTTTCTTTCTTAATTATTAATAGACGCTAATATTCATCCGCATCGGGAGTATAAAAAAAATTGGGGGGGAGGCAAAACATTTATTTTGTCTTTTATCTTTTTCATTGAAAATATTTATGTGTATGGGGGAGAATGAAAAAAAAAAATTTTCGGGGAGGGGGCTAAAAAATTTTTTTTTTTTTCTTTTTTAAAATAAAAATATTTCTATGTATGGGGGGAACATAAAATTTTTGGGGTGTAAGGGGGTCAAAAATTTTTCTTTTTTTTTTCCTTTAAATTAAAAATATTTCTAAGTATGTGGGAGGATAGAAAAAAAATTTTCTTGTGGGGTGGCAAAAAAATGTATTTTTTTCTGTTTGTAACTAAAAATATTTATATTTATGATAGTGACAATACATAAATGAACACTATTTTGTTTTTCTAACACGACAGGGCCGAATAAATATAAGTTCTTACGTATGCGAACTGGGCTGGAGATTGGTACATATATAGTATGTGTACCCTTGCAGAGATAGGTAAGTATGTAGTATGCGCACCAGAGCCGCGATAGGTACGAATATAGTATGCACACCGGGTCGGCGATAGGTTTATATATAGTATGTGTACCGGGGTGGCAATAGGTACTATATAGTAGTGCATAGGGGTGGCTATAGCTACGTATTTAGCATTCGCACCGGGGTTGCGATAGGTATGTATTCAGCAATCGCACCGGGGTGGCGATATGTACATATTTAGTATTCGCACTGGGGCAGTGATAGGTACATATGGTGTATGAACACCTGGGCGGCAATATGTACGTATTTAGCATTCATCCCTGGGCGGAGATAGGTACTTATTTAGCATTCAGCGGTGGCGATAGGTACGTATATAGCATGTGCATATGGGCGGCAATAAGTACGTGATAGGTATGTATTATGCATGCGCACTGGGGCAGCGATCGGTTCATATATAGCACGCGCACCGGGGCAGCGATAGGTACGTATATAGCACGCGCACTGGGGCGGCGAAAGGTACGTATTTAGCATTCACACCGGGGCGGCGATAGGTATGTATTTAGCATTCGCACCGGGGCGGCGACAGGTATGTATTTAGCATTCGCACCGGGGCGGCGATAGGTATGTATTTAGCATTCGCACCGGGGTGGCGATATGTACGTATTTAGCTTCCGCACCGGGGCGGCGATAGGTACGTATTTAGAATTCACACAGGAGCGGCGATAGGTACGTATTCAGAATTCAGGGGTGGCGATAGCTACGTATATAGCATGTACACATGGGCAGCAATAAGTACGTACATAGCATGCGCACCGGGGCGGCGATCAGTACATATATAGCACGTGCACCGGGGCGGCAATAGGTACGTATATAGCACGTGCACCAGAACGGCGAAAGGTATGTATTTCGCATTCGCACCAGGGTGGTGATAGGTACGTATTTAGCATTCGCACCGGGGCGGCTATAGGTACGTATTTAGCATTCACACCAGGGCGGCTATAGGTACGTATTTAGCATTCGCATCGGGCCGGCGATAGGTACGTATTTAGCATTCGCACCAAAGTGGTGATAGGTACGTATTTAGAAATTCGCACCAATACGGCAATATGTACATATTAATTATTCCCACTAGGGCAGCGATAGGTACTTATGTAGCATGCACACCGGGGCGGCGATAGGTACTATTTAGCATTCGCACCGGGGCGGCGATAGGTACTTAAATAGTATCTGAACTGGGGCGGCGATAGGTACGTATATAGTATGTGCACTGGGGCGGCGATAGGTACGTATATAGTATGCGCACCGGGGTGATGATAGATACGTATATAGCATGAACACCGGGGTGGAGATAAGTACCTATATAGAAGGCGCAGATAGAGGTGTTACTTTTTTAGAAATATATCATACTATTGCCCTGGGCAACGTAGGAGAAATTGTGGGGAAAGAACAGCTTTCGCAAAAGGCAAAATTAGAAAGTAGCGGTGAAATGCGGCGACCAGGGAAGAGAAAGGTAGAAAGATAAAGAGACGGCTATAGAGAAGGGGGGGGGGAGAAATAGAAGTTTGTATATAAAGATGTTACACACACGATTTTTCTTCAATTATATGTTTTAATGACCCCGAGCAACGCCGGGTAGCCCCGCTAGTTGTTTATAAAAGAGAATTTAGTACGCTTAAATACATGTAATTTCTTAATAAACATTACAGTATATAACATGGTTTATAAAAGAGAATTAAGGACGCTAACATACATGTAATTTCTTAATGAACATTACAGTTGTAACTGTGCTTTATTAAAGAGAATTTAGGACGCTAAAATACATGTAATTTCTTAATAAACATTACAGTATGTAATATGGTTTATTAAAGAGAATTTACGAAGCTGAAATACATGTAATTTCCTCATAAACATAACAGTATATAACATGGTTTGTTAAAGAGAGTTTAGGACGCTAAAATACATGTAATTTCTTAATAAACATTACAGTATATAACACGGTTTATTAAAGAGAATTTACTACGCTGAAATACATGTAATTTCTTAATGAATATTACAGTATATAACATGGTTTATTAAAGAGAATTTAGGACGCCGAAACAACATGTAATTTTTCAATAAACATTACAGTATATAACATGGTTTATTAAAGAGAATTTAGGACGCTGAAATACATGTAATTTCTTGATAAACATTACAGTATATAACATGGTTTATTAAAGAGCATTTAGGACGCTGAAATACATGTAATTTCTTAATAAACATTACAGTATATAACATGGTTTATTAAAAAGAATTTTAGACGCTGAAATACATGTAATATCTTAATAAACATTACAGTATATAACATGGTTTATTAAAAAGAATTTTAGACGCTGAAATACATGTAATTTCTTAATGAACATTACAGTTGTAACTGTGCTTAATTAAAGAGAATTTAGGACGCTGAAATACATGTAATTTCTATATAAACATTACAGTATACAACATGGTTTATTAAAGAGAATTTAAGACGCGTAAATACATGTAATTTCTTAATAAACATTACAGTTGTAACTGTGCTTAATTAAAGAGAATTTAGGACGCTGAAATACATGTAATTTCTTAATAAACATTACAGTATATAACATGGTTTATTAAAGTGAATTTAAAACGCTGAAATACATGTAATTTCTTCATAAACATTACAGTATTTAACATGGTTCATTAAAAAGAATTTAGGACGCTGAAATACATGTAATTTCTTAATAAACATTACAGTATACAACATGGATTATTAAAGTGAATTTAGGACGCTGAAATACATGTAATTTCTTAATAAACATTACAGTATATAACATGGTTTATTAAAGAGAATTTAGGACGCTGAAATACATGTAATCTCTAAATAAACATTACAGTATATAACATGGTTTATGACAGAGAATTGAGGATGCTGAAATACATGTAATTATATAATAAACATTACAGTTGTAACATGGTTTATTAAAGAGAATTTAGGACGCTAAAATACATGTAATTTCTTAATAAACATTACAGTATATAACATGGTTTATTAAAGAGAATTTAGGACGCTTAAATACATGTAATTTCTTAATAAACATTACAGTTGTAACTGTCTTTAATTAAAGAGAATTTAAGACGCTGAAATACATGTAATTTCTAAATGAACATTACAGTTGTAACTGTGCTTTATTAAAGAGAATTTAGGACGCTGAAATACATGTAATTTCATAACAAACATTACAGTATAAAACATGGTTTATTAAAGAGAATTTAGGAAGCTTAAATACATGTTATTTCTTAATAAAAATTACAGTATATAACATGGTTTATTAAAGAGAATTTAGGACGCAAAAATACATGTAGTTTCTTAATGAACATTACAGTATATAACATGGTTTATTAAAGAGAAGTTAGGACGCTGAAATACATGTAATTTTTTAATAAACATTACAGAATATAAAATGGTTTATTAAAGAGAATTTAGGACGCTGAAATACATGTAATTTCTTGATGAACATTACAGAATATAACATGGTTTATTAATAAGACTTTAGGACGCTAAAATACATGTAATTTCTTAACGAACATTACAGTTGTAACTGTGCTTAATTAAAGAGAATTTAGGACGCTGAAATACATGTAATATCTATATAAACATTACAGTATATAATATGGTTTATTAAAGAGAATTTAGGACGCGTAAATACATGTAATTTCTTAATAAACATTACAGTTGTAACTGTGCTTTATTAAAGAGAATTTAGGACGCTGAAATACATGTAATTTCTTTATAAACATTACAGTATAAAACATGGTTTATTAAAGAGAATTTAGGACGCTTAAAAACCTGTAATTTCTCAATATACATTACAGTATATAACATGGTTTATTAAAGAGAATTTAGGACGCTAAAATACATGTAATTTCTTAATAAACATTACAGTATATAACATGGTTTGTTAAAGAGAGTTTAGGACGCTAAAATACATGTAATTTCTTAATAAACATTACAGTATATAACATGGTTTATTAAAGAGAATTTATTGCGCTGAAATACATGTCATTTCTTAATAAACATTACGATATATAACATGGTTTCTTAAAGAGAATTTAGGACGCTGAAATACATGTAATTTCTTAATAAACATTACGATATATAACATGGTTTGTTAAAGAGAGTTTAGGACGCTAAAATACATGTAATTTCTTAATAAACATTACAGTATATAACATGGTTTATTAAAGAGAATTTATTGCGCTGAAATACATGTAATTTCTTAATAAACATTACGATATATAACATGGTTTCTTAAAGAGAGTTTAGGACGCTGAAATACATGTAATTTCTTAATAAACATAACAGTATATAACATAGTTTGTTAAAGAGAGTTTAGGACGCTAAAATACATGTAATTTCTTAATAAACATTACAGTATATAACATGGTTTGTTAAAGAGAGTTTAGGACGCTAAAATACATGTAATTTCTTAATAAACATTACGATATATAACATGGTTTCTTAAAGAGAATTTAGGACGCTGAAATACATGTAATTTCTTAATAAACATTACGATATATAACATGGTTTGTTAAAGAGAGTTTAGGACGCTAAAATACATGTAATTTCTTAATAAACATTACAGTATATAACATGGTTTATTAAAGAGAATTTATTGCGCTGAAATACATGTCATTTCTTAATAAACATTACGATATATAACATGGTTTCTTAAAGAGAGTTTAGGACGCTGAAATACATGTAATTTCTTAATAAACATAACAGTATATAACATAGTTTGTTAAAGAGAGTTTAGGACGCGTAAATACATGTAATTTCTTAATAAACATTACAGTTGTAACTGTGCTTTATTAAAGAGAATTTAGGACGCTGAAATACATGTAATTTCTTAATAAACATTACGATATATAACATGGTTTGTTAAAGAGAGTTTAGGACGCTAAAATACATGTAATTTCTTAATAAACATTACAGTATATAACATGGTTTATTAAAGAGAATTTATTGCGCTGAAATACATGTCATTTCTTAATAAACATTACGATATATAACATGGTTTCTTAAAGAGAATTTAGGACGCTGAAATACATGTAATTTCTTAATGAACATTACAGTATATAACATGGTTTATTAAAGAGAATTTAGGACGCGTAAATACATGTAATTTCTTAATAAACATTACAGTTGTAACTGTGCTTTATTAAAGAGAATTTAGGACGCTGAAATACATGTAATTTCTTTATAAACATTACAGTATAAAACATGGTTTATTAAAGAGAATTTAGGAAGCTTAAATACATGTTATTTCTTAATAAAAATTACAGTATATAACATGGTTTATAAAAGAGAATTTAAGACGCTAAAATACATGTAGTTTCTTAATGAACATTACAGTATACAACATGGTTTATTAAAGAGAATTTAGGACGCTCGAATTCATGTAATTTCTTAATAAACATTACAGAATATAACATGGTTTATTAAAGAGAATTTAGGACGCTGAAATACATGTAATTTCTTGATGAACATTACAGTATATAACATGGTTTATTAATAAGAATTAAGGACGCTTAAATACATGTAATTTCGTAACGAACATTACAGTTGTAACTGTGCTTTATTAAAGAGAATTTAGGACGCTGAAATACATGTAATTTCTTTATAAACATTAATGTATATAACATGGTTCATTAAAGAGAATTTTGGACGCCGAAATACATGTAATTTCTTGATAAACATTAAGTATATAACATGGTTTATTAAAGAGAATTTAGGACGCTTAAATACATGTAATTTATTAATGAACATTACAGTATATAACATGGTTTATTAAAGAGAATTTAGGACGCGGAAATACATGTAATTTCTTAATAAACATTACGATATATAACATGGTTTATTAAAGAGAATTTAGGACGCTGAAATACATGTAATTTCTTAATGAACATTACAGTTGTAACTGTGCTTAATTAAAGAGAATTTAGGACGCTGAAATACATGTAATTTCTTTATAAACATTACAGTATATAACATGGTTTATTAAAGAGAATTTAGGACGCGTAAATACATGAAATTTCTTAATAAACATTACAGTTGTAACTGTGCTTAATTAAAGAGAATTTAGGACGCTGAAATACATGTAATTTCTTAATAAACATTACAGTATATAACATGGTTTATAAAAGAGAATTTAGGACGCCGAAACAACATGTAATTTTTTAATAAACATTACAGTATATAACATGGTTTATTAAAGTGAATTTAGGACGCTGAAATACATGTAATGTCTTGATGATCATTACAGTATATAACATGGTTTATTAAAGAGAATTTAGGACGCTAAAATACATGTAATTTCTTAATCAACATTACAGTATATAACATGGTTTATCAAAGAGAATTTAGGACGCTGAAATACATGTAATTTCTTAATAAAAATTACAGTATATAATATGGTTTATTAAAGAGAATTTAGGACGCTTAAATACATGTAATTTATTAATGAACATTACAGTATATAACATAGTTTATTAAAGCGAATTTAGGACGCAGAAATACAGGTGATTTCTTAATAAACATTACGATATATAACATGGTTTATAAAAGAGAATTTAGGACGCTGAAATACATGTAATTTCTTAATGAACAGTACAGTTGTAACTGTGCTTAATTAAAGAGAATTTAGGACGCTGAAATACATGTAATTTCTATATAAACATTACAGTATTATACATGGTTTATTAAAGAGAATTTATGACGCTGAAATACATGTAATTTCTTAATAAACATTACAGTATATAACATGGTTGTTTAAAGAGAATTTAGGACGCTGAAATACATGTAATTTATTATTGAACATTACAGTTGTAACTGTGCTTAATTAAAGAGAATTTAGGACGCTGAAATACATGTAATATCTTAATAAACATTACATCATATACATGGTTTATTAAAGAAAATTTAGGACGCTTAAATGCATGTAATTTCTTAATAAACATTACAGTATATAACATGGTTTATTAAAGAGAATTTAGGACGCTTAAATACGTGTAATATCTTGATGAACATTACAGTATATAACATGGTTTATTAAAGAGAATTTAAAACGCGGAAATACATGTAATTTCTTAATGAATATTACAGTATATCACATGGTTTATTAAAGAGAATTTAGGACGCTGAAATACATGTAATTTCTTAATGAACATTACAGTATTTAACATTGTTCATTAAAGAGAATTTAAGACGCTAAAATAAATGTAATTTCTTAATAAACATTACAGTATATAACATGGTTTATTAAAGAGAATTTAGGACGCTTAAATACGTGTAATATCTTGATGAACATTACAGTATATAACATGGTTTATTAAAGAGAATTTAAAACGCGGAAATACATGTAATTTCTTAATGAATATTACAGTATATCACATGGTTTATTAAAGAGAATTTAGGACGCTGAAATACATGTAATTTCTTAATGAACATTACAGTATTTAACATTGTTCATTAAAGAGAATTTAAGACGCTTAAATGCATGTAATTTCTTAATAAACATTACAGTATATTACATGGTTTATTAAAGAGAATTTAGGACGTTTAAATACATCTAATTTCTTGATGAACATTACAGTATATCACATGGTTTATTAAAGAGAATTTAGGACGCTGAAATACATGTAATTTCTTAACAAATATTACAGTATATTACATGGTTTGTTAAAGAGAATTTAGGACGCAAAAATACATGTAATTTCTTAATAAACATTACAGTTGTAACTGTGCTTAATTAAAGAGAATTTAGGACGCTGAAATACATGTAATTTCTTAATCAACATTACAGTATATAACATGGTTTATTGAAGAGAATTTAGGACGCCGAAACAACATGTAATTTTTTAATAAACATGACAGTATATAACATGGTTTATTAAAGAGAATTTAGGACGCTTAAATACCTGTAATTTATTAATGAACATTACAGTATATAACATGGTTTATTAAAGAGAATTTAGGACGCTGAAATACATGTAATTTCTTAATGAACATTACAGTTGTAACTGTGCTTAATAAAAGAGAATTTAAGAGGCTGAAATACATGTAATTTCTATATAAACATAACAGTATATAACATGGTTTATTAAAGAGAATTTAGGACGCGTAAATACATGAAATTTCTTAATAAACATTAATATATAACATGGTTTATTAAAGAGAATTTAGGCGCCTGAAATACATGTAATTTCTAAATGATCATTACAGTTTTAACTGTGCTTAATTAAAGAGAATTTAGGACGCTGAAATACATGTAATTTCTTAATAAACATTAAAGTATATAACATGGTTTATTAAAGAGAATTTAGGACGCTGAAATACATGTAATTTATTAATGTACATTACAGTTGTAACTGTGCTTAATTTAAGAGAATTTAGGACGCTGAAATACATGTAATTTCTTAAATAACTTTACAGTATAAACCGGGGTTCATTAAAGAGAATTTAAGATGCTGAAATACATGTAATTTCTTAATGAACATTACAGTATTAAACATGGTTCATTAAAGAGAATTTAGGACGCGGAAATACATGTAATTTCTTAATGAACATTACAGTATATAACATGGTTTATTAAAGAGAATTTAGGACGCAAAAATACACGTAATTTCTTAATGAACAGTACAGTATTTTACATGGTTCATTAAAGAGAATTTAAGATGCTGAAATACATGTAATTTCTTAATGAACATTACAGTATTAAACATGGTTCATTAAAGAGAATTTAGGACGCTGAAATACATGTAATTTCTTAATAAACATTACAGTATATAACATGGTTCATTAAAGAGAATTTAGGACGCTGAAATACATGTAATTTCTTGATAAACATTACAGTATATAACATGGTTTACTAAAGAGAATTTAGGACGCTAAAATACATGTAATTTCTTAATAAACATTACAGTATATAACAGTGTGTATTAAAGAGAATGTAGGACGCTTAAATACATGTAATTTATTAATGAACATTACAGTATATTACATAGTTTATTAAAGAGAATTTAGGACGCTTAAATACATGTAATTTCTTAATAAACATTACGATATATAACATGGTTTATTAAAGAGAATTTAGGACGCTGAAATACATGTAATTTCTTAATGAACAGTACAGTTGTAACTGAGCCTAATTAAAGAGAATTTAGGACGCTGAATACATGTAATTTCTATATAAACATTATAGTATTATACATGGTTTTTTAAAAAGAAATTATGACGCTGAAATACATGTAATTTCTTAATAAACATTACAGTATATAACATGGTTGTTTAAAGAGAATTTAGGACGCTGAAATACATGTAATTTCTTAATGAACATTACAGTTGTAACTGTGCTTAATTAAAGAGAATTTAGGACGCTGAAATACATGTAATATCTTAATAAACATTACAGTATATACATGGTTTATTAAAGAGAATTTAGGACGCTTAAATGCATGTAATTTCTTAATAAACATTACAGTATATAACATGGTTTATTAAAGAGAATTTAGGACGCTGAAATACATGTAATTTATTAATGTACATTACAGTTGTAACTGTGCTTAATTACAGATAATTTAGGACGCTAAAATACATGTAATTTCTTAATGAACATTACAGTTGTAACTGTGCTTAATTAAAGAGAATTTATGACGCTGAACTTCATGTAATTTCTTAATGAACATTACAGTGGTAACTCTGCTTAATTAAAGAGAATTTAGGACGTGGAAATACATGTAATTTCTAAATGAACATTACAGTTGTAACTGTGCTTAACTAAAAAGAATTTAGGACGCTGCAATTCATGTAATTTCTTTATAAACATTACAGTATAGAACACGGTTTATTAATGAGAATTTAGGACGCTGAAATACATGTAATTTCTTGATAAACATTACAGTATATAACATGGTTTATTAAAGAGAAGTTAAGAGGCTAAAATACATGTAATTTCTTAATAAACATTACAGTATATAATATGGTTTATTAAAGAGAATTTAGGACACTGAAATACATGTAATTTCTTAATGAACATTACAGTTGTAACTGTGCTTGATTTAAGAGAATTTTGGACGCTGAAATACATGTAATTTCTTAATAAATATTACAGTATATAACATGGTTTATTAAAGAGAATTTAGGACGCTGAAATACATGTAATTTATCAATGTACATTACAGTTGTAACTGTGCTTAATTACAGAGAATTTAGGACGCTGAAATACATGTAATTTCTTAATGAACATTACAGTTGTAACTAAGCTTGATTTAAGAGAATTTAGGACGCTGAAATACATGTAATTTCTTAATAAACATTCAAGTATATAACATGGTTTATTAAAGATAATTTAGGACGCTGAAATACATGTAATTTCTAAATGAACATTACAGTTGTAACTGTGCTTGATTTAAGAGAATTTAGGACGCTTAAATACATGTAATTTCTTAATAAATATTACAGTATATAACATGGTTTAATAAAGAGAATTTAGGACGCTAAAATACATGTAATTTCTTAATGAACATTACAGTTGTAACTGTGCTTTATTAAAGAGAATTTAGGACGCTGAACTACATGTAATTTCTTAATGAACATTACAGTTGTTACTGTGCTTAATTCAATAGAATTTAGGACGTTGAAATACATGTAATATCTTAATAAAAATTACAGTATATAACATTGTTGATTAAACAGAATTTAGGACGCTGAAATACATGTAATTTCTTAATAAACATTACAGTATATAGCATGGTTTATTAAAAAGAATTTAGGACGCTGAAATACATGTAATTTCTTAATAATCATTACAGTATATAACATGGTTTATTAAAGAGAATTTAGGACGCTAAAATACATGTAATTTCTTAATAATCATTACAGTATATAACATGGTTTATTAAAGAGAATTTAGGACGCTGAAATACATGTAATTTCTTAATGAACATTACAGTTGTAACTGTGCTTGATTTAAGAGAACTTAGGACGCTAAAATACATGTAATTTCTTAATAAACATTACAGTATATAACATGGTTTATTAAAGAGAATTTAGGACGCTGAAATACATGTAATTTCTTAATAATCATTACAGTATATAACATGGTTTATTAAAGAGAATTAAGGACGCTAAAATACATGTAATTTCTTAATGAACATTACAGTTGTAACTGTGCTTAATTAAAGAGAATTTAAGACGCTGAAATACATGTAATTTCTTTAATGAACATTACAGTATTTAACATGGTTCATTAAAGAGAATTTAAGACGCTTAAATACATGTGATTTCTTAATAAACATTACAGTATATAACATGGTTTATTAAAGAGAATTTAGGACGTTGAAATACATGTAATATCTTAATAAACATTACAGTTGTAACTGTGCTTAATTAAATAGAATTTAAGACGCTGAAATACATGTAATTTCTTAATAAACATTACAGTGGTAACTGTGCTTAATTAAAGAGAATTTAAGACGCTGAAATACATGTAATTTCTTAATAAACATTACAGTTGGAACTGTGCTTAATTAAAGAGAATTTAAGACGCTGAAATACATGTAATAGCTCAATAAACATTACAGTTGTAACTGTGTTTAATTAAAGAGAATTTATGTCGTTGAAATACATGTAATTTCTTAATAAACATTACAGTTGTAACTGTGCTTAATTAAAGAGAATTTAAGACGCTGAAATACATGTAATTTCTTAATAAACATTACAGTTGTAACTGTGCTCAATTAAAGAGAATTTAAGACGCTGAAATACATGTAATTTCTTAATAAACATTACAGTTGTAACTGTGCTTTATTAAAGAGAATTTAAGACGCTGAAATACATGTAATTTCTTAATAAACATTAAAGTATATAACATGGTTTATTAAAGAGAATTTAGGACGCTGAAATACATTAAATTCCTTAATGAATATTACAGTTGTAACTGTGCTTTATTAAAGAGAATTTAAGACGCTGAAATACATGTAATTTCTTAATGAACATTACAGAATATAACATGGTGTATTAAAGAGAATTTAGGACGCTAAAATACATGTAATTTCTTAATGAACATTACAGTTGTAACTGTGCTTTTTTAAAGAGAATTTAGGACGCTGAAATACATATAATTTCTTAATGAACATTACAGTTGTAACTGTGCTTAATTAAAGAGAATAAAGGACGCTGAAATACATGTAATTACTTAATAAACATTACAGTTGTAACTGTGCTTAATTAAAGAGAATTTAAGACGTTGAAATACATGTAATTTGTTAATAAACATTACAGTATATAACATGGTTTATTAAAGAGAATTTAGGACGCTGAAATACATGTAATTTCTTAATAAACTTTACAGCATTTAACGGGGTTCATTAAAGAGAATTTTAGACGCTGAAATACATGTAATTTCTTAATGAATAGTACAGTATTAAACATGGTTCATTAAAGAGAATTTAAGACGCTGAAATACATGTAATTTCTTATTGAACATTACAATATTTAACATGGTTCATTAAAGAGAATTGAGAACGCTGAAATACATGTAATTTCTTTATGAACATTACAGTATATAACATGGTTTATTGAAGAGAATTTAGGACGCTGAAATACATGTAATTTCTGAATGAACATTACAGTATATAACATGGTTCATTAAAGAGAATTTAGGACGCTGAAATACATGTAATTTCTTAATGAACAGTACAGTATGAAACATGGTTCATTAAAGAGAATTTAGGACCCGGAAATAAATGTAATTTCTTAATGAAAATTACAGTATATAACAGTGTTCATTAAAGAGAATTTAGGACGCTTAAATACATGTAATTTCTTAATGAATATTAAGTATATAACATGGTTCATTTAAGAGAATTTAGGACGCTGAAATACATGTCATTTCTTAATGAACATTACAGTATATAACATGGTTCATTAAAGAGAATTTAGGACGCTGAAGACATGTAATTTCTAAATTAACATTACAGTATATAACATTGTTCATTAAAGAGAATTTAGGACGCTTAAATACATGTAATTTCTTAATGAACATTACAGTATATAACATGGTTTATTAAAGAGAATTTAAGACGCTAAAATACATGTAATTTCTTAATAATCATTACAGTATATAACATGGTTTATTAAAGAGAATTTAGGACGCTGAAATACATGTAATTTCTTAATAAACATTACAGTATATAACATGGTTTATTAAAGAGAATTTAGGACGCTGAAATACATGTAATTTCTTAATAATCATTACAGTATATAACATTGTTTATTAAAGAGAATTTAGGACGCTGAAATACATGTAATTTCTTAATGAACATTACAGTTGTAACTGTGCTTAATTACAGAGAATTTAAGACGCTGAAATACATGTAATTTCTTTAAGGAACATTAAAGTATTTAACATGGTTCATTAAAGAGAATTCAAGACGTTGAAATACATGTAATATCTTAATAAACATTACAGTATATAACATTGTTTATTAAAGAGAATTTAGGACGTGTAAATACATGTAATTTCTTAATAAACATTACAGTGGTAACTGTGCTTAATTAATGAGAATTTAAGACGCTGAAATACATGTAATTTTTTAATAAACATTACAGTTGGAACTGTGCTTAATTAAAGAGAATTTACGACGCTGAAATACATGTAATTTCTTAATAAACATTACAGTTGTAACTGTGCTTAATTAAAGAGAATTTAAGACGTTGAAATACATGTAATTTCTTAATAAACATTACAGTTGTAACTGTGCTTAATTAAAGAGAATTTAAGACGCTGAAATACATGTAATTTCTTAATAAACATTACAGTTGTAACTGTGCTTAATTAAAGAGAATTTAAGACGCTGAAATACATGTAATTGCTTAATAAACATTACAGTTGTAACTGTGCTTAATTAAAGAGAATTTAAGACGCTGAAATACATGTAATTTCTTAATAAACATTAAAGTATATAACATGGTTTATTAAAGAGAATTTAGGACGCTGAAATACATGTAATTTCTTAATGAACATTACAGTTGTAACTGTGCTTAATTAAAGAGAATTTAAGACGCTGAAATACATGTAATTTCTTAATGAACATTAGAGTATATAACATGGTTTATTAAAGAGAATTTAGGACGCTGAAATACATGTAATTTCTTAATGAACATTACAGTTGTAACTGTGCTTTATTAAAGAGAATTTAGGACGCTGAAATACATGTAATTTCTTAATGAACATTACAGTTGTAACTGTGCTTAATTAAAGAGAATTTAGGACGCTGAAATACATGTAATTTCTTAATAAACATTACAGTATATAACATGGTTTCTAATGAGAATTTAGGACGCTGAAATACAGGTAATTTCTTAATAAACATTACAGTTGTAACTGTGCTTAATTAAAGAGAATAAAGGACGCTGAAATAGTGTAATTTCTTCATAAACTTTACAGTATTTAACGGGGTTCATGATAGAGAATTTAAGACGCTGAAATACATGTAATTTCTTAATGAACAGTACAGTATTAAACATGGTTCATTAAAGAGAATTTAGGACGCCGAAGTACATGTAATTTCTCATTGAACATTACAATATTTAACATGGTTCATTTAAGAGAATTGAGAACGCTGAAATACATGTAATGTCTTTATGAACATTACAGTATATAACATGGTTCATTAAAGAGAATTTAGGACGCTGAAATACATGTAATTTCTAAATAAACATTATAGTATATAACATGGTTCATTAAAAAGAATTTAGGACGCTGAAATACATGTAATTTCTTAATGAACAGTACAGTATGAAACATGGTTCATTAAAGAGAATTTAGGACGCGGAAATACATGTAATTTTCTTATGAACATTACAGTATATAACAGTGTTCATTAAAGAGACTTTAGGACGCTTAAAAACATGTAATTTTTTAATGAATATTACAGTATATAACATGGTTTATTAAAGAGAATTTAGGACGCGGAAATACATGTAATTTCTTAATGAACAGTACAGTATTTTACATGGTTCATTAAAGAGAATTTAGGACACTGAAATACATGTAATTTCTTAATGAACATTACAGTATATAACATGGTTCATTAAAGAGAATTTAGGACGCTGAAATACATGTAATTTCTTAATGAACATTACAGTATTAAACATGGTTCATTAAAGAGAATTTAGGACGCTAAAATACATTTAATTTCTTAATGAACACTACAGTATATAACAGTGTTCATTAAAGAGAATTTAGGACGCTGAAATACATGTAATTTCTTAATGAAGATGACAGTATTTACTCTGCTTTATTAACGGGAATTTAGATCGCTGAAATACATGTAATTTCTCAATGAACATTACAGTATTTACTGTGCTTTATTAACGGGAATTTAGGACGCTGAAATACATGTAATTTCTTAATGAACATTACAGTAATTACTGTGCTATATTAACGGGAAATTAGGACGCTGAAATACATGTAATTTCTTAATGAACATTACAGTATTTACTCTGCTTGATAAACGGGAATTTAGGACGCTGAAATACATGTAATTTCTTAATAAACATTACAGTATTTACTCTGCTTTATTAACGGGAATTAAAGACGCTGAAATACATGTAATTTCTTAATAAACATTACAGTATTTACTCTGCTTGATAAACGGGAATTTAGGACGCTGAAATACATGTAAAATCTTTATGATCATTACAGTATTTTCTCTGCTATATTAACGGGAATTTAGAACGCGGAAATACATATAATTTCACAATGAACATTACATTATTTACTCTGCTTTATTAACGAGCATTTAGGACGCTGAAATACATGTAATTTCTTAATGAACATTACAGTATTTACTCAGCTATATTAACAGGAATTTTGGACGCTGAAATACATGTAATTTCTTTATGAACATTACAGTATTTACTCTGCTATTTTAAACGGAATTTAGGACGCTGAAATACATGTAATTTCTTTATGAACATTACAGTATTTACTCTGCTATTTTAAACGGAATTTAGGACGCTAAAATACATGTAATTTCTTAATAAAAATTACAGTATTTACTCTGCTATATTAACAGGAATTTAGGACGCTGAAATACATGTAATTTCTTAATGAACATTACAGTATTTACTCTGCTTGATTAACGGGAATTTAGGACGCTGAAATTTATGTAATTTCTTAATAAACATTACAGTATTTACTCTGCTATATTAACAGGAATTTAGCACGCTGAAATACATGTAATTCCTTAATGAACATCACAGTATTTACTCTGCTATATTAACAGGAATTTAGAACGCTGAAATACATGTAATTTCTTAATGAACATTACAGTATTTACTCAGCTATATTAACAGGAATTTTGGACGCTGAAATACATGTAATTTCTTTATGAACATTACAGTATTTACTCTGCTTGATTAACAGAAATTTAGAACGCTCAAATACATGTAATTTCTTAATAAACATTACAGTATTTACTGTGCTTTATTGAGCGGAATTTAGGACACTGAAACACATGTAATTTATTAACAAACATTACAGTATTTACTGTGCTTCATTAACGGGAATTTACGACGCTAAAATACATGTATTTTTTCAATGAACATTACAGTATTTACTCTGCTATATTAACGAGAATTTAAGATGATGAATTACATGTAATTTCTATATGAACATTACAGTATTTACTCTGCTGTATTAACGGGAATTAAGGACGCTAAAATACATGTAATTTCTTAATGAACATAACAGTATTTACTGTGCTGTATTAACGGGAATTTAGGACGCTGAAATACATGTAATTTCTTAATGAACATTACAGTATATTCTCTGCTTTATTAACGGGAATTTAGGACGCTGAAATACATGAAATTTCGATATGAACATTACAGTATTTACTGTGCTTTGTAAACGGGAATTTAGGACGCTGAAATACATGTAATTTCTTAATGAACATTACAGTATTTACTCTGCTTTATTAACGGGAATTTAGGACGCTTAAATACTTGTCATTTCTTTATGAAGATAACAGTATTTACTCTTCTTTATTAACGGGAATTCACGACATTGAAATAGATGTAATTTATTAATGTACATTACAGTATTTACTCTGCTATATTAACGGGAATTTAAGACGCTTAAATACATGTAATTTCTTAATGATTATTAATGTATTTACTCTGCTTCATTAACGGTCATTTAAGACGCTGATTTACATGTAATTTCTTAATGAACATTACAGAATTTACTCTGCTATATTAACAAGAATTTAAGACGCTGAAATACATGTAATTTCTTAATGAACATTACAGTATTTACTCTGGTTTATTAACGGGAATTTAGGACGCTGAAATACATGTAATTTCTTAATGAACATTACAGTATTTACTCTGCTGTATTAACGAGCATTTACGACGCTTAAAAACATGTAATTTCTTAATGATTATTACAGTATTTACTCCGCTTTATTAACGGGAATTTAGGACGCTGAAATACATGTAATTTCTTAATGAACATTATAGTATTTACTCTGCTATATTAACGGGAATTGGGGACGCTTAAATACATGGAATTTCTTAATGAATATTACAGTATTTACTGTGATTTATTAACGGGAATTTAGGACGCTGAAATACATGTAATTTTTTAATGAACATTACAGTATTTACTCTACGTTATAAACGGGAATTCAGGACGCTTAAATACATGTCATTTCTTTATGAAGATGACAGTATTTACTCTGCTATATTAACGGGAATTTAGGACGCTGAAATAGATGTAATGTCTTAATGTACATTACAGTATTTACTCTGCTATGTTAACGAGCATTTACGACGCTGAAATACATTTCATTTCTTAATAAACATTACAGTATTTATTCTGAGTTATTAACGGGAATTTAGGACGCTGAAATACATGTAATTTCTCAATGAACATTACAGTATTTACTCTGCTTTATTAACGGGAATTTAGGACGCTGAAATACATGTAATTTCTTAATGTACATTATAGTATTTACTCTGATATATTAACGGGAATTTAAGACGCTTCAATACATGTAATTTATTAAAGATAATTACAGTATTTACTCTGCTTTATTAACGAGCATTTACGACGCTGAAATACATTTAATTTCTTAATAAACATTACAGTATTTATTCTGAGTTATTAACTGGAATTTAGGACGCTGAAATACATGTAATTTCTCAATGAACATTACAGTATTTACTCTGCTTTATTAACGGGAATTTAGGACGCTGAAATACATGTAATTTCTTAATGTACATTATAGTATTTACTCTGATATATTAACGGGAATTTAAGACGCTTCAATACATGTAATTTATTAAAGATAATTACAGTATTTACTCTGCTTTATTAACGGGAATTAAGGACGCTCAAATACATGTAATTTCTTAATAAACATTACAGTATTTACTGTGCTATATAAACGGGAATTTAGGACGCTGAAATACATGTAATTTCTAAATGAACATTACAGTATTTACTCTGCTTTATAAACGAGAATTTAGGACGCTGAAATACATGAAATTTCTTAATGAACATAACAGTATTTACTGTACTTTATTAACGGGAATTTAGGACGCTGAAATACATGTAATTTCGATATGAACATTACAGTATTTACTGTGCTTTATTAACGGGAATTTAGGACGCTCAAATACATGTAATTTTTTAATAAACATTACAGTATTTACTCTGCTTTATTAACAGGAATTTAGGACGCTGAAATACATGTAATTTCTTAATGAATATTACAGTATTTACTGTGCTGTATTAACGAGAATTTAGGACGCTGAAATACATGTAATTACTTAATGAACATTACAGTATTTACTATGCTATATTACTGAGAATTCAGTTCGCTGAAATACATGAAATGTTTTAATGAACATTACAGTATTTACTCTGTATTATTAACGGGAATTTAGGACGCTGAAATACATGTAATTTCTTAATAAACATTACAGTATTTACTCTGGTTTATTAACGAGCATTTACGACGCTGAAAAACATGTAATTTCTTAATAAACATTACAGTATTTACTCTCCTTTATTAACGGGAATTTAGGACGCTGAAATACATGAAATTTCTTTATGAACATTACAGTATTTACTCTGCTTTATTAACGGGAATTTAGGACGCTGAAATACATGTAATTTCGTAATGATTATTACAGTATTTACTCTGCTATATTACCGAGAATTAAGGACGCTGAAATACATGTAATTTTTTAATGAACATTACAGTATTTACTGTGTATTATTAACGGGAATTTAGGACGCTGAAATACATGTAATTTCTTAATGTATATTACAGTATTTACTCTGCTATGTAAACGGGAATTTCAGACGCTTAAATACATGTAATTTTTTAATGATTATTACAGTATTTACTCTGCTTCATTAATGGTAATTTAAGACGCTGATTTACATGTAATTTTTTAATGAACATTACAGAATTTACTCTGCTATATTAACGGGAATTTAGGACGCTGAAATACATGTAATTTCTTAATGAACATTACAGTATTTACTCTGCTTAATTAACGAGCATTTACGACGCTTAAAACATGTAATTTCTTAATGATTATTACAGTATTTTCTCCGCTTTATTTACGGGAATTTAGGACGCTGAAATACATGTAATTTCTTAATGAACATTATAGTATTTACTCTGCTATATGAACGGGAATTGAGGACGCTTAAATACATGTAATTTTTTAATGAATATTACAGTATTTACTGTGCTTTATTAACGGGAATTTAGGACGCTGAAATACATGTAATTTCTTAATGAACATTACAGTATTTACTCTGCAATATTACCGAGAATTTAGGACGCTGAAATACATGAAGTTTTTAATGAACATTACAGTATTTACTCTGCAATATTACCGAGAATTTAGGACGCTGAAATACATTTAATTTCTTAATGAACATTACAGTATTTACTCTGCTTTATTAACGGGAATTTAGGACGCTTAAATACATTTACTTGCTTAATGAACATTACAGTATTTTCTCTGCTTTATTAACGGGAATTTAGGACGCTGAAATACATGTAATTTCTTAATAAACTAATACAGTATTTACTATGCTATATAAACGGGAATTTAGGACGCTGTAATACATATAATTTCTTAATGAACATTACAGTATTTACTCTGCTTTATTAACGGGAATTTAGGACGCTGAAATACATGTAATTTTTTAATGAACATTACAGTATTTACTCTACGTTATAAACGAGAATTCAGGACGCTTTAATACATGTCATTTCTTTATGAAGAGGACAGTATTTACTCTGCTATATTAACGGGAATTTAGGACGCTGAAATAGATGTAATGTCTTAATGTACATTACAGTATTTACTCTGCTATGTTAATGAGCATTTACGACGCTGAAATACATTGAATTTCTGAATAAACATTACAGTATTTACTCTGCTTTATTAACGGGAATTTAGGACGCTGAAATACATGTAATTTCTTAATGTACATTATAGTATTTACTCTGATATATTAACGTGAATTTAAGACGCTTAAATACATGTAATTTCTTAATGAACATTACAGTATTTACTCTGCTTTATTTACGGGAATTTAGGACGCTGAAATAAATGTAATCTTTTAATAAACATTACCGTATTTACTCTGCTATATGAACGGGAATTTAGGACGCTGAAATACATTTGATTGCTTAATGAACATTACAGTATTTTCTCTGGTTTATTTACGGGAATTTAGGACGCTGAAATACATGTAATTTCTTAATAAACTTATGCAGTATTTACTATGCTATATAAACGGGAATTTCGGACGCTGTAATTCATGTAATTTCTTAATGAACATTACAGTATTTACTGTGCTTTATTTACTGGAATTTTAGACGCTCAAATACATGTAATTTCTTAATGAACATTACAGTATGTACTGGCCTTTATAACCGGGAATTTAGGACGCTTATTACATGAAATTTCGTAATGAACATTACAGTATTTACTGTGCTTTATCAACGGGAATTTAGGACGCTGAAATACATGAAATTTCTTAATGAACATTACAGTATTTACTGTGCATTATTA
Organism: Sepiola atlantica; assembly: GCA_963556195.1. Lineage (NCBI taxonomy): Eukaryota > Metazoa > Mollusca > Cephalopoda > Sepiida > Sepiolidae > Sepiola > Sepiola atlantica. Next base: position 11,827,603 of record OY744549.1, on the reverse strand, counting down.
ACGGGAATTTAGGACGCTGAAATACATGTAATTTCTTAATGAACATTACAGTATTTACTCTGCTATATTAACGAGAATTTAGGACGCTGAAATACATGAAATTTCTAAATGAACATTAGAGTATTTACTGTGCTTTATTAACGGGAATTTAGGACGCTGAAATACATGAAATTTCGATATGAACATGACAGTATTTACTGTGCTATGTAAACGGGACTTTAGGACGCTGAAATACATGTAATTTCTCAATGAACATTACAGTATTTACTCTGCTTTATTAACGGGAATTTAGGACGCTTAAATACATGTCATTTCTTTATGAAGATAACAGTATTTACTCTTCTTTATTAACGGGAATTTAGGACGCTGAAATACATGTAATTTATTAATGTACATTACAGTATTTACTCTGCTATGTTAACGGTAATTTAAGACGCTGAAATACATGTAATTTCTTAATGATTATTAATGTATTTACTCTGCTTCATTAACGGTAATTTAAGACGCTGATTTACATGTAATTTCTTAATGAACATTACAGAATTTACTCTGCTATATTAACAGGAATATAGGACGCTGAAATACATGTAATTTCTTAATAAACATTACAGTATTTACTCTGGTTTATTAACGAGCATTTACGACGCTGAAAAACATGTAATTTCTTAATAAACATTACAGTATTTACTCTCCTTTATTAACGGGAATTTTGGACGCTGAAATACATGTAATTTCTTAATGTACATTATAGTATTTACTCTGCTATATTACCGAGAATTTAAGACGCTTAAATACATGTAATTTCTTAATGAACATTACAGTATTCACTGTGTATTATTAACGGGAATTTAGGACGCTGAAATACATGTAATTTCTTAATGTATATTACAGTATTTACTCTGCTATGTAAACGGGAATTTCAGACGCTTAAATACATGTAATTTTTTAATGATTATTACAGTATTTACTCTGCTTCATTAATGGTAATTTAAGACGCTGATTTACATGTAATTTCTTAATGAACATTACAGAATTTACTCTGCTATATTAACGGGAATTTAGGACGCTGAAATACATGTAATTTCTTAATGAACATTACAGTATTTACTCTGCTTTATTAACGAGTATTTACGACGCTTAAAAACATGTAATTTCTTAATGATTATTACAGTATTTTCTCCGCTTTATTTACGGGAATTTAGGACGCTGAAATACATGTAATTTTTTAATGAACATTATAGTATTTACTCTGCTATATAAACGGGAATTGAGGACGCTTAAATACATGTAATTTCTTAATGAATATTACAGTATTTACTGTGCTTTATTAACGGGAATTTAGGACGCTGAAATACATGTAATTTCTTAATGAACATTACAGTATTTACTCTGCAATATTACCGAGAATTTAGGACGCTGAAATACATGAAATTTCTTAATGAACATTACAGTATTTACTTTGTATTATTAACGGGAATTTAGGACGCTGAAATACATGTAATTTCTTAATGTACATTACAGTATTTACTCTGCTATGTCAACGGGAATGTAAGACGCTTAAATACATGTAATTTCTTTATGTACATTACAGTATTTACTCTGCTTTATTAACGGGAATTTAGGACGCTGAAATACATTTAATTGCTTAATGAACATTACAGTATTTTCTCTGCTTTATTAACGGGAATTTAGGACGCTGAAATACATGTAATTTCTTAATAAACTAATACAGTATTTACTATGCTATATAAACGGGAATTTAGGACGCTGTAATACATATAATTTCTTAATGAACATTACAGTATTTACTCTGCTTTATTAACGGGAATTTAGGACGCTGAAATACATGTAATTTTTTAATGAACATTACAGTATTTACTCTACGTTATAAACGAGAATTCAGGACGCTTTAATACATGTCATTTCTTTATGAAGAGGACAGTATTTACTCTGCTATATTAACGGGAATTTAGGACGCTGAAATAGATGTAATGTCTTAATGTACATTACAGTATTTACTCTGCTATGTTAATGAGCATTTACGACGCTGAAATACATTGAATTTCTGAATAAACATTACAGTATTTACTCTGCTTTATTAACGGGAATTTAGGACGTTGAAATACATGTAATTTCTTAATGTACATTATAGTATTTACTCTGATATATTAACGTGAATTTAAAACGCTTAAATACATGTAATTTATTAATGATAATTACAGTATTTACTCTGCTTTATTCACGGGAATTAAGGACGTTGAAATACATGTAATTTCTTAATGTACATTATAGTATTTACTCTGCTATATTAACGGGAATTCAGGACGCTAAAATACATGTAATTTCTTAATGAATATTACAGTATTTACTGTGCTGTATTAACGAGCATTTAGGACGCTGAAATACATGTAATTACTTAATGAACATTACAGTATTTACTCTGTATTATTAACGGGAATTTAGGACGCTGAAATACATGTAATTTCTTAATGTACATTACAGTATTTACTCTGCTATGTTAACGGGAATTTAAGACGCTTAAATACATGTAATTTCTTAATGAACATTACAGTATTTACTCTGCTTTATTTACGGGAATTAGGGACGCTGAAATAAATGTAATCTTTTAATAAACATTACAGTATTTACTCTGCTATATGAACGGGAATTTAGGACGCTGAAATACATTTAATTGCTTAATGAACATTACAGTATTTTCTCTGGTTTATTTACGGGAATTTAGGACGCTGAAATACATGTGATTTTTTAATAAACTTATACAGTATTTACTATGCTATATAAACGGGACTTTCGGACGCTGTAATTCATGTAATTTCTTAATGAACATTACAGTATTTACTGTGCTTTATTTACTGGAATTTTAGACGCTCAAATACATGTAATTTCTTAATGAACATTACAGTATGTACTGGGCTTTATTAACGGGAATTTAGGACGCTTATTACATGAAATTTCGTAATGAACATTACAGTATTTACTGTGCTTTATCAACGGGAATTTAGGACGCTTAAATACATGAAATTCATTAATGAAGATTACAGTATTTACTGTGCATTATTAACGGGAATTTAGGACGCTGAAATACATGTAATTTCTTAATGAACATTACAGTATTTACTCTGCTATATTAACGAGAATTTAGGACGCTGAAATACATGAAATTTCTAAATGAACATTAGAGTATTTACTGTGCTTTATAAAGAGGAATTTAGGACGCTGAAATACATGAAATAACTTCATGAACATTACAGTATTTACTGTGCTTTATTAACGAGAATTTAGGACGCTGAAATACATGAAATTTCTTTAGGAACATTACAGTATTTACTGTGCATTATTAACGGGAATTTAGGACGCTGAAATACATGTAATTTCTTAACAAACATTACAGTATTTACTCTGCTTTATTGACGAGAATTTAGGACGCTGAAATACATGAAATTTCTTAATGAACATTACAGTATTTACTCTGCTATATTAACGGGAATTTAGGACGCTGAATTACATGTAATTTCTTAATGAACATTACAGTATTTACTCTGCTGTATTAACGGATATTTAGGACGCTGAAATACATGTAATTTCTTAATGAACATTACAGTATTTACTCTGCTTTATTAACGGGAATTTAGGACGCTTAAATACATGAAATTTTGATATGAACATTACAGTATTTACTGTGCTTTATCAACGGGAATTTAGAACGCTGAAATACATGTAATTTCTTAATGAACATTACAGTATTTAGGCTGCTATATTAACGGGAATTTAAGACGCTGAAATAGCTTAAATGCCTTAATAAACATTACAGTATTAACTGTGTCGTATTAACGGGAATTTAGGACGCTGAAATACATGTAATTTCTTAATGAACATTACAGTATTTACTCTGCTATATTAACGAGAATTTAGGACGCTGAAATACATCAAATTTGTTAATGAATATTACAGTATTTACTCTGCTTTATTAACGGGAATTAAGGACGCTGAAATACATGAAATTTCGATATGAACATTACAGTATTTACTGTGCTATATTAACGAGAATTTAGGACGATTAAATACATGAAATTTCTTAATGACCATTACAGTATTCACAGTGCTTTATTAACGGGAATTCAGGACGCTGAAATACATGAAATTTCTTAATGAACATTACAGTATTTACTCTGCTATATTAACGAGAATTTAGGACGCTGAAATACATGAAATTTCTTAATGAACATTACAGTATTTACTATGCTTTATTAACGGGAATTTAGGACGCTGAAATACATGTAATTTCTTAATGAACATTACAGTATTTACTCTGCTATATTAACGAGGATTTAGGACGCTCAAATACATGTAATTTCTTAATAAACATTACAGTATTTAATGTGCTATACTAACGAGAATTTAGGACGCTGAAATACATGTAATTTCTTAATGAACATAACAGTATTTACTGTGCTTTATTACCGGGAATTAAGAACGCATAAATACATGTAATTTCTTAATGAACATTACAGTATTTACTGGGCTTTATTAACGGGAATTTAGGACGCTGAAATACTTGAAATTTCTTAATGAACATTACAGTATTTACTGTGCTTTATAAACGAGCATTTAGGACACTGAAATACATGTAATTGCTTAATGAACATTACAGTATTTACTTTGCTATATTTACAAGAATTTTGGTCGCTGAAATACATGAAATTTCTTAATGAACATTACAGTATTTACTGTGCTTTATAAACGAGCATTTAGGACACTGAAATACATGTAATTGCTTAATGAACATTACAGTATTTACTTTGCTATATTTACAAGAATTTAGGTCGCTGAAATACATGTAATTTCTTAATGAACATAACAGTATTTACTGTGCTTTATTACCGGGAATTAAGAACGCATAAATACATGTAATTTCTTAATGAACATTACAGTATTTACTGGGCTTTATTAACGGGAATTTAGGACGCTGAAATACTTGAAATTTCTTAATGAACATTACAGTATTTACTGTGCTTTATAAACGAGCATTTAGGACACTGAAATACATGTAATTGCTTAATGAACATTACAGTATTTACTTTGCTATATTTACAAGAATTTAGGTCGCTGAAATACATGTAATTTCTTAATGAACATTACAGTATTTACTGTGCTTTATTAACGGGAAGTTAGGACGCTGAAATACATGAAATTTCTTAATGAACATTACAGTATTTACTGTGCTTTATTAACGAAAATTTAGGACGCTGAAATAAATGAAATTTTTTAATGAACATTACAGTATTTACTCTACTGTATTAACGGGAATTTAGGACGCTGAAATACATGTAATTTCTTAATGAACATTACAGTATTTACTCTGCTATATTAACGGGAATTTAGGACGCTGAAATACATGTAATTTCTTAATGAACATTACAGTATTTACTCTGCTATATTAACGGGAATTTAGGTCGCTGAAATACATGAAATTTCTTAATGAACATTACAGTATTTACTGTGCTTTATAAACGGAAATTTAAGACGCTGAAATACATGAAATTTCTTAATGAACATTACAGTATTTACTATGCTTTATTAACGGGAATTTAGGACGCTTAAATACATGTTATTTCTTTATGAAGATGACAGTATTTACTCTTCTTTATTAACGAGAATGTAGGACGCTGAAATACATGTAATTTCTTAATGTACATTACAGTATTTACTCTGCTATATTACCGAGAATTTAGGACGCTGAAATACATAAAATTTCTTAATGAACATTACAGTATTTACTCTATATTATTAACGGGAATTTGAGACGCTGAAATACATAAAATTTCTTAATGAACATTACAGTATTTACTGTGCTTTATTTACGTGAATTTAAGACGCTCAAATACATGTAATTTCTTAATGAACATTACAGTATTTACTGGGCTTTATAAACGGGAATTTAGGACGCTTATTACATGAAATTTCTTAATGAACATTACAGTATTTACTCTGCTTGATTAACGGGAATTTAGGACGCTGAAATACATGAAATTTTTTTATGAACATTACAGTATTTACTGTGCATTATTAACGGGAATTTAGGACGCTGAAATACATGTAATTTCTTAATGAACATTACAGTATTTACTCTGCTATATTTACGGGAATTTAGGACGCTGAAATACATGTAATATCTTAATGAACATTACAGTATTTACTCTGCTATATTAACGGGAATTTAGGACGCTCAAATACATGAAATTTCTTAATGAAGTTACAGTATTTACTGTGCTTTATTAACGAGAATTTAGGACGCTGAAATACATGTAATTTCTTAATGACCATTACAGTATTTACTCTGCTGTATAAACGAGAATTTAGGACGCTGAAATACATGAAATTTCTTAATGAACATAACAGTATTTACTGTACTTTATTAACGGGAATTAAGGACGCTGAAATACATGTATTTTTTAATGAACATTACAGTATTTACTCTGCTATATTAACGAAAATTAAAGACGCTCAAATACATGTAATTTTTTAACAAACATTACAGTATTTACTCTGCTATATTAACGGGAATTTAGGACGCTCAAATACATGTAATTTCTTAATGAACATTACAGTATTTACTCTGCTTTATGTACGAGCATTTACGACGCTGAAAAACATGTAATTTCTTAATAAACATTACAGTATTTATTCTGCTTTATTAACGGGAATTTAGGACGCTGAAATACATGTAATTTCTTAATGTACATTATAGTATTTACTCTGCTATATTAACGGGAATTTAGGACGCTTAAATACATGTAATTTCTTAATGAATATTACAGTATTTACTGTGCTTTATTAACGGGAATTTAGGACGCTGAAATACATGTAATCTCTTAATAAACATTACAGTATTTACTCTGCTTTATTAACAAGAATTTAGGACGCTGAAATACATGTAATTACTTAATGAACATTACAGTATTTACTATGCTATATTACTGAGAATTTAGGACGCTGAAATACATGAAATTTTTTAATGAACATTACAGTATTTACTCTGTATTATTAACGGGAATTTAGGACGCTGAAATACATGTAATTTCTTAATGTACATTACAGTATTTACTCTGCTATGTTAACGGGAATTTAAGACGCTTATATACATGTAATTTCTTAATGAACATTACAGTATTTACTCTGCTTTATTTACGGGAATTTAGGACGCTGAAACAAATGTAATCTTTTAATAAACATTACAGTATTTACTCTGCTATATTAACGGGAATTTAGGACGCTGAAATACATTTAATTGCTTAATGAACATTACAGTATTTTCTCTGCTTTATTAACGGGAATTTAGGACGCTGAAATACATGTAATTTCTTAATAAACTTATACAGTATTTACTATGCTATATAAACGGGAATTTCGGACGCTGTTATACATGTAATTTCTTAATGAACATTACAGTATTTACTGTGCTTTATTTACGGGAATTTAAGACGCTCAAATACATGTAATTTCCTAATGAACATTACAGTATGTACTGGGCTTTATTAACGGGAATTTAGGACGCTTATTACATGAAATTTCTTAATGAACATTACAGTATTTACTGTGCTTTATTAACGGGAATTTAGGACGCTGAAATACATGAAATTTTTTCATGAACATTACAGTATTTACTGTGCATTATTAACGGGAATTTAAGACGCTCAAATACATGTAATTTCTTAATGAACATTACGGTATTTACTCTGCTATATTAACGAGAATTTAGGACGCTGAAATACATGAAATTTCTAAATGAACATTACAGTATTTACTGTGATTTATAAAAGAGGAATTTAGGACGCTGAAATACATGAAATAACTTCATGAACATTACAGTATTTACTGTGCTTTATTAACGGGAATTTAGGACGCTGAAATACATGAAATTTCTTTATGAACATTACAGTATTTACTGTGCATTATTAACGGGAATTTAGGACGCTGCAATACATGTAATTTTCATACGAACATTACAGTATTTACTCTGCTATATTAACGGGAATTTAAGACGCTGAAATACCTGATATTTCTTAATAAACATTACAGTATTAATTGTGCTGTATTAACGGGAATTTAGGACGCTGAAATACATGTAATATCATAATGAACATTACAGTATTTACTCTGCTATATTAACGAGAATTTAGGACGCTTAAATACATGACATTTCTTAATGAACATTACAGTATTTACTATGCTTTATTAACGGGAATTTAGGACGCTGAAATACATGTAATTTCTTTATGAACATTACAGTATTTACTCTGCTTTATTAACGAGGATTTAGGACGCTCAAACACATGTAATTTCTTAATAAACATTACAGTATTTACTGTGCTATACTAACGAGAATTTAGGACGCTAAAATACATGTAATTTCTTAATGAACATTACAGTATATACTGTGCTTTATTAACGGGAATTTAGGACGCTGAAATACATGAAATTTCTTACTGAATATTACAGTAAATACTCTGCTATATTAACGGGAATTTAGGACGCTGAAATACATGAAATTGCTTAATGAACATTACAGTATTTACTGTGCTTTATTAACGGGAATTTAGGACGCTGAAATACATGAAATGTCTTAATGTAACTTTACAGTATTTACTGTGCTTTATTAACGGGAATTTAGGACGCTGAAATACATGAAATTTCTTAATGAACATTACAGTATTTACTCTGCTTTATTAACGAGAATTTAGGACGCTGAAATACATGAAATTTCTTAATGAACATTACAGTATTTACTGTGCTTTATTAACGGGAATTTAGGACGCTGAAATACATGTAATTTCTTAATGAACATTACAGTATTTACTGTGCTTTATTAACGGGAATTTAGGACGCTGAAATACATGTAATTTCTTAATGAACATTACAGTATTTACTTTGCTATATTAACGAGAATTTAGGTCGCTGAAATACATGAAATTTCTTAATGAACATTACAGTATTTACTGTGCTTTATTAACGGGAATTTAGGACGCTGAAATACATGAAATTTCTTAATGAACATTACAGTGTTTACTGTGCTTTATTAACGAGCATTTAGAACGATGAAATACATGTAATTTCTTAATGAACATTACAGTATTTACTCCCCTATATTAACGGGAATTAAGGACGCTGAAATACATGAAATTTCTTAATGAAACTTTACAGTATTTACTGTGCTTTATTAACGGGAATTTAGGACGCTGAAATACATATAATTTCTTAATGAACATTACAGTATTTACTCTGCTATATTAACGAGAATTTAGGACGCTGAAATACATGAAATTTCTTAATGAACATTACAGTATTCACAGTGGTTTATTAACGGGAATTCAGGACGCTGAAATACATGAAATTTCTTAATGAACATTACAGTATTTACTCTGCTATATTAACGAGAATGTAGGACGCTGAAATACATGAAGATTCTTAATGAACATTACAGTATTTACTCTGCTTAATTAACGGGAATTTAAGACGCTCAAATACATGTAATTTTTTAATGAACATTACAGTATTTACTCTGCTATATTAACGAGAATTTAGGACGCTGAAATACATGAAATTTTTTAATGAACATTACAGTATTTACTGTGTTTTATTAACGGGAATTTAGGACGCTGAAATAATATAATTTCTTAATGAACATTACAGTATTTACTCTGCTATATAAACGATAATTTAGGACGCTGAATTACATGTAATTTCTTAATGAACATTACAGTATTTACTCTGCTATATAAACGAGAATTTAGGACGCTGAATTACATGTAATTTCTTAATGAAAATTACAATATTTACTGTGCTTTATAAACGTGAATTTAGGACGCTGAAATACATGTAATTTCTTAATGAACATTACAGTATTTACTGTGCTTTATTAACGGGAATTTAGGACGCTGAAATACATGTAATTTCTTAATGAACATTACAGTATTTACTCTGCTATATTAACGAGAATTTAGGACGCTGAAATACATGTAATTTCTTAATGAACATTACAGTATTTACTCTGCTATATTAACGAGAATTTATGACGCTGAATTACATGTAATTTCTTAAAGAACATTACAGTATTTACTGTGCTTTATTAACATGAATTTAGGACGCTGAAATACATGTAATTTCTTAATGAACATTACAGTATTTACTGTGCTTTATTAACATGAATTATGGACGCTGAAATACATGTAATTTCTTAATGAACATTACAGTATTTACTGTGCTTTATTAACGAGAATTTAGGACGCTGAAATACATGTAATTTCTTAATGAACATTACAGTATTTACTGTGCTTTATTAACGGGAATTTAGGACGCTGAAATACATGTAATTTCTTAATGAACATTACAGTATATACTGTGCTTTATTAACGGGAATTTAGGACGCTGAAATACATGAAATTTCTTACTGAATATTACAGTAAATACTCTGCTATATTAACGGGAATTTAGGACGCTGAAATACATGAAATTGCTTAATGAACATTACAGTATTTACTGTGCTTTATTAACGGGAATTTAGGACGCTGAAATACATGAAATGTCTTAATGTAACTTTACAGTATTTACTGTGCTTTATTAACGGGAATTTAGGACGCTGAAATACATGAAATTTCTTAATGAACATTACAGTATTTACTCTGCTTTATTAACGAGAATTTAGGACGCTGAAATACATGAAATTTCTTAATGAACATTACAGTATTTACTGTGCTTTATTAACGGGAATTTAGGACGCTGAAATACATGTAATTTCTTAATGAACATTACAGTATTTACTGTGCTTTATTAACGGGAATTTAGGACGCTGAAATACATGTAATTTCTTAATGAACATTACAGTATTTACTTTGCTATATTAACGAGAATTTAGGTCGCTGAAATACATGAAATTTCTTAATGAACATTACAGTATTTACTGTGCTTTATTAACGGGAATTTAGGACGCGGAAATACATGAAATTTCTTAATGAACATTACAGTGTTTACTGTGCTTTATTAACGAGCATTTAGAACGATGAAATACATGTAATTTCTTAATGAACATTACAGTATTTACTCCCCTATATTAACGGGAATTAAGGACGCTGAAATACATGAAATTTCTTAATGAAACTTTACAGTATTTACTGTGCTTTATTAACGGGAATTTAGGACGCTGAAATACATATAATTTCTTAATGAACATTACAGTATTTACTCTGCTATATTAACGAGAATTTAGGACGCTGAAATACATTAAATTTCTTAATGAACATTACAGTATTCACAGTGGTTTATTAACGGGAATTCAGGACGCTGAAATACATGAAATTTCTTAATGAACATTACAGTATTTACTCTGCTATATTAACGAGAATGTAGGACGCTGAAATACATGAAATTTCTTAATGAACATTACAGTATTTACTCTGCTTAATTAACGGGAATTTAAGACGCTCAAATACATGTAATTTTTTAATGAACATTACAGTATTTACTCTGCTATATTAACGAGAATTTACGACGCTGAAATACATGAAATTTTTTAATGAACATTACAGTATTTACTGTGTTTTATTAACGGGAATTTAGGACGCTGAAATAATATAATTTCTTAATGAACATTACAGTATTTACTCTGCTATATAAACGATAATTTAGGACGCTGAAATACATGTAATTTCTTACTGAACATTACAGTATTTACTCTGCTATATAAACGAGAATTTAGGACGCTGAATTACATGTAATTTCTTAATGAACATTACAATATTTACTGTGCTTTATAAACGTGAATTTAGGACGCTGAAATACATGTAATTTCTTAATGAACATTACAGTATTTACTGTGCTTTATTAACGGGAATTTAGGACGCTGAAATACATGTAATTTCTTAATGAATATTACAGTATTTACTCTGCTATATTAACGAGAATTTAGGACGCTTAAATACATGTAATTTCTTAATGAACATTACAGTATTTACTCTGCTATATTAACGAGAATTTATGACGCTGAATTACATGTAATTTCTTAAAGAACATTACAGTATTTACTGTGCTTTATTAACATGAATTTAGGACGCTGAAATACATGTAATTTCTTAATGAACATTACAGTATTTACTGTGCTTTATTAACATGAATTTAGGACGCTGAAATACATGTAATTTCTTAATGAACATTACAGTATTTACTGTGCTTTATTAACGAGAATTTAGGACGCTGAAATACATGTAATTTCTTAATGAACATTACAGTATTTACTGTGCTTTATTAACGGGAATTTAGGACGCTGAAATACATGTAATTTCTTAATGAACATTACAGTATTTACTCTGCAATATTAACGGGAATGTACGACGCTCAAATACATGTAATTTCTTAATGAACATTACAGTACTTACTGTGCTTTATAAACGGGAATTTAGGACGCTGAAATACATGAAATTTCTTAATGAACATTACAGTATTTACTGTGCTATATTAACGGGAATTTAGGACGCTGAAATACATGTTAAACTGTAATGAACATTACAGTATTAACTGTGCTTTATTAACGGGAATTTAGGACGCTGAAATACATGTAATTTCTTAATGAACATGACAGTATTTACTCTGCTATATTAACGGGAATTTCGTACGCTAAAATACATGAAATTTCTTAATGAACATTACAGTATTTACTCTGCTTTATTGACGGGAATTCAGGACGCTGAAATACATGTAATTTCTTAATGAACATTACAGTATTTACTCTGCTATATTAACGGGAATTTAGGACGCTGAAATACATGTAATTTCTTAATGAACATTACAGTATATACTCCTCTATATTAACGAGAATTTAGGACGCTGAAATACATGTAATTTCTTAATGAACATTACAGTATTTACTGTGCTTTATTAACGGGAATTCAGGACGCTAAAATACATGTAATTTCTTAATGAACATTACAGTATTTACTATGCTATATTAACGGGAATTTAGGACGCTGATATACGTGTAATTTCTTAATGAACATTACAGTATTTACTCCTCAATATTAACGAGAATTGAGGACGCTGAAATACATGTAATTTCTTAATGAACATTACCGTATTTACTGTGCTTTATTAACGGGAATTTAGGACGCTGAAATACATGAAATTTCTTAATGAACATTACAGTATTTACTGTGCTTTATTAACGGGAATTTAGGACGCTGAAATACATGTAATTTCTTAATGAACATTACAGTATGTACTCTACTGTATTAACGGGAATTTAGGACGCTGAAATACATTAAATGTCTTTATGAACATTACAGTATTTACAGTGCTTTATTAACGGGAATGTACGACGCTCAAATACATGTAATTTCTTAATGAACATTACAGTACTTACTGTGCTTTATAAACGGGAATTTAGGACGCTGAAATACATGAAATTTCTTAATGAACATTACAGTATTTACTGTGCTATATTAACGGGAATTAAAGACGCTGAAATACATGTAAAACTTTAATGAACATTACAGTATTAACTGTGCTTTATTAACGGGAAGTTAGGACGCTGAAATACATGTAATTTCTTAATGAACATGACAGTATTAACTCTGCTATATTAACGGAAATTTAGGACGCAAAAATACATGAAATTTTTTAATGAACATTACAGTATTTACTCTGCTTTATTAACGGGAATTCAGGACGCTAAAATACATGTAATTTCTTAATGAACATTACAGTATTTACTCCTCTATATTAACGAGAATTTAGGACGCTGAAATACATGTAATTCCTTTATGAACATTACAGTATTTACTGTGCTATATTAACGAGAATTTAGGACGCTGAAATACATGAAATTTCTTTATGAACATTACAGTATTTACTGTGCTTTATTAACGGGAATTTAGGACGCTGAAATACATGTAATTTCTTAATGAAGATTACAGTATTTACTCTGCTATATTAACGGGAATTTAGGACGCTGAAATACATGTAATTTCTTAATGAACATTACAGTATATACTCCTCTATATTAACGAGAATTTAGGACGCTGAAATACATGTAATTTCTTAATGAACATTACAGTATTTACTGTGCTTTATTAACGGGAATTCAGGACGCTAAAATACATGTAATTTCTTAATGAACATTACAGTATTTACTCCTCTATATTAACGAGAATTTAGGACGCTGAAATACATGTAATTCCTTTATGAACATTACAGTATTTACTGTGCTATATTAACGGGAATTTAGGACGCTGAAATACATGAAATTTCTTAATGAACATTACAGTATTTACTGTGCTATATTAACGGGAATTTAGGACGCTGAAATACATGTAAAACTGTAATGAACATTACAGTATTTACTGTGCTTTATTAACGGGAATTTAGGACGCTGAAATACATGTAATTTCTTAATGAACATGACAGTATTTACTCTGCTATATTAACGGGAATTTAGGAAGCTAAAATACATGAAATTTTTTAATGAACATTACAGTATTTACTGTGCTTTATTAACGGGAATTAAGGACGCTAAAATACATGTAATTTCTTAATGAACATTGCAGTATTTACTCTGCTATATTAACGGGAATTCAGGACGCTGAAATACATGAAATTTCTTAATGAACATTACAGTATTTACTCCTCTATATTAACGAGAATTTAGGACGCTGAAATACATGAAATTTCTTAATGAACATTACAGTATTTACTGTGGTTTATTAACGGGAATTTAGGACGCTGAAATACATGTAATTTCTTAATGAACATTACAGTATTTACTCTGCTATATTAACGGGAATTTAGGACGCTGAAATACATGTAATTTCTTAATGAACATTACAGTATATACTCCTCTATATTAACGAGAATTTAGGACGCTGAAATACATGTAATTTCTTTATGAACATTACAGTATTTACTCTGCTATATTAACGGGAATTTAGGACGCTGAAATACATGTAATTTCTTAATGAACATTACAGTATATACTCCTCTATATTAACGAGAATTTAGGACGCTGAAATACATGTAATTTCTTAATGAACATTACAGTATTTACTCTGCTATATTAACGGGAATTTAGGACGCTGAAATACATGTAATTTCTTAATGAACATTACAGTATATACTCCTCTATATTAACGAGAATTTAGGACGCTGAAATACATGTAATTTCTTTATGAACATTACAGTATTTACTCCTCTATATTAACGAGAATTAATGACGCTGAAATACATGTAATTTCTTAATGAACATTACAGTATTTACTCTGCTATATTAACGAGAATTTAGGACGCTGAAATACATGAAATTTCTTAATGAACATTACAGTATTTACTGTGCTATATTAACGGGAATTTAGGAAGCTAAAATACATGAAATTTTTTATTGAACATTACAGTATTTACTCTGCTTTATTAACGGGAATTCAGGACGCTAAAATACATGTAATTTCTTAATGAACATTACAGTATTTACTCTATTATATTAACGGGAATTCAAGACGCTGAAATACATGTAATTTCTTAATGAACATTACAGTATTTACTGTGCTTTATTAACGGGAATTTAGGACGCTGAAATACATGTAATTTCTTAATGAACATTACAGTATTTACTGTGCTTTATTAACGGGAATTTAGGACGCTGAAATACATGTAATTTCTTAATGAACATTACAGTATTTACTCTGCTATATTAACGGGAATTTAGAACGCTGAAATACATGTGATTTCTTAATGAACATTACAGTATATACTCCTCTATATTAACGAGAATTTAGTGGGCTGAAATACATGTAATTTCTTAATGAACATTACAGTATTTACTGTGCTTTATTAACGGGAATTAAGGACGCTAAAATACATGTAATTTCTTAATGAACATTACAGTATTTACTCTGCTATATTAACGGGGATTTAGGACGCTGATATACATGTAATTTCTTAATGAACATTAAAGTATTTACTCCTCTATATTAACGAGAATTTAGGACGCTGAAATACATGTAATTTCTTAATGAACATTACAGTATTTACTGTGCTTTATTAACGGGAATTTAAGACGCTTAAATACATGTAATTTCTTAATGAACATTACAGTATTTACTGTGCTTTATTAACGGGAATTTAGGACGCTGAAATACACGTAATTTCTTTATGAACATTACAGTATTTACTGTGCTTTATTAACATGAATTTAGGACGCTGAAATACATGTAATTTCTTAATGAACATTACAGTATTTACTGTGCTTTATTAACGAGAATTTAGGACGCTGAAATACATGTAATTTCTTAATGAACATTACAGTATTTACTGTGCTTTATTAACGGGAATTTAGGACGCTGAAATACATGTAATTTCTTAATGAACATTACAGTATTTACTCTGCAATATTAACGGGAATTTAGGACGCTTTAATACATGAAATTTCTTAATGAACATTACAGTATTAACTGTGCTTTATTAACGGGAATTTAGGACGCTTAAATACATGAAATTTCTTAATAAACATTACAGTATTTACTGTGCTTTATTAACGGGAATGTACGACGCTCAAATACATGTAATTTCTTAATGAACATTACAGTACTTACTGTGCTTTATAAACGGGAATTTAGGACGCTGAAATACATGAAATTTCTTAATGAACATTACAGTATTTACTGTGCTATATTAACGGGAATTTAGGACGCTGAAATACATGTTAAACTGTAATGAACATTACAGTATTAACTGTGCTTTATTAACGGGAATTTAGGACGCTGAAATACATGTAATTTCTTAATGAACATGACAGTATTTACTCTGCTATATTAACGGGAATTTCGTACGCTAAAATACATGAAATTTCTTAATGAACATTACAGTATTTACTCTGCTTTATTGACGGGAATTCAGGACGCTGAAATACATGTAATTTCTTAATGAACATTACAGTATTTACTCTGCTATATTAACGGGAATTTAGGACGCTGAAATACATGTAATTTCTTAATGAACATTACAGTATATACTCCTCTATATTAACGAGAATTTAGGACGCTGAAATACATGTAATTTCTTAATGAACATTACAGTATTTACTGTGCTTTATTAACGGGAATTCAGGACGCTAAAATACATGTAATTTCTTAATGAACATTACAGTATTTACTATGCTATATTAACGGGAATTTAGGACGCTGATATACGTGTAATTTCTTAATGAACATTACAGTATTTACTCCTCAATATTAACGAGAATTGAGGACGCTGAAATACATGTAATTTCTTAATGAACATTACCGTATTTACTGTGCTTTATTAACGGGAATTTAGGACGCTGAAATACATGAAATTTCTTAATGAACATTACAGTATTTACTGTGCTTTATTAACGGGAATTTAGGACGCTGAAATACATGTAATTTCTTAATGAACATTACAGTATGTACTCTACTGTATTAACGGGAATTTAGGACGCTGAAATACATTAAATGTCTTTATGAACATTACAGTATTTACAGTGCTTTATTAACGGGAATGTACGACGCTCAAATACATGTAATTTCTTAATGAACATTACAGTACTTACTGTGCTTTATAAACGGGAATTTAGGACGCTGAAATACATGAAATTTCTTAATGAACATTACAGTATTTACTGTGCTATATTAACGGGAATTAAAGACGCTGAAATACATGTAAAACTTTAATGAACATTACAGTATTAACTGTGCTTTATTAACGGGAAGTTAGGACGCTGAAATACATGTAATTTCTTAATGAACATGACAGTATTAACTCTGCTATATTAACGGAAATTTAGGACGCAAAAATACATGAAATTTTTTAATGAACATTACAGTATTTACTCTGCTTTATTAACGGGAATTCAGGACGCTAAAATACATGTAATTTCTTAATGAACATTACAGTATTTACTCCTCTATATTAACGAGAATTTAGGACGCTGAAATACATGTAATTCCTTTATGAACATTACAGTATTTACTGTGCTATATTAACGAGAATTTAGGACGCTGAAATACATGAAATTTCTTTATGAACATTACAGTATTTACTGTGCTTTATTAACGGGAATTTAGGACGCTGAAATACATGTAATTTCTTAATGAAGATTACAGTATTTACTCTGCTATATTAACGGGAATTTAGGACGCTGAAATACATGTAATTTCTTAATGAACATTACAGTATATACTCCTCTATATTAACGAGAATTTAGGACGCTGAAATACATGTAATTTCTTAATGAACATTACAGTATTTACTGTGCTTTATTAACGGGAATTCAGGACGCTAAAATACATGTAATTTCTTAATGAACATTACAGTATTTACTCCTCTATATTAACGAGAATTTAGGACGCTGAAATACATGTAATTCCTTTATGAACATTACAGTATTTACTGTGCTATATTAACGGGAATTTAGGACGCTGAAATACATGAAATTTCTTAATGAACATTACAGTATTTACTGTGCTATATTAACGGGAATTTAGGACGCTGAAATACATGTAAAACTGTAATGAACATTACAGTATTTACTGTGCTTTATTAACGGGAATTTAGGACGCTGAAATACATGTAATTTCTTAATGAACATGACAGTATTTACTCTGCTATATTAACGGGAATTTAGGAAGCTAAAATACATGAAATTTTTTAATGAACATTACAGTATTTACTGTGCTTTATTAACGGGAATTAAGGACGCTAAAATACATGTAATTTCTTAATGAACATTGCAGTATTTACTCTGCTATATTAACGGGAATTCAGGACGCTGAAATACATGAAATTTCTTAATGAACATTACAGTATTTACTCCTCTATATTAACGAGAATTTAGGACGCTGAAATACATGAAATTTCTTAATGAACATTACAGTATTTACTGTGGTTTATTAACGGGAATTTAGGACGCTGAAATACATGTAATTTCTTAATGAACATTACAGTATTTACTCTGCTATATTAACGGGAATTTAGGACGCTGAAATACATGTAATTTCTTAATGAACATTACAGTATATACTCCTCTATATTAACGAGAATTTAGGACGCTGAAATACATGTAATTTCTTTATGAACATTACAGTATTTACTCTGCTATATTAACGGGAATTTAGGACGCTGAAATACATGTAATTTCTTAATGAACATTACAGTATATACTCCTCTATATTAACGAGAATTTAGGACGCTGAAATACATGTAATTTCTTAATGAACATTACAGTATTTACTCTGCTATATTAACGGGAATTTAGGACGCTGAAATACATGTAATTTCTTAATGAACATTACAGTATATACTCCTCTATATTAACGAGAATTTAGGACGCTGAAATACATGTAATTTCTTTATGAACATTACAGTATTTACTCCTCTATATTAACGAGAATTAATGACGCTGAAATACATGTAATTTCTTAATGAACATTACAGTATTTACTCTGCTATATTAACGAGAATTTAGGACGCTGAAATACATGAAATTTCTTAATGAACATTACAGTATTTACTGTGCTATATTAACGGGAATTTAGGAAGCTAAAATACATGAAATTTTTTATTGAACATTACAGTATTTACTCTGCTTTATTAACGGGAATTCAGGACGCTAAAATACATGTAATTTCTTAATGAACATTACAGTATTTACTCTATTATATTAACGGGAATTCAAGACGCTGAAATACATGTAATTTCTTAATGAACATTACAGTATTTACTGTGCTTTATTAACGGGAATTTAGGACGCTGAAATACATGTAATTTCTTAATGAACATTACAGTATTTACTGTGCTTTATTAACGGGAATTTAGGACGCTGAAATACATGTAATTTCTTAATGAACATTACAGTATTTACTCTGCTATATTAACGGGAATTTAGAACGCTGAAATACATGTGATTTCTTAATGAACATTACAGTATATACTCCTCTATATTAACGAGAATTTAGTGGGCTGAAATACATGTAATTTCTTAATGAACATTACAGTATTTACTGTGCTTTATTAACGGGAATTAAGGACGCTAAAATACATGTAATTTCTTAATGAACATTACAGTATTTACTCTGCTATATTAACGGGGATTTAGGACGCTGATATACATGTAATTTCTTAATGAACATTAAAGTATTTACTCCTCTATATTAACGAGAATTTAGGACGCTGAAATACATGTAATTTCTTAATGAACATTACAGTATTTACTGTGCTTTATTAACGGGAATTTAAGACGCTTAAATACATGTAATTTCTTAATGAACATTACAGTATTTACTGTGCTTTATTAACGGGAATTTAGGACGCTGAAATACACGTAATTTCTTTATGAACATTACAGTATTTACTGTGCTTTATTAACTGGAATTTAAGAGTCTGAAATACATGTAATTTCTTAATGAATATTACAGTATTTACTCTGCTATATAAACGGAGATTTAGGACGCTGAAATACATGAAATGTCTTAATGTAACTTTACAGTATTTACTGTGCTTTATTAACGGGAATTTAAGACGCTTAAATACATGAAATTTCTTAAATAACATTACAGTATTTACTATGCTATATTAACGGGAATTAAGGACGCTGAAATACATGAAATTTCTTAATGAACATTACAGTATTTACTGTGCTTTATTAACGGGAATTAAGGACGCTGAAAAACATGTAATTTCTTAATGAACATTACAGTACTTACTGTGCTTTATAAACGGGAATTTAGGACGCTGAAATACATGAAATTTCTTAATGAACATTACAGTATTTACTGTGCTATATTAACGGGAATTTAGGACGCTGAAATACATGTAAAACTTGTATGAACATTACAGTATTTACTCTGCTTTATTAACGGGAATTTACGACGCTGAAATAGATGTAATTTCTTAAAGAACATTACAGTATTTACTCAGCTTTATTAACGGGAATTCAGGACGCTGAAATACATGTAATTTCTTAATGAACATTACAGTATTTACTCTGCTATGTTAACGGGAATTTAGGACGCTGAAATACATGTAATTTCTTAATGAACATTACAGTATTTACTCCTCTATATTAACGAGAATTTAGGACGCTGAAATACATGTAATTTCTTAATGAACATTACAGTATTTTCTGTGCTTTATTAACGGGAATTAATGACGCTGAAATACATGTAATTTATTAATGAACATTACAGTATTTACTCTTCTATATTAACGGAAATTTAGGACGCTGAAATACATGTAATTTTTTCATGAACATTACAGTATTTACTGTGCTTTATTAACGGGAATTAATGACGCTGAAATACATGTGATTTCTTAATGAACATGACAGTATTTACTATGCTATATTAACGGGAATTTAGGACGCTGAAATACATGAAATTTCTTAATGAACATTACAGTATTTACTGTGCTTTATTAACGGGAATTAAGGACGCTGAAAAACATGTAATTTCTTAATGAACATTACAGTACTTACTGTGCTTTATTAACGGGAATTTAGGACGCTGAAATACATGAAATTTCTTAATGAACATTACAGTATTTACTGTGCTATATTAACGGGAATTTAGGACGCTGAAATACATGTAATTTCTTAATGAACATTACAGTATTTACTCTGCTATATTAAGGAGAATTTAGGACGCTGAATTACATGTAATTTCTTAATGAACATTACAGTATTTACTCTGCAATATTAACGGGAATTTAGGACGCTTAAATACATGAAATTTCTTAATGAACATTATAGTATTTACTGTGCTTTATTAACGGGAATTTTTGACGCTAAAATACATGAAATTTCTTTATGAACATTACAGTATTTACTGTGCTTTATTAACGGGAATTTAGGACGCTTAAATACATGTAATTTCTTAATGAACATGACAGTATTTACTCTGCTATATAAAACGGGAATTTAGGACGCTGAAATACATAAAATATCTTTATAAACATTACAGTATTTACTCAGCTTTATTAACGGGAATGTACGACGCTGCAATACATGAAATTTCTTAATGAACATTACAGTATTTACTGTGCTTTATTAACGGGAATTGAGGACGCTGAAATACATGTAATTTCTTAATGAACATTACAGTATTTACTCTGCTATATCAACGGGAATTTAGGACGCTGAAATACATGTAATTTCTTAATGAACATTACAGTATTTACTCCTCTATATTAACGAGAATTTAGGACGCTGAAATACATGTAATTTCTTAATGAACATTATAGTATTTACTGTGCTTTATTAATGGGAATTTAGGACGCTCAAATACATGTAATTTCTTAATGAACATTACAGTATTTACTCTGCTATATCAACGGGAATTTAGGACGCTGAAATACATGTAATTTCTTAATGAACATTACAGTATTTACTCCTCTATATTAACGAGAATTTAGGACGCTGAAATACATGTAATTTCTTAATGAACATTACAGTATTTACTGTGATTTATTAACGGGAATTCAGGAAGCTAAAATACATGAATTTTCTCAATGAACATTACAGTATTTACTCTGCTATATTAACGGGAATTTATGACGCTGAAATACATGTAATTTCTTAATGAACATTACAGTATTTACTCCTCTACATTAACGAGAATTCAGGACGCTGAAATACATGTAATTTCGTAATGAACATTACAGTATTTACTCTACTATATTAACGGGAATTTAGGACGCGGAAATACATGTAATTTCTTAATGAACATTACAGTATTTACTCTGCTATATTAACGGGACCTTAGGACGCTGAAATACATATAATTTATAAATGAACATTACAGTATTTACTCTGCTATATCAACGAGAATGTAGGACGCTTAAATACATGTAATTTCTTAATGAACATTACAGTATTTACTCTGCTATTTTAACGAGAATTTAGGACGCTGAATTACATGTAATTTCTTAATGAACATTACAATAGTTACTGTGCTCTATTAACGAGAATTTAGGACGCTGAAATACATGTAATTTCTTAATGAACATTACAGTATTTACTGTGCTTTATTAACGGGAATTTAGGACGCTGAAATACATGTAATTTCTTTATGAACATTACAGTATTTACTCTGCTATATTAACGAGAATTTATTACGCTGAAATACATGTAATTTCTTAATGAACATTACAGTATTTACTCTGCTTTATAAACGGGAATTTAGGATGCTGAAATACATGTAATTTCTTAATGAACATTACAGTATTTACTGTGCTATATTAACGGGAATTTAGGACGCTGAGATACATGTAAAACTTTAATGAACATTACAGTATTTACTGTGCTTTATTAACGGGAATTTAGGACGCTGAAATACATGTAATTTCTTAATGAACATCTCAGTATTTACTCTGCTATATTAACGGGAATTTAGGACGCTAAAATACATGAAATTTCTTAATGAACATTACAGTATTTACTCTGCTTTATTAAAGGGAATTTAGGACGCTAAAATACATGAAATTTCTTAATGAACATTACAGTATTTACTCTGCTATATCAACGGGAATTTAGGACGCTGAAATACATGTAATTTCTTAATAAACATTACAGTATTTACTCCTCTATATTAACGAGAATTTAGGACGCTGAAATACATGTAATTTCTTAATGAACATTACAGTATTTACTGTGCTTTATTAACGGGAATTTAGGACGCTCAAATACATGTAATTTTTTAATGAACATTACAGTATTTACTCTGCTACATTAACGGGAATTTAGGACGCTGAAATACATGAAATTTCTTAATGAACATTACAGTATTTACTCTGCTTTATTAACGGGAATTCAGGACGCTAAAATACATGTAATTTCTTAATGAACATTACAGTATTTACTCTGCAATATTAACGGGAATTTAGGACGCTGAAATACATGTAATTTCTTTATGAACATTACAGTATTTACTCCTCTATATTAACGAGAATTTAGGACGCTGAAATACATGTAATTTCTTAATGAACATTACAGTATTTACTGTGCTTTATTAACGGGAATTAAGGACGCTGAAATACATGTAATTTCTTAATAAACATTACAGTATTTACTCTTCTATATTAACGGGAATTTAGGACGCTGAAATACATGTAATTTTTTAACGAACATTACAGTATTTACTGTGCTTTATTAACGGGAATTTAGGACGCTGAAATACATGAAATTTCTCAATGAACATTACAGTAGTTACTGTGCTTTATTAACGAGAATTTAGGACGCTGAAATACATGTAATTTCTTAATGAACATTACAGTATTTACTGTGCTTTATTAACGGGAATTTAGGACGCTCAAATACATGTAATTTTTTAATGAACATTACAGTATTTACTGTGCTTTATTAACGGGAGTTTAGGACGCTGAAATACATGAAATTTCCTTGTGAACATTAGAGTTGTAACTGTACTTTATTAACGAGAATTTAGGACGCTGAAATACATGTAATTTCTTAATGAACATGACAGTATTTACTATGCTATATTAACGGGAGTTTAGGACGCTGAAATACATGAAATTTCTTAATGAACATTACAGTATTTACTGTGCTTTATTAACGGGAATTAAGGACGCTGAAATACATGTAATTTCTTAATGAACATTACAGTACTTACTGTGCTTTATAAACGGGAATTTAGGACGCTGAAATACATGAAATTTCTTAATGAACATTACAGTATTTACTCTGCTTCATTAACGGGAATTCAGGACGCTAAAATACATGTAATTTCTTAATGAACATTACAGTATTTACTCTGCTATATTAACGAGAATTTAGGACGCTGCAATACATGAAATTTCTTAATGAACATTACAGTATTTACTCTGCTATATTAACGGGAATTTAGGACGCTAAAATACATGTAATTTCTTAATGAACATTACAGTATTTACTCTGCTTTATTAACGGGAATTGAGGACGCTAAAATACATGAAATTTCTTAATGAACATTACAGTATTTACTCTGCTATATTAACGGGAATTTAGGACGCTAAAATACATGTAATTTCTTAATGAACATTACAGTATTTACTCTGCTATATTAACGGGAATTGAGGACGCTAAAATACATGAAATTTCTTAATGAACATTACAGTATGTACTCTGCTTTATTAACGGGAATTGAGGACGCTAAAATACATGAAATTTCTTAATGAACATTACAGTATTTACTCTGCTATATTAACGGGAATTTAGGACGCTAAAATACATGTAATTTCTTAATGAACATTACAGTATTTACTCTGCTATATTAACGGGAATTGAGGACGCTAAAATACATGAAATTTCTTAATGAACATTACAGTATGTACTCTGCTTTATTAACGGGAATTTAGGACGCTAAAATACATGAAATTTCTTAATGAACATTACAGTATTTACTCTGCTATATTAACGGGAATTTAGGACGCTAAAATACATGTAATTTCTTAATGAACATTACAGTATTTACTGTGATTTATTAACGGGAATTCAGGAAGCTAAAATACATGAATTTTCTCAATGAACATTACAGTATTTACTCTGCTATATTAACGGGAATTTATGACGCTGAAATACATGTAATTTCTTAATGAACATTACAGTATTTACTCCTCTACATTAACGAGAATTCAGGACGCTGAAATACATGTAATTTCGTAATGAACATTACAGTATTTACTCTACTATATTAACGGGAATTTAGGACGCGGAAATACATGTAATTTCTTAATGAACATTACAGTATTTACTCTGCTATATTAACGGGACCTTAGGACGCTGAAATACATATAATTTATAAATGAACATTACAGTATTTACTCTGCTATATCAACGAGAATGTAGGACGCTTAAATACATGTAATTTCTTAATGAACATTACAGTATTTACTCTGCTATTTTAACGAGAATTTAGGACGCTGAATTACATGTAATTTCTTAATGAACATTACAATAGTTACTGTGCTCTATTAACGAGAATTTAGGACGCTGAAATACATGTAATTTCTTAATGAACATTACAGTATTTACTGTGCTTTATTAACGGGAATTTAGGACGCTGAAATACATGTAATTTCTTTATGAACATTACAGTATTTACTCTGCTATATTAACGAGAATTTATTACGCTGAAATACATGTAATTTCTTAATGAACATTACAGTATTTACTCTGCTTTATAAACGGGAATTTAGGATGCTGAAATACATGTAATTTCTTAATGAACATTACAGTATTTACTGTGCTATATTAACGGGAATTTAGGACGCTGAGATACATGTAAAACTTTAATGAACATTACAGTATTTACTGTGCTTTATTAACGGGAATTTAGGACGCTGAAATACATGTAATTTCTTAATGAACATCTCAGTATTTACTCTGCTATATTAACGGGAATTTAGGACGCTAAAATACATGAAATTTCTTAATGAACATTACAGTATTTACTCTGCTTTATTAAAGGGAATTTAGGACGCTAAAATACATGAAATTTCTTAATGAACATTACAGTATTTACTCTGCTATATCAACGGGAATTTAGGACGCTGAAATACATGTAATTTCTTAATAAACATTACAGTATTTACTCCTCTATATTAACGAGAATTTAGGACGCTGAAATACATGTAATTTCTTAATGAACATTACAGTATTTACTGTGCTTTATTAACGGGAATTTAGGACGCTCAAATACATGTAATTTTTTAATGAACATTACAGTATTTACTCTGCTACATTAACGGGAATTTAGGACGCTGAAATACATGAAATTTCTTAATGAACATTACAGTATTTACTCTGCTTTATTAACGGGAATTCAGGACGCTAAAATACATGTAATTTCTTAATGAACATTACAGTATTTACTCTGCAATATTAACGGGAATTTAGGACGCTGAAATACATGTAATTTCTTTATGAACATTACAGTATTTACTCCTCTATATTAACGAGAATTTAGGACGCTGAAATACATGTAATTTCTTAATGAACATTACAGTATTTACTGTGCTTTATTAACGGGAATTAAGGACGCTGAAATACATGTAATTTCTTAATAAACATTACAGTATTTACTCTTCTATATTAACGGGAATTTAGGACGCTGAAATACATGTAATTTTTTAACGAACATTACAGTATTTACTGTGCTTTATTAACGGGAATTTAGGACGCTGAAATACATGAAATTTCTCAATGAACATTACAGTAGTTACTGTGCTTTATTAACGAGAATTTAGGACGCTGAAATACATGTAATTTCTTAATGAACATTACAGTATTTACTGTGCTTTATTAACGGGAATTTAGGACGCTCAAATACATGTAATTTTTTAATGAACATTACAGTATTTACTGTGCTTTATTAACGGGAGTTTAGGACGCTGAAATACATGAAATTTCCTTGTGAACATTAGAGTTGTAACTGTACTTTATTAACGAGAATTTAGGACGCTGAAATACATGTAATTTCTTAATGAACATGACAGTATTTACTATGCTATATTAACGGGAGTTTAGGACGCTGAAATACATGAAATTTCTTAATGAACATTACAGTATTTACTGTGCTTTATTAACGGGAATTAAGGACGCTGAAATACATGTAATTTCTTAATGAACATTACAGTACTTACTGTGCTTTATAAACGGGAATTTAGGACGCTGAAATACATGAAATTTCTTAATGAACATTACAGTATTTACTCTGCTTCATTAACGGGAATTCAGGACGCTAAAATACATGTAATTTCTTAATGAACATTACAGTATTTACTCTGCTATATTAACGAGAATTTAGGACGCTGCAATACATGAAATTTCTTAATGAACATTACAGTATTTACTCTGCTATATTAACGGGAATTTAGGACGCTAAAATACATGTAATTTCTTAATGAACATTACAGTATTTACTCTGCTTTATTAACGGGAATTGAGGACGCTAAAATACATGAAATTTCTTAATGAACATTACAGTATTTACTCTGCTATATTAACGGGAATTTAGGACGCTAAAATACATGTAATTTCTTAATGAACATTACAGTATTTACTCTGCTATATTAACGGGAATTGAGGACGCTAAAATACATGAAATTTCTTAATGAACATTACAGTATGTACTCTGCTTTATTAACGGGAATTGAGGACGCTAAAATACATGAAATTTCTTAATGAACATTACAGTATTTACTCTGCTATATTAACGGGAATTTAGGACGCTAAAATACATGTAATTTCTTAATGAACATTACAGTATTTACTCTGCTATATTAACGGGAATTGAGGACGCTAAAATACATGAAATTTCTTAATGAACATTACAGTATGTACTCTGCTTTATTAACGGGAATTTAGGACGCTAAAATACATGAAATTTCTTAATGAACATTACAGTATTTACTCTGCTATATTAACGGGAATTTAGGACGCTAAAATACATGTAATTTCTTAATGAACATTACAGTATTTACTCTGCTATATTAACGGGAATTGAGGACGCTAAAATACATGAAATTTCTTAATGAACATTACAGTATTTACTCTGCTCCATTAACGGGAATTTAGGACGCTAAAATACATGTAATTTCTTAATGAACATTACAGTATTTACTCTGCTATATTAACGAGAATTTAGGACGCTGCAATACATGAAATTTCTTAATGAACATTACAGTATTTACTCTGCTATATTAACGAGAATTTAGGACGCTAAAATACATGTAATTTCTTAATGAACATTACAGTATTTACTCTGCTATATTAACGGGAATTTAGGACGCTAAAATACATGAAATTTCTTAATGAACATTACAGTATGTACTCTGCTTTATTAACGGGAATTGAGGACGCTTAAATACATGTAATTTCTTAATGAACATTACAGTATTTACTCTGCTATATTAACGGGAATTGAGGACGCTAAAATACATGAAATTTCTTAATGAACATTACAGTATTTACTCTGCTATATTAACGGGAATTGAGGATGCTAAAATACATGAAATTTCTTAATGAACATTACAGTATTTACTCTGCTTCATTAACGGGAATTCAGGACGCTAAAATACATGTAATTGTTTAATGAACATTACAGTATTTACTCTGCTATATTAACGAGAATTTAGGACGCTGCAATACATGAAATTTCTTAATGAACATTACAGTATTTACTCTGCTATATTAACGAGAATTTAGGACGCTGCAATACATGAAATTTCTTAATGAACATTACAGTATTTACTCTGCTATATTAACGAGAATTTAGGACGCTAAAATACATGTAATTTCTTAATGAACATTACAGTATTTACTCTGCTATATTAACGGGAATTTAGGACGCTAAAATACATGAAATTTCTTAATGAACATTACAGTATGTACTCTGCTTTATTAACGGGAATTGAGGACGCTTAAATACATGTAATTTCTTAATGAACATTACAGTATTTACTCTGCTATATTAACGGGAATTGAGGACGCTAAAATACATGAAATTTCTTAATGAACATTACAGTATTTACTCTGCTATATTAACGGGAATTGAGGATGCTAAAATACATGAAATTTCTTAATGAACATTACAGTATTTACTCTGCTTCATTAACGGGAATTCAGGACGCTAAAATACATGTAATTTCTTAATGAACATTACAGTATTTACTCTGCTATATTAACGAGAATTTAGGACGTTGCAATACATGAAATTTCTTAATGAACATTACAGTATTTACTCTGCTTCATTAACGGGAATTTAGGACGCTAAAATACATGTAATTTCTTAATGAACATTACAGTATCTACTCTGCTATATTAAGTGGAATTTAGGACGCTAAAATACATGTAATTTCTTAATGAACATTACAGTATTTACTCTGCTTTATTAACGGGAATTGAGGACGCTAAAATACATGTAATTTCTTAATGAAGATTACAGTATGTACTCTGCTATATTAACGGGAATTTAGGACGCTGAAATACATGTAATTTCTTAATGAACATTACAGTATTTACTGTACTTTATTAACGGGAATTTAGGACGCTGAAATACATGTAATTTCTTAATGAACATTACAGTATTTACTCTGCTATATCAACGGGAATTTAGGACGCTGAAATACATGTAATTTCTTAATGAACATTACAGTATTTACTCCTCTTTATAAACGAGAATTTAGGACGCTGAAATACATGTAATTTCTTAATGAACATTACAGTATTTACTGTGCTTTATTAACAGGAATTCAGGACGCTAAAATACATGTAATTTCTTAATGAACATTACAGTATTATCTCTGCTTTATTAACGGGAATTGAGGACGCTAAAATACATGAAATTTCTTAATGAACATTACAGTATTTACTCTGCTTCATTAACGGGAATTCAGGACGCTGAAATACATGTAATTTCTTTATGAACATTACAGTATTTACTCCTCTATATTAACGAGAATTTAGGACGCTGAAATACATGTAATTTCTTAATGAACATTACAGTATTTACTGTGCTTTATTAACGGGAATTAAGGACGCTGAAATACATGTAATTTCTTAATGAACATTACAGTATTTACTCTTCTATATTAACGGGAATTTAGGACGCTGAAATACATGTAATTTTTTAACGAACATTACAGTATTTATTGTGCTTTATTAACGGGAATTTAGGACGCTGAAATACATGAAATTTCTCAATGAACATTACAGTATTTACTCTGCTTTATTAACGGGAGTTTAGGACGCTGAAATACATGAAATTTCTTTGTGAACATTAGAGTTGTAACTGTACTTTATTAACGAGAATTTAGGACGCTGAAATACATGTAATTTCTCATTGAACATGACAGTATTTACTATGCTATATTAACGGGAGTTTAGGACGCTGAAATACATGAAATTTCTTAATGAACATTACAGTATTTACTGTGCTTTATTAACGGGAATTAAGGACGCTGAAATACATGTAATTTCTTAATGAACATTACAGTACTTACTGTGCTTTATAAACGGGAATTTAGGACGCTGAAATACATGAAATTTCTTAATGAACATAACAGTATTTACTCTGCTTCATTAACGGGAATTCAGGACGCTAAAATACATGTAATTTCTTAATGAACATTACAGTATTTACTCTGCTATATTAACGAGAATTTAGGACGCTGCAATACATGAAATTTCTTAATGAACATTACAGTATTTACTCTGCTATATTAACGGGAATTTAGGACGCTAAAATACATGTAATTTCTTAATGAACATTACAGTATTTACTCTGCTATATTAACGGGAATTTAAGACGCTAAAATACATGAAATGTCTTAATGAACATTACAGTATGTACTCTGCTTTATTAACGGGAATTGAGGACGCTAAAATACATGTAATTTCTTAATGAACATTACAGTATTTACTCTGCTATATTAACGGGAATTGAGGACGCTAAAATACATGAAATTTCTTAATGAACATTACAGTATTTACTCTGCTTCATTAACGGGAATTCAGGACGCTAAAATACATGTAATTTCTTAATGAACATTACAGTATTTACTCTGCTTCATTAACGGGAATTCAGGACGCTAAAATACATGTAATTTCTTAATGAACATTACAGTATTTACTCTGCTATATTAACGAGAATTTAGGACGCTGCAATACATGAAATTTCTTAATGAACATTACAGTATTTACTCTGCTATATTAACGAGAATTTAGGACGCTGCAATACATGAAATTTCTTAATGAACATTACAGTATTTACTCTGCTATATTAACGAGAATTTAGGACGCTGCAATACATGAAATTTCTTAATGAACATTACAGTATTTACTCTGCTATATTAACGAGAATTTAGGACGCTGCAATACATGAAATTTCTTAATGAACATTACAGTATTTACTCTGCTATATTTACGAGAATTTAGGACGCTAAAATACATGTAATTTCTTAATGAACATTACAGTATTTACTCTGCTATATTAACGGGAATTTAGGACGCTAAAATACATGAAATTTCTTAATGAACATTACAGTATGTACTCTGCTTTATTAACGGGAATTGAGGACGCTTAAATACATGTAATTTCTTAATGAACATTACAGTATTTACTCTGCTATATTAACGGGAATTGAGGACGCTAAAATACATGAAATTTCTTAATGAACATTACAGTATTTACTCTGCTATATTAACGGGAATTGAGGATGCTAAAATACATGAAATTTCTTAATGAACATTACAGTATTTACTCTGCTTCATTAACGGGAATTCAGGACGCTAAAATACATGTAATTGTTTAATGAACATTACAGTATTTACTCTGCTATATTAACGAGAATTTAGGACGCTGCAATACATGAAATTTCTTAATGAACATTACAGTATTTACTCTGCTTCATTAACGGGAATTTAGGACGCTAAAATACATGTAATTTCTTAATGAACATTACAGTATTTACTCTGCTATATGAACGGGAATTTAGGACGCTAAAATACATGTAATTTCTTAATGAACATTACAGTATTTACTCTGCTATATGAACGGGAATTTAGGACGCTAAAATACATGTAATTTCTTAATGAACATTACAGTATTTACTCTGCTATATAAACGGGAATTTAGGACGCTAAAATACATGTAATTTCTTAATGAACATTACAGTATTTACTCTGCTTTATTAACGGGAATTGAGGACGCTAAAATACATGAAATTTGTTAATGAACATTACAGTATTTACTCTGCTATATTAACGGGAATTTAGGACGCTAAAATACATGTAATTTCTTAATGAACATTACAGTATTTACTCTGCTATATTAACGGGAATTTAGGACGCTAAAATACATGAAATTTCTTAATGAACATTACAGTATTTACTCTGCTTTATTAACGGGAATTGAGGACGCTTAAATACATGTAATTTCTTAATGAACATTACAGTATGTACTCTTCTATATTAACGGGAATTTAGGACGCTGAAATACATGTAATTTCTTAATGAACATTACAGTATTTACTCCTCTATATTAACGAGAATTTAGGACGCTTACATACATGTAATTTCTTAATGAACATTACAGTATTTACTGTGCTTTATTAACGGGAATTTAAGACGCTGAAATACATGTAATTTCTTAATGAACATTACAGTATTTACTCTGCTATATCAACGGGAATTTAGGACGCTGAAATACATGTAATTTCTTAATGAACATTACAGTATTTACTCCTCTTTATTAACGAGAATTTAGGACGCTGAAATACATGTAATTTCTTAATGAACATTACAGTATTTACTGTGCTTTATTAACAGGAATTCAGGACGCTAAAATACATGTAATTTCTTAATGAACATTACAGTATTATCTCTGCTTTATTAACGGGAATTGAGGACGCTAAAATACATGAAATTTCTTAATGAACATTACAGTATTTACTCTGCTTCATTAACGGGAATTCAGGACGCTAAAATACATGTAATTTCTTTATGAACATTACAGTATTTACTCTGCTATATTAACGAGAATTTAGGACGCTGCAATACATGAAATTTCTTAATGAACATTACAGTATTTACTCTGCTTCATTAACGGGAATTTAGGACGCTAAAATACATGTAATTTCTTAATGAACATTACAGTATTTACTCTGCTATATTAAGTGGAATTTAGGACGCTAAAATACATGTAATTTCTTAATGAACATTACAGTATTTACTCTGCTTTATTAACGGGAATTGAGGACGCTAAAATACATGTAATTTCTTAATGAACATTACAGTATGTACTCTGCTATATTAACGGGAATTTAGGACGCTGAAATACATGTAATTTCTTAATGAACATTACAGTATTTACTCCTCTATATTAACGAGAATTTAGGACGCTTACATACATGTAATTTCTTAATGAACATTACAGTATTTACTGTGCTTTATTAACGGGAATTTAGGACGCTGAAATACATGTAATTTCTTATAAACATTACAGTATTTACTCTGCTATATCAACGGGAATTTAGGACGCTGAAATACATGTAATTTCTTAATGAACATTACAGTATTTACTCCTCTTTATTAACGAGAATTTAGGACGCTGAAATACATGTAATTTCTTAATGAACATTACAGTATTTACTGTGCTTTATTAACAGGAATTCAGGACGCTAAAATACATGTAATTTCTTAATGAACATTACAGTATTTACTCTGCTATATTAACGGGAATTTATGACGCTGAAATACATGTAATTTCTTAATGAACATTGCAGTATTTACTCCTCTATATTAACGAGAATTCAGGACGCTGAAATACATGTAATTTCTTAATGAACATTACAGTATTTACTCTGCTATATTAACGTGAATTTAGGACGCTGAAATATATATAATTTCTTAATGAACATTACAGTATTTACTCTGCTATATCAACGAGAATTTAGGACGCTGAAATACATGTAATTTCTTAATGAACATTACAGTATTTACTCTGCTATATTAACGGGAATTTAGGACGCTAAAATACATGTAATTTCTTAATGAACATTACAGTATTTACTCTGCTATATTAACGGGAATTTAGGACGCTAAAATACATGAAATTTCTTAATGAACATTACAGTATTTACTCTGCTTTATTAACGGGAATTGAGGACGCTTAAATACATGTAATTTCTTAATGAACATTACAGTATGTACTCTGCTATATTAACGGGAATTTAGGACGCTGAAATACATGTAATTTCTTAATGAACATTACAGTATTTACTCCTCTATATTAACGAGAATTTAGGACGCTTACATACATGTAATGTCTTAATGAACATTACAGTATTTACTGTGCTTTATTAACGGGAATTTAGGACGCTGAAATACATGTAATTTCTTATAAACATTACAGTATTTACTCTGCTATATCAACGGGAATTTAGGACGCGGAAATACATGTAATTTCTTAATGAACATTACAGTATTTACTCCTCTATATTAACGAGAATTTAGGACGCTGAAATACATGTAATTTCTTAATGAACATTACAGTATTTACTGTGCTTTATTAACGGGAATTCAGGACGCTAAAATACATGTAATTTCTTAATGAACATTACAGTATTTACTCTGCTATATTAACGGGAATTTATGACGCTGAAATACATGTAATTTCTTAATGAACATTACAGTATTTACTCCTCTATACTAACGAGAATTCAGGAGGCTGAAATACATGTAATTTCTTAATGAACATTACAGTATTTACTCTGCTATATTAACGGGAATTGAGGACGCTAAAATACATGTAATTTCTAAATGAACATTACAGTATGTACTCTGCTATATTAACGGGAATTTAGGACGCTGAAATACATGTAATTTCTTAATGAACATTACAGTATTTACTCCTCTATATAAACAAGAATTTAGGACGCTTACATACATGTAATTTCTTAATGAACATTACAGTATTTACTGTGCTTTATTAACGGGAATTTAGGACGCTGAAATACATGTAATTTCTTATAAAGATTACAGTATTTACTCTGCTATATCAACGGGAATTTAGGACGCTGAAATACATGTAATTTCTTAATGAACATTACAGTATTTACTCCTCTATATTAACGAGAATTTAAGACGCTGAAATACATGTAATTTCTTAATGAACATTACAGTATTTACTGTGCTTTATTAACGGGAATTCAGGACGCTAAAATACATGTAATTTCTTAATGAACATTACAGTATTTACTCTGCTATATTAACGGGAATTTATGACGCTGAAATACATGTAATTTCTTAATGAACATTACAGTATTTACTCCTCTATATTAACGAGAATTCAGGACGCTGAAATACATGTAATTTCTTAATGAACATTACAGTATTTACTCTGCTATATTAACGGGAATTTTGGACGCTGAAATATATATAATTTCTTAATGAACATTACAGTATTTACTCTGCTATATCAACTAGAATTTAGGACGCTGAAATACATGTAATTTCTTAATGAACATTACAGTATTTACTCTGCTTTATTAACGAGAATTTCGGACGCTGAATTACATGTAATTTCTTAATGAACATTACAATATTTACTGTGCTTTATGAACGAGAATTTAGGACGCTGAAATACATGTAATTTCTTAATGAACATTACAGTATTTACTGTGCTTTATTAACGGGAATTTAGGACGCGGAAATACATGTAATTTCTTAATGAACATTACAGTATTTACTCTGCTATATTAACGAGAATTTGTTACGCTGAAATACATGTAATTTCTTAATGAACATTACAGTATTTACTCTGCTATATTAACGAGAATTTAAGACGCTGAATTACATGTAATTTCTTAATGAACATTACAGTATTTACTGTGCTATATTAACGGGAATTTAGGACGCTTAAATACATGAAATTTCTTAATGAACATTACAGTATTTACTGTGCTATATTAACGGGAATTTTTGACGCTGAAATACATGAAATTTCTTTATGAACATTACAGTATTTACTCGTCTTTATTAAAGGGAATTCAGGACGCTAAAATACATGTAATTTCTTAATGAACATTACAGTATTTACTCTGCTATATTAACGGGAATTTAGGACGCTGAAATACATGTAATTTTTTAATGAACATTACAGTATTTACTCTGCTATATTAACGGGAATTTAGGATGCTGAAATACATGTAATTTCTTAATGAACATTACAGTATTTACTCTGCTATATTAACGAGAATTTCGGACGCTGAATGACATGTAATTTCTTAATGAACATTACAATATTTACTGTGCTTTATTAACGAGAATTTAGGACGCTGAAATACATGTAATTTCTTAATGAACATTACAGTATTTACTGTGCTTTATTAACGGGAATTTAGGACGCTGAAATATATGTAATTTCTTAATGAACATTACAGTATTTACTCTGCTATATTAACGAGAATTTATTACGCTGAAATACATGTAATTTCTTAATGAACATGACAGTATTTACTGTGCTTTATTAACGGGAATTTAGGACGCTGAAATACATGTAATTTCTTAATGAACATTACAGTATTTACTGTGCTTTATTAACGGGAATTTAGGACGCTGAAATATATGTAATTTCTTAATGAACATTACAGTATTTACTCTGCTATATTAACGAGAATTTATTACGCTGAAATACATGTAATTTCTTAATGAACATGACAGTATTTACTGTGCTTTATTAACGGGAATTTAGGACGCTGAAATACATGAAATGTCTTTATGAACATTACAGTATTTACTGTGCTTTATCAACGGGAATGTACGACGCTCAAATACATGTAATTTCTTTATGAACATTACAGTACTTACTGTGCTTTATAAACGGGAATTTAGGACGCTGAAATACATGTAATTTCTTAATGAACATTACAGTATTTACTCTGCTATATTAACGGGAATTACGGACACTGAAAATACATGTAAAACTTTAATGAACATTACAGTATTTACTGTGCTATATTAATGGGAATTTAGGACGCTAAAATACATGTAATTTCTTAATGAACATTACAGTATTTACTCTGCAATATTAACGAGAATTTAGGACGCTGAAATACATGTAATTTCTTAATGAACATTACAGTATTTACTGTGCTTTATTAACGGGAATTTAAGATGCTTAAATACATGAAATTTCTTTATGAACATTACAGTATTTACTGTGCTTTATTAACGGGAATTTAGGACGCTTAAATACATGTAATTTCTTAATGAACATGACAGTATTTACTCTGCTATATTAACGGGAATTTAGGACGCTGAAATACATGAAATGTCTTTATGAACATTACAGTATTTACTGTGCTATATTAACGGGAATGTACGACGCTCAAATACATGTAATTTCTTAATGAACATTCCAGTACTTACTGTGCTTTATAAACGGGAATTAAGGACGCTGAAATACATTAAATTTCTTAATGAACATTACAGTATTTACTGTGCTATATTAACGGGAATTTAGGACGCTGAAATACATGTAAAACTTTAATGAACATTACAGTATTTACTGTGCTTTATTAACGGGAATTTAGGACGCTGAAATACATGTAAAACTTTAATGAACATTACAGTATTTACTGTGCTTTATTAACGGGAATTTAGGACGCTGAAATACATGTAATTTCTTAATGAACATTACAGTATTTACTCCTCTATATTAACGGGAATTCAGTACGCTAAAATACATGTAATTTCTTAATGAACATTACAGTATTTACTCTGCTATATTAACGGGAATTTAGGACGCTGAAATACATTTAATTTCTTAATGAACATTACAGCAATTACTCCTCTATATCCACGAGAATTTAGGACGCTGAAATACATGTAATTTCTCAATGAACATTACAGTATTTACTGTGCTTTATTAACGGGAATTTAGGACGCTGAAATACATGTAATTTCTTAATGAACATTACAGTATTTACTCTGCTATATTAACGGGAATTTAGGACGCTGAAATACATGTAATTTCCTTATGAACATTACAGTATTTACTCCTCGATATTAACGAGAATTTATGACGCTGAAATACATGTAATTTCTTAAGGAACATTACAGTATTTACTGTGCTTTATTAACGGGAATTTAGGACGCTGAAATACATGTAATTTCTTAATGAACATTACAGTATTTACTCTGCTATATTAACGGGAATTTAGGACGCTGATATACATGTAATTTCTTAATGAACATTACAGTATTTACTCCTCTATATTAACGAGAATTTAGGACGCTGAAATACATTTAATTTCTTAATAAACATTACAGTATTTACTCTGCTTTATTAACGGGAATTTAGGACGCTTAAATACATGTAATTTCTTAATGAACATTACAGTATTTACTCTGCTATATTTACGAGAATTTAGGACGCTGATATACATGTAATTTCTTAATGAACATTACAGTATTTACTCCTCTATATTAACGAGAATTTAGGACGCTGAAATACATTTAATTCCTTATAAACATTACAGTATTTACTCTGCTATATTCACGGGAATTTAGGACGCTGAAATACATGTAATTTCCTAATGAACATTACAGTATTTACTCTGCAATATTAACGGGAATGTACGACGCTCAAATACATGTAATTTCTTAATGAACATTACAGTATTTACTCTGCAATATCAACGTAGATTTAGGACGCTTAAATACATGAAATTTCTTAATGAACATTACAGTATTTACTGTGCTTTATTAACGGGAATTTTTGACGCTGAAATACATGTAATTTCTTAATGAACATTACGGTATTTACTGTGCTTTATTAACGGGAATTTAGGACGCTGAAATACATGTAATTTCTTAATGAACATTACAGTATTTACTGTGCTTTATTAACGGGAATTTAGGACGCTGAAATACATGTAATTTCTTAATGAACATTACAGTATTTACTCTGCTTTATTAACGAGAATTCAGGACGCTAAAATACATGTAATTTCTTAATGAACATTACAGTATTTACTGTGCTATATTAACGGGAATTAAGGACGCTGAAATACATGTAATTTCTTGATAAACATTACAGTATTTACTGTGCTTTATTAACGAGAATTTAGGACGCTGAAATACATGTAATTTCTTTATGAACATTACAGTATCTACTCTGCTTTATTAACGGGAATTCAGGACGCTAAAATACATGTAATTTCTTAATGAACATTACAGTATTTACTCGGCTATATTAACGGGAATTTAGGACGCTGAAATACATGTAATTTCTTAATGAACATTACAGTATTTACTGTGCTTTATTAACGGGAATTTAGGACGCTGAAATACATGTAATTTCTTAATTAACCTTACAGTATTTACTCTGCTTTATTAACGGGAATTTAGGACGCTGAAATACATGTAATTTCATAATTAACCTTACAGTATTTACTGTGCTTTATTAACGGGAATTAAGGACGCTGAAATACATGTAATTTCCTAATGAACATTACAGTATTTACTCTGCAATATTAACGGGAATGTACGACGCTCAAATACATGTAATTTCTTAATGAACATTACAGTATTTACTCTGCAATATTAACGTAGATTTAGGACGCTTAAATACATGAAATTTCTTAATGAACATTACAGTATTTACTGTGCTTTATTAACGGGAATTTTTGACGCTGAAATACATGTAATTTCTTAATGAACATTACGGTATTTACTGTGCTTTATTAACGGGAATTTAGGACGCTGAAATACATGTAATTTCTTAATGAACATTACAGTATTTACTGTGCTTTATTAACGGGAATTTAGGACGCTGAAATACATGTAATTTCTTAATGAACATTACAGTATTTACTCTGCTTTATTAACGAGAATTCAGGACGCTAAAATACATGTAATTTCTTAATGAACATTACAGTATTTACTGTGCTATATTAACGGGAATTAAGGACGCTGAAATACATGTAATTTCTTGATAAACATTACAGTATTTACTGTGCTTTATTAACGAGAATTTAGGACGCTGAAATACATGTAATTTCTTAATGAACATTACAGTATTTACTCTGCTTTATTAACGGGAATTCAGGACGCTAAAATACATGTAATTTCTTAATGAACATTACAGTATTTACTCGGCTATATTAACGGGAATTTAGGACGCTGAAATACATGTAATTTCTTAATGAACATTACAGTATTTACTCTGCTTTATTAACGGGAATTTAGGACGCTGAAATACATGTAATTTCATAATTAACCTTACAGTATTTACTGTGCTTTATTAACGGGAATTTAGGACGCTGAAATACATGTAATTTCTTAATGAACATGACAGTATTTACTCTGCTATATAAACGGGAATTTAGGACGCTGAAATACATGTAATTTCTTTATGAACATTACAGTATTTACTCTGCTTTATTAACGGGAATTCAGGACGCTAAAATAATGTAATTTCTTAATGAACATTACAGTATTTACTCTGCAATATTAACGAGAATTTAGGACGCTGAAATACATGTAATTTCTTAATTAACATTACAGTATTTACTGTGCTTTATTAACGGGAATTTAGGACGCTGAAATACATGTAATTACTTAATGAACATGACAGTATTTACTCTGCTATATTAACGGGAATTTAGGACGCTGAAATACATGAAATTTCTCCATGGACATTACAGTATTTACTGTGCTTTATTAACGGGAATTTAGGACGCTGAAATACATGTAATTTCTTAATGAACATTACAGTATGTACTCTGCTATATTAACGGGAATTTAGGACGCTGAAATACATGTAATTTCTTAATGAACATTACAGTATTTATTCCTCTATATTAACGAGAATTTAGGACGCTGAAATACATGTAATTTCTTAATGAATATTACAGTATTTACTGTGCTTTATTAACGGGAATTCAGGACGCTAAAATACATGTAATTTCTTAATGAACATTACAGTATTTACTGTGCTTTATTAACGGGAATTTAGGACGCTCAAATACATGCAATTTCTTAATTAACCTTACAGTATTTACTGTGCTTTATTAACGGGAATTTAGGACGCTGAAATACATGAAATTTCTTAATGAACATTACAGTATTTACTGTGCTTTATTAACGGGAATTTAGGAAGCTCAAATACATGTAATTTCTTAATGAACATTACAGTATTTACTCTGCTATATTAACGGGAATTTAGGACGCTGATATACATGTAATTTCTTAATGAACTTACAGTATTTACTCCTCTATATTAACGAGAATTTAGGACGCTGAAATACATGTAATTTCTTAATGAACATTACAGTATTTACTGTGCTTTATTAACGGGAATTTAGGACGCTGAAATACATGTAATTTCTTAATTAACATTACAGAATTTACTCTGCTATATTAACGGGAATTTAGGACGCTGAAATACATGTAATTTCTAAATTAACATTACAGTATTTACTCTTCTATATTGACGAGAATTTAGGACGCTGAAATACATGTAATTTCTTAATGAACATTACAGTATTTACTGTGCTTTATTAACGGGAATTTAGGACGCTCAAATCCATGTTATTTCTTAATGAACATTACAGTATTTTCTCCTCTATATTAACGAGAATTCAGGACGCTGAAATACATGTAATTTCTTAATGAACATTACAGTATTTACTGTGCTTTATTAACGGGAATTTAGGACGCTGAAATACATGTAATTTCTTAATGAACATTACAGTATTTACTCTGCTATATTAACGGGAATTAAGGACGCTCAAATACATGTAATTTCTTAATGAACATTACAGTATTACTCCTCTATATTAACGAGAATTTAGGACGCTGAAGTACATGTAATTTCTTAATGAACATTACAGTATTTACTGTGCTTTATTAACGGGAATTTAGGACGCTGAAATACATGTAATTTCTTAATGAACATTACAGTATTTACTCTGCTATATTAACGGGAATTAAGGACGCTCAAATACATGTAATTTCTTAATGAACATTACAGTATTACTCCTCTATATTAACGAGAATTTAGGACGCTGAAATACATGTAATTTCTTAATGAACATTACAGTATTACTCCTCTATATTAACGAAAATTTAGGACGCTAAAATACATGTAATTTCTTAATGAACATTACAGTATTTACTCTGCTATATTAACGGGAATTTAGGACGCTGAAATACATGAAATTTCTTTATGAACATTACAGTATTTACTCTTCTATATTAACGAGAATTTAGGACGCTGAAATACATGTAATTTCTTAATGAACATTACAGTATTTACTGTGCTTTATTAACGGGAATTTAGGA
Organism: Sepiola atlantica; assembly: GCA_963556195.1. Classification (NCBI taxonomy): domain Eukaryota; kingdom Metazoa; phylum Mollusca; class Cephalopoda; order Sepiida; family Sepiolidae; genus Sepiola; species Sepiola atlantica. The sequence goes on along the minus strand of OY744549.1, from coordinate 11,784,684 downwards.
CGCTGAAATACATTTAATTGCTTAATGAACATTACAGCATTTACTTTGCTATATTAACGGGAATTTAGGACGCTGAAATACATTTAATTGCTTAATGAACATTACAGCATTTACTCTGCTTTATTAACGAGAATTTAGGACGCTGAAATACATGTAATTTCTTAATGAACATTACAGTATTTACTGTGCTTTATTAACGGGAATTTAGGACGCTCAAATCCATGTTATTTCTTAATGAACATTACAGTATTTTCTCCTCTATATTAACGAGAATTCAGGACGCTGAAATACATGTAATTTCTTAATGAACATTACAGTATTTTCTCCTCTATATTAACGGGAATTTAGGACGCGGAAATACATGAAATTTCTTTATGAACATTACAGTATTTACTCTTCTATATTAACGGGAATTAAGGACGCTCAAATACATGTAATTTCTTAATGAACATTACAGTATTACTCCTCTATATTAACGGGAATTTAGGACGCTGAAATACATTTAATTGCTTAATGAACATTACAGCATTTACTCTGCAATATTAACGAGAATTTAGGACGCTGAAATACATGTAATTTCTTAATTAACATTACAGTATTTACTGTGCTTTATTAACGGGAATTTAGGACGCTGAAATACATGAAATTTCTTAATGAACATTACAGTATTTACTGTGCTTTATTAACGGGAATTTAGGACGCTGAAATACATGTAATTTCTTAATGAACATTACAGCATTTACTCTGCTATATTAACGGGAATTTAGGACGCTAAAATACATGTAATTTCTTAATGAACATTACAGTATTTACTCTGCTATATTAACGGAAATTTAGGACGCTGAAATACATGTAATTTCTTAATGAACATTACAGTATTTACTCCTCTATATTAACGAGAATTTAGGACGCTGAAATACATGTAATTTCTAAATGAACATTACAGTATTTACTGTGCTTTATTAACGAGAATTTAGGACGCTGAAATACATGTAATTTCTTAATTAACATTACAGTATTGACTGTGCTTTATTAACGGGAATTTAGGACGCTGAAATACATGTATTTTCTTAATGAACATTACAGTATTTACTCTGCTATATTAACGGGAATTAAGGACGCTCAAATACATGTAATTTCTTAATGAACATTACTGTATTACTCTTCTATATTAACGAGAATTTAGGACGCTGAAATACATGTAATTTCTAAATGAACATTACAGTATTTACTGTGCTTTATTAACGAGAATTTAGGACGCTGAAATACATGTAATTTCTTAATGAACATTACAGTATTTACTCCTCTATATTAACGAGAATTTAGGACGCTGAAATACATGTAATTTCTTAATGAACATTACAGTATTAACTGTGCTTTATTAACGAGAATTCAGGACGCTAAAATACATGTAATTACTTAATGAACATTACAGTATTTACTCTGCTATATTAACGGGAATTTAGGACGCTGAAATACATGAAATTTCTTTATGAACATTACAGTATTTACTCTTCTATATTAACGAGAATTTAGGACGCTGAAAAACATGTAATTTCTTAATGAACATTACAGTATTTACTGTGCTTTATTAACGGGAATTTAGGACGCTGAAATAATGTAATTTCTTAATGAACATTACAGTATTTACTGTGCTTTATTAACGGGAATTTAGGACGCTGAAATACATTTAATTGCTTAATAAACATTACAGCATTTACTCTGCTATATTAACGGGAATTTAGGACGCTGAAATACATTTAATTGCTTAATGAACATTACAGCATTTACTCTGCAATATTAACGAGAATTTAGGACGCTGAAATACATGTAATTTCTTAATAACCATTACAGTATTTACTGTGCTTTATTAACGGGAATTGAGGACGCTGAAATACATGAAATTTCTTAATGAACATTACAGTATTTACTGTGCTTTATTAACGAGAATTTAGGACGCTGAAATACATGTAATTTCTTAATGAACATTACAGCATTTACTCTGCTATATTAACGGGAATTTAGGACGCTAAAATACATGTAATTTCTTAATGAACATTACAGTATTTACTCTGCTATATTAACGGAAATTTAGGACGCTCAAATACATGTAATTTCTTAATGAACATTACAGTATTTACTCCTCTATATACCCGAGAATTTAGGACGCTGAAATACATGTAATTTCTAAATGAACATTACAGTATTTACTGTGCTTTATTAACGGGAATTTAGGACGCTGAAATACATGTAATTTCTTAATTAACATTACAGTATTGACTGTGCTTTATTAACGGGAATTTAGGACGCTGAAATACATGTAATTTCTTGATGAACATTACAGTATTTACTCTGCTATATAAAGGGGATATAAGGACGCTCAAATACATGTAATTTCTTAATGAACATTACAGTATTACTCCTCTATATTAACGAGAATTTAGGACGCTGAAAAACATGTAATTTCTTAATGAACATTACAGTATTTACTGTGCTTTATTAACGGGAATTTAGGACGCTGAAATACATGTAATTTCTTAATGAACATTACAGTATTTACTGTGCTTTATTAACGGGAATTTAGGACGCTGAAATACATTTAATTGCTTAATGAACATTACAGCATTTACTCTGCTATATTAACGGGAATTTAGGACGCTGAAATACATTTAATTGCTTAATGAACATTACAGCATTTACTCTGCAATATTAAGTAGAATTTAGGACGCTGAAATACATGAAATTTCTTAATTAACATTACAGTATTTACTGTGCTTTATTAACGGGAATTTAGGACGCTGAAATACATGAAATTTCTTAATGAACATTACAGTATTTACAATGCTTTATTAACGGGAATTTAGGACGCTGAAATACATGTAATTTCTTAATGAACATTACAGCATTTACTCTGCTATATTAACGGGAATTTAGGACGCTAAAATACATGTAATTTCTTAATGAACATTACAGTATTTACTCTGCTATATTAACGGAAATTTAGGACGCTGAAATACATGTAATTTCTTAATGAACATTACAGTATTTACTCCTCTATATTACCGAGAATTTAGGACGCTGAAATACATGTAATTTCTAAATGAACATTACAGTATTTACTGTGCTTTATTAACGGGGATTTAGGACGCTGAAATACATGTAATTTCTTAATTAACATTACAGTATTTACTGTGCTTTATTAACGAGAATTTAGGACGCTGAAATACATGTAATTTCTTTATGAACATTACAGTATTTACTGTGCTTTATTAATGGGAATTTAGGACGCTACAATACATGTAATTTATTAATGAACATTACAGTATTTACTCTGCTATATTAACGGGAATTTTGGACGCTGAAATACATGTAATTTCTTAATGAACATTACAGTATTTACTGTGCTTTATTAACGAGAATTTAGGACGCTGAAATACATGTAATTTCTTAATGAACATTACAGTATTTACTGTGCTTTATTAACGAGAATTTAGGACGCTGAAATACATGTAATTTCTTAATGAACATTACAGTATTTACTGTGCTTTATTAACGAGAATTTAGGACGCTGAAATACATGTAATTTCTTAATGAACATTACAGTATTTACTGTGCTTTATTAACGGGAATTTAGGACGCTGAAATACATGTAATTTCTTAATGAACATTACAGTATTTACTCTGCTATATTAACGGGAATTTAGGACGCTGAAATACATGTAATTTCTTAATGAACATTACAGTATTTACTCTGCTATATTAACGGGAATTTAGGACGCTGAAATACATGTAATTTTATAATGAACATTACAGTATTTACTGTGCTTATTAACGGGAATTTACGACGCTCAAATACATGTAATTTCTTAATGAACATTACAGTATTTACTCTGCAATATTAACGGGAATTTAGGACGCTGAAATACATGAAATTTCTTAATGAACATTACAGTATTTACTGTGCTTTATTAACGGGAATTTAGGACTCTGAAATACAAGAAATTTCTTAATGAACATAACAGTATTTACTGTGCTTTATTAACGGGAATTTAGGACGCTCAAATACATGTAATTTCTTAATGAACATTACAGTATTTACTGTGCTTTATTAACGGGAATTTAGGACGCTGAAATATATGTAATTTCTTAATAAACCTTACAGTATTTACTGTGCTTTATTAACGGGAATTTAGGACGCTGAAATACATAAAATTCCTTATGAACATTACAGTATTTACTCTGCTTTATTAACGGGAATTTAGGACGCTGAAATACATGTAATTTCTTAATGAACATTACAGTATTTACTGTACTTTATTAACGGGAATTTAGGACGCTCAAATACATGTAATTTCTTAATGAACATTACAGTATTTACTCTGCCATATAAACGAATATTTAGGACGCTGAAATACATGTAATTTCTTAATGAACATTACAGTATTTACTGTGCTTTATTAACGGGAATTTAGGACGCTGAAATACATGTAATTTCTTAATGAACATTACAGTATTTACTCTGCTATATTAACGGGAATATAGGACGCTGAAATACATGTAATTTCTTAATGAACATTACAGTATTTACTCCTCTATATTAACGAGAATTCAGGACGCTGAAATTCATGTAATTTCTTAATGAACATTACAGTATTTACTGTGCTTTATTAACAGGAATTTAGGACGCTGAAATACATGTAATTTCTTAATGAACATTACAGTATTTACTCTGCTATATTAACGGGAATTTAGGACGCTGAAATACATGTAATTTCTAAATTAACATTAAAGTATTTACTCTTCTATATTAACGAGAATTTAGGACGCTGAAAATCATGTAATTTTTTAATGAACATTACAGTATTTACTGTGCTTTATTAACGGGAATTTAGGACGCTGAAATACATGTAATTTCTTAATGAACATTACAGTATTTACTCTGCAATATTAACGGGAATTTAGGACGCTGAAATACATGTAATTTCTTAATGAACATTACAGTATTTACTGTGCTATATTAACGGGAATTTAGGACGCTGAAATACATGTAATTTCTTAATTAACCTTACATTATTTACTGTGCTTTATTAACGGGAATTTAGGACGCTGAAATACATGTAATTTCTTAATGAACATTACAGTATTTACTGTGCTTTATTAACGAGAATTTAGGACGCTGAAATACATGTAATTTCTTAATGAACATTACAGTATTTACTGTGCTTTATTAACGGGAATTTAGGACGCTAGAATACATGTAATTTCTTAATTAACCTTACAGTATTTACTGTGCTTTATTAACGAGAATTTAGGACGCTGAAATACATGAAATTTCTTAATGAACATTACAGTATTTACTGTGCTTTATTAACGGGAATTTAGGACGCTCAAATACATGTAATTTCTTAATGAACATTACAGAATTTACTCTGCTATATAAACGAGAATTTAGGACGCTGAAATACATGAAATTTCTTAATGAACATTACAGTATTTACTCTTCTTTATTAACCGGAATTAAGGACGCTGAAGTACATGTAATTTCTTAATGAACATTACAGTATTTACTCTGCTATATAAACGAGAATTTAGGACGCCCAAATACATGTAATTTCTTAATGAACATTACAGTATTTACTGTGCTTTATTAACGGGAATTCAGGACGCTGAAATATATGTAATTTCTTAATTAACCTTACAGTATTTACTGTGCTTTATTAACGGGAATTATGGACGCTGAAATACATGTAATTTCTTAATGAACATTACAGTATTTACTCTGCTATATTAACGGGAATTTACGACGCTGAAATACATGTAATTTCTTAATGAACATTACAGCATTTACTCTGCAATATTAACGAGAATTTAGGACGCTGAAATACATGTAATTTCTTAATAACCATTACAGTATTTACTGTGCTTTATTAACGGGAATTTAGGACGCTGAAATACATGAAATTTCTTAATGAACATTACAGTATTTACTGTGCTTTATTAACGAGAATTTAGGACGCTGAAATACATGTAATTTCTTAATGAACATTACAGCATTTACTCTGCTATATTAACGGGAATTTAGGACGCTAAAATACATGTAATTTCTTAATGAACATTACAGTATTTACTCTGCTATATTAACGGAAATTTAGGACGCTGAAATACATGTAATTTCTTAATGAACATTACAGTATTTACTCCTCTATATTAACGAGAATTTAGGACGCTGAAATACATGTTATTTCTAAATGAACATTACAGTATTTACTGTGCTTTATTAACGGGAATTTAGGACGCTGAAATACATGTAATTTCTTAATTAACATTACAGTATTTACTGTGCTTTATTAACGGGAATTTAGGACGCTGAAATACATGACATTTCTTAATGAACATTACAGTATTTACTCTGCTATATTAAGGGGATATAAGGACGCTCAAATACATGTAATTTCTTAATGAACATTACAGTATTACTCCTCTATATTAACGAGAATTTAGGACGCTGAAAAACATGTAATTTCTAAATGAACATTACAGTATTTACTGTGCTTTATTAACGAGAATTTAGGACGCTGAAATACATGTAATTTCTTTATGAACATTACAGTATTTACTCCTCTATATTAACGAGAATTTAGGACGCTCAAATACATGTAATTTCTTAATGAACATTACAGTATTTACTGTGCTTTATGAACGGGAATTTAGGACGCTGAAATACATGTAATTTCTTAATGAACATTACAGTATTTACTCTGCTATATTAACGGGAATTAAGGACGCTCAAATACATGTAATTTCTTAATGAACATTACAGTATTACTCCTCTATATTAACGAGAATTTAGGACGCTGAAATACATGTAATTTCTTAATGAACATTACAGTATTTACTGTGCTTTATTAACGGGAATTCAGGACGCTGAAATACATGTAATTTCTTAATGAACATTACTATATTTACTCTGCTATATTAACGGGAATTTAGGACACTGAAATACATGAAATTTCTTTATGAACATTACAGTATTTACTCTTCTATATTAACGAGAATTTAGGACGCTGAAAAACATGTAATTTCTTAATGAACATTACAGTATTTACTGTGCTTTATTAACGGGAATTTAGGACGCTGAAATACATGTAATTTCTTAATGAACATTACAGTATTTACTGTGCTTTATTAACGGGAATTTAGGACGCTGAAATACATTTAATTGCTTAATGAACATTACAGCATTTACTCTGCTATATTAACGGGAATTTAGGACGCTGAAATACATTTAATTGCTTAATGAACATTACAGCATTTACTCTGCAATATTAACGAGAATTTAGGACGCTGAAATACATGTAATTTCTTAATTAACATTACAGTATTTACTGTGCTTTATTAACGGGAATTTAGGACGCTGAAATACATGAAATTTCTTAATGAACATTACAGTATTTACAATGCTTTATTAACGGGAATTTAGGACGCTGAAATACATGTAATTTCTTAATGAACATTACAGCATTTACTCTGCTATATTAACGGGAATTTAGGACGCTAAAATACATGTAATTTCTTAATGAACATTACAGTATTTACTCTGCTATATTAACGGAAATTTAGGACGCTGAAATACATGTAATTTCTTAATGAACATTACAGTATTTACTCCTCTATATTACCGAGAATTTAGGACGCTTAAATACATGTAATTTCTAAATGAACATTACAGTATTTACTGTGCTTTATTAACGGGAATTTAGGACGCTGAAATACATGTAATTTCTTAATTAACATTACAGTATTTACTGTGCTTTATTAACGGGAATTTAGGACGCTGAAATACATGAAATTTCTTAATGAACATTACAGTATTTACTGTGCTTTATTAACGGGAATTTAGGACGCTGAAATACATGTAATTTCTTAATGAACATTACAGCATTTACTCTGCTATATTAACGGGAATTTAGGACGCTGAAATACATGTAATTACTTAATGAACATTACAGTATTTACTCCTCTATATTAACGAGAATTTAGGACGCTGAAATACATGTAATTTCTAAATGAACATTACAGTATTTACTGTGCTTTATTAACGGGAATTTAGGACGCTGAAATACATGTAATTTCTTAATGAACATTACAGTATTTACTGTGCTTTATTAACGAGAATTTAGGACGCTGAAATACATGTAATTTCTTTATGAACATTACAGTATTTACTGTGCTTTATTAATGGGAATTTAGGACGCTAAAATACATGTAATTTATTAATGAACATTACAGTATTTACTCTGCTATATTAACGGGAATTTTGGACGCTGAAATACATGTAATTTCTTAATGAACATTACAGTATTTACTCCTCTATATTAACGAGAATTTAGGACGCTGAAATACATGTAATTTCTTAATGAACATTACAGTATTTACTGTGCTTTATTAACGGGAATTTAGGACGCTGAAATACATGTAATTTCTTAATGAACATTACAGTATTTACTCTGCTATATTAACGGGAATTTAGGACGCTGAAATACATGTAATTTTATAATGAACATTACAGTATTTACTGTGCTTATTAACGGGAATTTACGACGCTCAAATACATGTAATTTCTTAATGAACATTACAGTATTTACTCTGCAATATTAACGGGAATTTAGGACGCTGAAATACATGAAATTTCTTAATGAACATTACAGTATTTACTGTGCTTTATTAACGGGAATTTAGGACGCTGAAATACAAGAAATTTCTTAATGAACATAACAGTATTTACTGTGCTTTATTAACGGGAATTTAGGACGCTCAAATACATGTAATTTCTTAATGAACATTACAGTATTTACTGTGCTTTATGAACGGGAATTTAGGACGCTGAAATATATGTAATTTCTTAATAAACCTTACAGTATTTACTGTGCTTTATTAACGGGAATTTAGGACGCTGAAATACATAAAATTCCTTATGAACATTACAGTATTTGCTCTGCTTTATTAACGGGAATTTAGGACGCTGAAATACATGTAATTTCTTAATGAACATTACAGTATTTACTGTACTTTATTAACGGGAATTTAGGACGCTCAAATACATGTAATTTCTTAATGAACATTACAGTATTTACTCTGCCATATAAACGAGAATTTAGGACGCTGAAATACATGTAACTTCTTAATGAACATTACAGTATTTACTGTGCTTTATTAACGGGAATTTAGGACGCTGAAATACATGTAATTTCTTAATGAACATTACAGTATTTACTCTGCTATATTAACGGGAGTTTAGGACGCTGAAATACATGTAATTTCTTAATGAACATTACAGTATTTACTCCTCTATATTAACGAGAATTCAGGACGCTGAAATTCATGTAATTTCTTAATGAACATTACAGTATTTACTGTGCTTTATTAACAGGAATTTAGGACGCTGAAATACATGTAATTTCTTAATGAACATTACAGTATTTACTCTGCTATATTAACGGGAATTTAGGACGCTGAAATACATGTAATTTCTAAATTAACATTAAAGTATTTACTCTTCTATATTAACGAGAATTTAGGACGCTGAAAATCATGTAATTTTTTAATGAACATTACAGTATTTACTGTGCTTTATTAACGGGAATTTAGGACGCTGAAATACATGTAATTTCTTAATGAACATTACAGTATTTACTCTGCAATATTAACGGGAATTTAGGACGCTGAAATACATGTAATTTCTTAATGAACATTACAGTATTTACTGTGCTATATTAACGGGAATTTAGGACGCTGAAATACATGTAATTTCTTAATTAACCTTACATTATTTACTGTGCTTTATTAACGGGAATTTAGGACGCTGAAATACATGTAATTTCTTAATGAACATTACAGTATTTACTGTGCTTTATTAACGAGAATTTAGGACGCTGAAATACATGTAATTTCTTAATGAACATTACAGTATTTACGGTGCTTTATTAACGGGAATTTAGGACGCTCAAATACATGTAATTTCTTAATGAACATTACAGAATTTACTCTGCTATATAAACGAGAATTTAGGACGCTGAAATACATGAAATTTCTTAATGAACATTACAGTATTTACTCTTCTTTATTAACCGGAATTAAGGACGCTGAAGTACATGTAATTTCTTAATGAACATTACAGTATTTACTCTGCTATATAAACGAGAATTTAGGACGCTCAAATACATGTAATTTCTTAATGAACATTACAGTATTTACTGTGCTTTATTAACGGGAATTCAGGACGCTGAAATATATGTAATTTCTTAATTAACCTTACAGTATTTACTGTGCTTTATTAACGGGAATTATGGACGCTGAAATACATGTAATTTCTTAATGAACATTACAGTATTTACTCTGCTATATTAACGGGAATTTACGACGCTGAAATACATGTAATTTCTAAATTAACATTAAAGTATTTACTTTTCTATATTAACGAGAATTTAGGACGCTGAAATACATGTAATTTCTTAATGAACATTACAGTATTTACTGTGCTTTATTAACGGGAATTTAGGACGCTGAAATACATGTAATTTCTTAATGAACATTACAGTATTTACTCTGCAATATTAACGGGAATTTAGGACGCTGAAATACATGTAATTTCTTAATGAACATTACAGTATTTACTGTGCTATATTAACGGGAATTTAGGACGCTGAAATACATGTAATTTCTTAATTAACCTTACAGTATTTACTGTTCTATATGAACGGGAATTTAGGACGCTTAAATACATGTAATTTCTTAATGAACATTACAGTATTTACTGTGCTTTATTAACGGGAATTTAGGACGCTCAAATACATGTAATTTCTTAATTAACCTTACAGTATTTACTCTGCTATATAAACGAGAATTTAGGACGCTGAAATTCATGTAATTTCTTAATGAACATTACAGTATTTACTGTGCTTTATTAACGGGAATTTAGGACGCTGAAATACATGTAATTTCTTAATGTACATTACAGTATTTACTCCGCTATATTAACGGGAATTTACGACGCTGAAATACATGTAAATTCATAAATTAACATTAAAGTATTTACTCTTCTATATTAACGAGAATTTAGGACGCTGAAATACATGTAATTTCTTAATGAACATTACAGTATTTACAGTGCTTTATTAACGGGAATTTAGGACGCTGAAATACATGTAATTTCTTAATGAACATTACAGTATTTACTGTGCTTTATTAACGGGAATTTAGGACGCTGAAATACATGTAATTTCTTAATGAACATTACAGTATTTACAGTGCTTTATTAACGGGAATTTAGGACGCTGAAATACATGTAATTTCTTAATGAACATTACAGTATTTACAGTGCTTTATTAACGGGAATTTAGGACGCTCAAATACATGTAATTTCTTAATGAACATTACAGTATTTACTCTGCTATATAAACGAGAATTTAGGACGCTGAAATACATGTAATTTCTTAATGAACATTACAGTATTTACTGTGCTTTATTAACGGGAATTTAGGACGCTGAAATACATGTAATTTCTTAATGAACATTACAGTATTTACTCTGCTATATTAACGGGAATTTACGACGCTGAAATACATGTAATTTCTAAATTAACATTAAAGTATTTACTCTTCTATATTAACGAGAATTTAGGACGCTGAAATACATGTAATTTCTTAATGAACATTACAGTATTTACTGTGCTTTATTAACGGGAATTTAGGACGCTGAAATACATGTAATTTCTTAATGAACATTACAGTATTTACTGTGCTTTATTAACGGGAATTTAGGACGCTGAAATACATGTAATTTCTTAATGAACATTACAGTATTTACTCTTCTTTATTAACGGGAATTTGGGACGCTGAAATACATGTAATTTCTTAATTAACCTTACAGTATTTACTGTGCTATATTAACGGGAATTTAGGACGCTGAAATACATGTAATTTCTTAATGAACATTACAGTATTTACTGTGCTTTATTAACGGGAATTTAGGACGCTGAAATACATGTAATTTCTTAATGAACATTACAGTATTTACTGTGCTTTATTAACGGGAATTTAGGACGCTGAAATACATGTAATTTCTTAATGAACATTACAGTATTTACTGTGCTTTATTAACGGGAATTTAGGACGCTCAAATACATGTAATTTCTTAATTAACCTTACAGTATTTACTGTGCTTTATTAACGGGAATTTAGGACGCTGAAATACATGTAATTTCTTAATTAACCTTACAGTATTTACTGTGCTTTATTAACGGGAATTTAGGACGCTGAAATACATGTAATTTCTTAATGAACATTACAGTATTTACTCTTCTTTATTAACGGGAATTTGGGACGCTGAAATACATGTAATTTCTTAATAAACTTTGCCGTATATTACTAATAAAGTGAATAACACATGTTGTCATACGAGTTGATCCGTATCAGAAAGAGAGAAAATAAAGAGAGAGATAAAGAGAGTGAGAGAGAAGTAGAAAGAGGAAAGAGAGAGAGAGAGGGAAGAGAGAAAGAGAAGGATAGATAGATAGATTGATAGTTAGAGGTATGAACAGACTCGAATAGATAGATAGATAGATAGATAGATAGATAGATAGATAGATAGATAGATAGATAGATATGAACAGACTGGAATAGATAGATGGATAGATAGATTGATAGATAGATAGATTGATAGATATATTGATAGATAGATAGAGAAGTAAAGAGAGAAAGAAAGAGATAGAGGGGGGAATGAAACAAAAGATCTAATGTTTGTTTCAGTCAAATTAAATTCGTTACGAAAACGTCTAATTTATGGAAGTCAAAAAAAAATATATATATTTTGTACTCCTGCTACCAGCCCTGGAACCTCATTTTGATATTTTGCAAATTCTATAATTTTTAAATTATGAATGCAATGGTTATAGATTTCCGGTTCCAATGCAAACCTCATTTATTTCTTATTGTAAAGTAAAAAACTGATATAACATTAATAAATTAAGCGTTGAATAATACTCGAGAAAAAAGTTTTGTTTGATCTTGGCACAGGGCTTTGTTTTAAATTCCTTCCTAAGACGGACAGGCTACATTTACATTACAGATTTTCCCCTATGGCCGGGGGTTAGTTCGGACAAAGGGTTGAACCCATGTGGAGGTGCCCCGACCAAAGGTTGTGGGAGAGATGCCTTTATAGCGGCATGTCATTCCCACTGTTCGAAATGGCCCGACCACGTGTGAATAAAATTAACAGAATAAAACAAACAATAGGGGAGAAAGAAAAATATTATCATTAATTTGAAATTATATTAAAAAGAAAGCGAAGGAATAATAAAGCTAAACACACGAGAATGGTATTTTGTAAAATCAACAATTAGAGTAAACCTTTATATTAAACAAAACAATTTATTTGGCTAAAACATTTCGTAGAGCTATCAGTTACAGAATGGTTGAGTTCATTTTTAAGGAGTGAAAAGTTCCGTTTGTACGAACGTGTACGAGTGAAATGTTCACCTTTGTAGGAATGTGTATATACGAGCGTGTTCGATGTATTTTTGTGGCAATTGTAATGTGTGTGCACCCAAAAGAATAGTTCGTTATTCGTGGTAGGAATTTAAAGAGATTACCTACTTTTTGACTTTTGCCTCCCCCACTTCCTCAGTCGAGTCGGTGGGGGTGGAGGGTCGACGTTCTCCTCTGCGTGCGTTTGGCCGGAAAGCGGAAGAGAAAACAGCGAAAAGAGAGTGTGTGACTTGTTTTAAAGGGAGTCAAATCACGCGTGGTCAAGCTGACCTGTTGGTCTCTGATTGGCCGGAATATTCGGCCAACGTGTTTTCACGAGATAACTTCCTCTTCTCTATCTCAGAGGCGAAGAAGGGTTGAGCAAACAAAGAAAGAAAAGAAGTCGCAACAAATATCCCTTGGCTGGTAGTAGCGTCTGCTACACACCATCAACTAAGACGATAACTACTTAAGTGCCACGTCCCCCTATAAACGGATTAACATGTGTTGCATGCAGTGAATGCAATGGATGATGCGCAGCGAAATATTAGGATGAAAAAACGAATTAGTTTTATCGAGAAACAAAAAACAATTGTTTAAACATTAACAACGTAGTTATTTTGTTTCTGTCTTTTAAAAAAATTTCTTATTTTTTGTTTTTGTTGGGGATGGTGTATCCTACCGGATTCTAGACATCATTCCGCTATTTCAGAGACTCCAAACGAGAGATATTTTTAGGATTCTTTCAGTCATTACAAGTGCAATCGTTTCTAAAAACCCATCTATAATGAAATGTAGTATCAGAACAGATACTACACTTTAATTTTAGCCAAAAGGAAATCCCTCATAAAAAAGGACGGGTATTCTTTTTCTTCTTCTTTTTACTTCAGTCTACCCTAACAAGGGACACTGCCGCTGAGGCGTAAGAGCCGACTGTTGATTAGAGGTCAGATTAAAAGGGACATCCTTGGTAACTCTTTGAAACAATCATTGACAGACTACAAAAAGTTTTGTTGCTTTAGTGATACCATTGGAGCACAGGGTGGAGCAGGTGCTAGGGTTTCCCTACAGACAACATGGTCGTCTTCAAGTCCAATGTTAACAAATATCTGTTATGTCGCCCTGTGAATTAATCATAGTTTTCAATCCTTTCATAGTACTGTTCCAATTGAAAATCTCACTAACCCTTATCCTCGAGTGGCTTTGGCCTTGGTATGCTGAGAATCATTAGTATATGAAAAAGCATTAAAAAGCTTTCCCTCCTCATAACAAAAGATAAGTTTAAACACAGAACCTCAACTTTGACCGTAGACCCTGCCATCACGTCTCCTTTTCTAACATCAGCAGTCTACGTTCCAAACTCCCAGGGGTTGATGAGACTAAACCAGACTTGTTGCGTCTGTTTGAAACAGTCATTGACAGACTACAAAATGGTCGTTTTCAAGTCTAATGTCAACAAATATCTCTCGTGTCCTCCTGTAAATTAATCATACTCTTCAATCCTTTCATAGTACTGTTTCATCATCCAACTGAAAATCTCACTAACCCTATCCTCAAGTGGCTTTTGGCTTTTGTAACTCGTGGAACAATTAGTATGAAACAAATCAAATGGACTTCGCAATCCATCGGATTCCAAACATCATTCCGCTATTTCAGAGACTCCAAACGAGAGATATTTTTAGGATTCTTACAGTCACTTCAAGTGCAATCGTTTCTATCTCTCTTGCACTTGGTTCACCGGGTAGTCTTTGAAATTCTTTTTCATTAGTCCGGTTGCTGTTATAACTGACATGTCTCATATAAAAACCCATATATAATGAAATGTAGTATCAGAACAGATACTACACTTTAATTTCAGCCAAAAGGAAAATCCGTCATAAAAAAGGACGGGTATTCTTTTTCTTCTTTTTTTTACTTCAGTCTACCCTAACAAGGGACACTGCCGCTGAGGCGTAAGGGCCGACTGTGTATTAGGGGTCAGATTAAAAGGGACATCCTAAATGGAGAGTTATGCAACGAGATGTTTGTTCACATTACATTTAAATTTCTGCATATTGGAACAGTCTGGGAAACAGGGAGCATGGAGGGAATTCCAAAGGCAATCTAGCGAGTAAAATTGTATTTTGAGAACTTCCAACTAGTGGAACACGTTACCCAGGGAATGTTTCTCTACAGACTACAACATAATCGTTTTCAGGTCGAATGTCAACAAATATGTGTCGAGTCATCCTGTGAATTAATCATACTCTTCAATCCTTTCATAGTACTGTTCCATCATCCAATTGAAAATATCACTAACCCTCATCCTCGAGTGGCTTTTGACCTTGGTAAGTGGTTATTCATTAGTATATGATAAAAAGCCTTGAAGGGACACATCTAATTAGCAAATTGAACCCCCCTTTTAAAATTAGACAATTTGTGAATATAGTTTTATGATAATTTTGATTCATATTCTTGCATAAATCTCACTAACCCTTATCCTCGAGTGGCTTTTGGCCTTGGTAACTGTTTGAAACAGTCATTGACAGACTACAAAATGGTCGTTTTCAAGTCTAATGTGAACAAATATCTCTCGTGTCCCTCCTGTAAATTAATCATACTCTTCAATCCTTACATAGTAGAGTTCCATCATCCAACTTAAAATCTCACTAACCCTATCCTCGAGTGGCTTTTTGCTTTTGTAACTCGTGGAACAATTAGTATAAAACAAATCAAATGGACTTTGCAATCTATCGGGGGATAATTTCTTATCGCCCCTACAGCCTGTTTCACACAGAAGAGATGTTGCTAGTCTTTCTCTGCTGAATCATTATGTTCATAATAGGTGCTCGAATGGGCTCCCATCCCTGGTCCCCCTGTAAAACATTCACAGCAACAACTCGTCTAGCTACAACCACAGCTAAGAACTTTTCATTTCTCTTTCTCTATTTACGGAAAACAAAACGGAACTTCCATGAACAAAGTTTGTTTCCATCCAGTATCCTATACTTCTACAAAGTCACCATCCGCCGATGCACGGAGTATTGGTGTCACAACTAGGCTGGTGCTCCAACCACTAGTCTCTCCCTCTTAGACAGGGTCCCAAAAAGAGTCGCTAATCTAATAAATCTAGTAACGTCGGTTCTCGCTATCGCTCCAAACACTTTCTCACACCTGAGGCTATTCTCTATCTCTACAAATCCACAATCAGACTATGTATGAAGTACTGTTGTCATATTTGGGCTAATGAATCTCTGTCCCATTTGAGGGTTCTTGATAAGGTGCAGACACGTATCTGTAATTTGATTGCTCCCATCCTTTCTTCTTCCCTGCACCCTCTCGCTTTCTCTCACAGACGTGCTGTTGCTAGTCTCAGTCTTTTCTAAATATATAAAAAATTTTAAAAAAGAAAATAGAAAGTTAGTCTCTTCCTGCTCACTATCTCTTTAAGCTACGAGTTAAATAATATTACTACTATTGTTGATATTTCCTTTTGTTTATAATGGACTATTCCAATATTTTATTTCTTTATTACCTTTGATTATTGTTTCATTTAATCCAGTTAAGACTCAGCTTGTGTCTTTCCTGAGATTCTGATGGATGGCACTGCTCTTGAAGAGAAATCAACTCTGAAACTTCTTGGTCTTTCTCTTTCATCAAATCTATCTTCGAGTTCATACATTAGATCCATTGCTCTTTCTACGTCTCGTTAAGTCGGTTCCCTCTATCGTTCCAAACACTTTTTCACACCTGAGGCTGTTTTCTATCTCTACAAATCTACAATCAGACAATGCACGGAGTACTGTTGTCACATGTGGACTGGTGCACCAACCACTAGTCTTTCCCTCTTAGACAGGGTCCAAAAAACGAGTCGCAAATCTAATAAGTCCCACACTGACTACCAAGCTCCAGTCCCTGTCCCATCGCCGCAGATATTGCATCCGTGTGTTTGTTTTACAAGTACTTCAATAGAAATGTGCTCCGATGAACTTGCTGCTCCCACATCTGGGGAGGTGCCACTCGGAGCACAATATCGACTTCACAATCTAATGGGAGATGATCTCTTCTCGTCCCTACAGCCTCTTTCACACAGAAGAGCAGATGTTGCTAGTCTCTCTCTGCTCTATCGTTATGTTCATGGTAAGTGCTCGACTGAGCTCCAATCCTCCCCCCCTCCTGTAAAACATTCACAGCAATAACTCACCTAGCTACAACGACATGAAAGAATATTCCTCTCTCTCTCCCTCTTTCTCTCTCTCCTTCTCTCTCTCTCTCTCTCTCTCTCTCTCTGTACCAAAAACTAAACAGAATTTCCATGAACAAAGTTTCTTTCCTAGAACATCTCATCTGTGGAACAAAATAACACGAGACTGCTTCCCTACCAACTACTACGGCCTTTTGGAACTCCCTCCCTGCTCCTTGTTTCCCCGAATGTCAGCAAACATCTATATCTGCACAGCTCCCAATTTAGGATGATTCCCTAAAGTTTCACCCTAATTCTCAGTACCCACTTGCCTTGTTTGGGGTGAACTCAGTTAAAAAAAAAATTATTTTTAAAAGTTAACTGTTACATAGCGACCAAATAATAGTCTGTCTTACTAAACCTCTTGTTGAGACGTGCCATTTTGGCTTCTCGGTACTTGTGTCGAAGTAGTCAGAGCTAGGTAGCCCGGTGTAGTAATCGTCTACATGTTGAGAGAGGCAAGAAAAGAGAAAGAGTGAGTAGATATTAATTCCACGTGTATGCGGCAGTAGCCATTTTGGCTTCTTGTCGAAGTCGAACCTAGGGCCAAAGGCCCGGGAAGATGTCTGTT
Organism: Sepiola atlantica; assembly: GCA_963556195.1. Lineage (NCBI taxonomy): Eukaryota > Metazoa > Mollusca > Cephalopoda > Sepiida > Sepiolidae > Sepiola > Sepiola atlantica. Next base: position 11,766,368 of record OY744549.1, on the reverse strand, counting down.
GCGTCTCCAGAGAGGGGACGTGTGTTTGGCAGTGCCAAAAAAGGAAAGAGAGACAAGAGGCTTCTCGTGCCGAAGAAGAAAAAGAGATAGAGCGGATGGGGCTCAAGTGTTTATATAGTTATGCTAGCCATCCGAGATTCGCCTAAGAGAAGGCCACTGATTGGTCAAGCCAAATAGGAAGTAGATTGCTTGAACCAATCAACGAGTATTGATTTACTCCTCTCCAGGAGTTATGCACAAGGTTAGTTTTTATCTTACTCCCATAAGTAAGATGTGACCCAAGGTCGGGTCGGGAAAGTGGCGTTTAAAAATTGCCTGGGCAGTCCCGTCGGCATTCCCCGGTAGGGGCGCCTCAGGCAGTAAGCAATAAACTTACTCCTCCTCCAAGAGGGGAGGCGAAGCCTGGCAAGGTGAACCTCCTAGAACTGCACAGGACAAACCCATAAATCGACGTAAATCAAGCCCCGAAGGCCAAGACAATACCAGTCTATGGGGTGCAGTATCCATCGGAACAGATACTACACTTTGATCTTAGCCAAAAGGCCAATTTGCTTTTGTTGGCGTTGTGTGTTTGCTCGTCTTTGTCCTTGCATTCTCTCCCACAGCAAAAACGCCAGTCATGTGGGTTAGGCGCACTCAGGGTGAATCTGTCACTTCCACCCAGACAAAAGCCAACAAAGGCAAACAAAAGCCAACAAGCTATGAATCATAGAATGTGAATCTATATTAATACACGTCCGTTAAGTGGAGCGACACATAAAAATAATATAAGAAAGGCTGTTTCACGTTACTGCGATCATCAGGAAATATCACATTGCTACTTTAGTTGGCGGTCTACCTGCGTGCATTCATGTACCCGAGCTGCAGTTTGGTTGTTTGGTTGTTTTTGTTTCACGACATATCAACCCTTTTTGGGTTGATAAGTCGTAAAAAAAAAAAAAAAAACAAACCATGATTAGACATTTAAGCATATAAAGAACTTGAAGCATAAAAACCTTCACCAAAATGACCGGATTCAGCATTAAATAACCTGAAAAGGGTTGATATGTCGTAAAACAAAACAAACAAACAAAAAACAACCCGTCTTTTAACACTAACTCTAACCGTAACTCTAACCCTGACTCTAACCCTAACCCTAACACTGCCCCTAACCCTTACTCTAACCCTAAATCTAACCCTAAACAGTACCATAACCATAAACCCAAACCCTAACCCTTATACTACCCTTACCTTACCCCTAACCCTAACTCTAATCCTAACCCCAACTCTAACCCTAACGCTTACCCTAACCCTAACCCTAAATCTAACCCAAACCTAACCCTTACCCTCACCCTACCATTACCATAAACCTAACCGTTACTCAAACCCTAATCCTAACCCTCAGCCGAACTCTAACCCTAACGCTAACTCAAACCTAACCCAAACCCTACCCTAACCTTAACCCTGACTCTCACTTTAACCCAAACCTTACCCTAACCCCAACTCTAACTATAACCGTTACTCTAACCCTAACTCTAACTCTTACCCTTACACTAACCGTAACCTTAACCCTAACCAAAATCCCTGACCCTAAATCTTACCCTTACCCTAACGTTAACGCTAACCCTAACTCTAACCCTTACTCTATACCTAACTCTAACGTTAACGTTAACCCTTACCCTAACCCTTACCCCCAGCTAAACCATAAGTCTATCACACAACCTAAACCATAACCTTAAATCTAACCTACAGTCTAACCCTAACTTTTCCTAACGCTAATCCAAAATCTATGCCTACCCCTAACCAACTCCCTAACTCTTACCAAAACCCTAACTCTAACCCTGACACTAATTCTAACTGTAATACTAACCCTTAATATAAATGTGACAATAACTTAAACACTAAGCCTTACACAAAACGTTACTCAAACCCTAACCCTAACACTTTCTCTAACCCTAACCCTAACACTAACCCTCACTCTCACCGTAACCCTTACTCCCAGCCTAATCCTCAGTCTGACTCTAACCCTAACCCTAATCATAACCCTAACTCTAACACTAACCCTAACCTTAAACCTACTGCTAACGTTAACACTAACCATTACTCTGACCCTAAACCTAACCTTAACTATAACCCTAACCCTAACCCTAACTAAAAATCTAACCCTAACCCTAACCCTAACAATAACCCTAACCCTAACCCTAACCCTAACCCTAACCTCTAAACCAAACCTTATCCTTACCCTAACCCTAACCATACCTCTTAACCTTACCCCAATCCTTACCTTAACATGAACACTAACTCTAACAATTACACTAACAATAACCTAAACGCTTACTCTAACCCTAACCCTAACCCTTAGTCTAACCTAAACCATAACCCGAACTCTATCTCTAAGACTTACTCTAACACTACCCCTAACCCTAACACTAACTCTAATCCTAACCCTAACCAAAACCCTGACTCTAATTCTAACCTTAACCCTAACCCAAACCCTGACTCTAACACTACCCCTTAACTCTAACCCTAACTGTAAACCTGAATTTCACTCTAACCCTAACCCTAACCCTAACCCTAACTCAAACTCTTACACTAACCTTAACCCTAACCCTAACCTTAAATCTAACCCTAAAACCTAACCCTAACTCAAACTCTTACCCTAACCTTAACCCTTACCCTTACCCTAACCCTAAACCCTAACCTTAAATCTAACCCTTAGTCCAACCCTAACTTTTTCCCTAACCCTAACTCTACCGCTAACTTTAACCCAAGCTGTAAGCCTTACGCTAACCTACCCCTAACTCTAACCCAAACCCAAACTCTAACCCTAACCATAACCCTAACCCCTAGACCTAACCATAACCCCTAACCCTAACTTTAACTCTAACACTAACATTTACCCTTATCCTAAGCCTAAGCCTAACTCTAACTATGACTTTACCCTAACCCAAAACCTTACCCTAACCCGTAATCTAACCCTTACTCTAACCCTAATCCTAACCCTAACTCTAACCCAAACTCTAACCCTTACCCTAACACTACCCCTTAATCTAACCATAACCCTAACCCTTACCCTAACGCTAACATTAACTAAAACCCTAACCTTTACCATTACTTAAACACTAATTTTAACCCTAACTATTACTTTAACTCCAACCCTTACCCTTACCTAAACTCTAACCCTAACACTAACCCTAACCCTTACTCTAACCCTAACCCTAACCTTAACTCTAACCCTAACCCTAACCCTAACTCTAACCTTAACCCTAACTCTAACTCAAACCGTAAGTTTTACCCTTACCATAATTCTAAACCTAACTCTGACCCTAACCCTAACCTTAAACCTAACTCTAACCCTAAGTCTAAACTTACCCTAACTTGTAACTTTTACCCTTACCTTAATCTTAACACTAACCCTAAACTTAACTCAAATCTGTAACCCTAACGCCAACCCTAAAATTTACACTAACCCTAATTCGAAACCTAACCATAACCATTACCCTTACTCTTACCCTAACCCTTACCCTAACCCTAACCCTAACCCTAACCCTTACCCTAACCCTTACTCTAACTCATACCCTAACTCTCACCCTAACTCTAGCATTTACACTTACCCTAAAACTAACTATAAGCCTAACGTTAACAATAACCCTAACTCTAACCCTATTTCTAACTCTAACCTTAACGCTAACGCTAACGCTAACCCTAACCCTAACCCTTACTCTAACTCTTACACTAACTCTAACTCTAACCCTAACCCAAACATTAAACCTAACCGTGACAGAAACCCTAACCCTTACCCTAACCTTAACCATGATAGTAACCCTAATGCTAACCCTAAATCTAACACTAACTCTAACTTTGATCTAGATTAAACTGTAACATCTAACCCTAACTCTAACTTTAACTCTAACCCTAACCTTTACCATTACTTAAACCCTAATTATAACCCTAACTGAAATCCTTACCTAACCTTAACTATTACTCTAACCCCAACCCTTACCGTTAACCTTACTTAAACTCTAACACTAACACTCACCCTAATCCGAACCCTAACTCTAACCCTAACCCTAACTCAAACCCAAAACCTAACTCTAACCCTAACCCTAAGTCTTACTCTTACCATAATTCCAACCCTTACTCTGACCCTATCCCTAACCTTAAAGGTAACTCATACCCTACTCCAAACCCAAACCCCTAATCCAAAGTCTAATCCTTAACTCCTAAACCTAATTCTAACTTTAACGCTAACTCTTACCCTAATCTTAACACTTACCATAACCCCTACTCTAACTCATACCCTAACTCTCACCCTAACCCTAGCATTAACCCTTACCCTAACACTCACTATAAGCCTAACGTTAAAAGTTACCTTAACTCTAACCCTAACTATTACTCTAACTCTAACCTTAACCCAAACCCTAACTCTAACCCTTACTCTAACTCTTACGCTAACGCTAACTCTAACCCTAACTCAAACTTTAAACCTATCCTTAACCCTAACCCTAACTCGTAACCTAACTCTAACCCTAACTCTAGCCCTAACCCTTACTGTAACACTAATTCTACCCCTAACCATAAACCTAACTTTAAATCTAACCCTAATTCTAACCCTAACCTTAACTATAATCCTATCCTTAACACTAACCCTAACCTTTACTCCAAACTCTAAACCTAACCTTAACCCTAACACTAACCAAAACCGTAACACTAACATTACCCCTAACACAAACCCATACTCTTACCGTAAACCTAACCCTAACCCTTACTCTAACCCTAACCCTAACCCTAACCCTAACTCTAACCCTTACTCAAACCCTTAATCTAACATTAACCCTTACCCTAATCCTAACCTTGACATAAACCAATACTCTAGCTCTAACCCTAACTCTAAATCGAACTTTAACCCTAACATTAACCCTATCCCTAACACTAACTCTAAGCCTAACGTTAACAGTAACAGTAACCCTAACTCTAACCCTAACTATAACCATAACTCTAACCCTAATTCTAACTCTTACCTTAACTCTTACTCTAAGTCTAACTCTTACCCTAACCCAAACATTAACCATAACCGTAACCCTAACCTTAACCATAAATCTAACCCTAACCCTAACGCCAACCGTAATAGTAACCTTAATCATAACCCTAACCCGTATTCTAACCCTAACTCTAACCTTTACCCTAACCATAAACTAAACTCTAACCCTAACTTTAACTTTTACCCTAACCCTTAATCTAACTCTAACCCTAACCCTAACCCTAACTCTAACTCTAACTCTCACCCTAACCCTAATTCTAACCCTAACTCTAACTCGAACCCTTACTCTTACCCTGACCGTAACCCTCACACTAACTCTTACTCTTAGATTAACCCTAACTTTAACCCTTACCTTTATTCTAACCCTAATACAAATCCCAACCCTAACCTTAAACCTTACCCTTACTCTAACCCTAAACCTTACCCTAACTATAACCCTTATTTTAACCCTAACCCTTACTCTAACTCTAACTGTTAACCCTGAACCTGACTTTTCTTCAAACTCTCACTCTAACTCTAACCCTTATTCTTCCACTACATCTCACCCTAACCCTAACCCTAACTTAAACCCAAACCTTAACCCTAACTCTATTACGAACCCTAACTGAATTTCTAACCTTAAACCCAACCCTAACCGTAACTCTAACTAACTCTAACCCTAATTCTAACTCTAACCTTTACCCTAACCCTAAACTCTGACTCTAACTCTAACACTTAAACTAACCTTTACCTAAACCCTAACCCTAAGTCTAACCCTAAGTTTTTTCCTAACCTTAACCTTAACGCTAATCCTTACCCTTACTCTTTCCATAACCCTAACCATTACTTTAACTCTAAATCTAACCCTAATAGTAACCCTAACGTTAACGCTAACCCTAACCCTAACCGTAACCTAACCCCTTACTCTAAACCTTACCCTAACCCTAAACGTAACTCTAACCCAAACCATAACTCTACCCTAACTCTGAGCCCAACCCTCGCTCTTACTCTAACCCTAACCCTAACCCTAACTTTAACCCTAACCCTAACCTACCTTCTAACTGTAACCCTAACCCTAACTCTAACTATAATCCTATCTCTTACTTTAACCCTAACCCTAATCCTGTCTTTAACCCTAATCCTTACACTAACCCTAACTCTAAACCTAACCCTAACCCAAACTCCAACCTTGAACCTAACCCTAACTCTTACCCTAACTTATCCACTTACTCTAACCCTTACCCTAAACCTTTTCCGTACTCTAACCCTAACCTTTAACCCTTATCCTTAACCCTAACACTAACCCTAATTTTACCCCTAATCCTAAACCCTCACATTAATCTAAACCTAAACCCTAACCCTAACCCTAACCTTAACCGTAAACCTTACTTTTACCTTAACCCTAACGTCAACCCTAACCCTAACTCTAACCCTAACCGTAACCAGAACCCTAACTCTTACCCTAACATTTACCCTAACCCTAACCTTTACCCTAACCCTTACTCTAACCCTTATATTAAACTTAACCTTAACGTTAATAGTAACCGTAACTCTAACCCTAACCCTAACCCTAACCCTTACCCTAACCCTTACTCTAACCCTAACCGTAACCCTTACATGGCTCCTGATGGAAAGTTCTACCTTCTTGCGTGAACATAAAAAAGCATAACCAATTTTCGCACAAGAAATTAAGACAATGAAAGACGGATGAGAACTCAGATGTGGAGAAAGTATATTTGGATGTTGAGGCTATTGATGCCGTCTAGGTATTTTGTAACGTTTGTTTGCCATTCGAGTGCAGGGTGGGTCTAGTCCTGGTGTGATTGCAAGAATTAGTAGGAGTGGATGCAATTAGTTTAGAGAACTCCTGCCATTACTAACCAGCAGAGCGTTACCACTGTCAACCAAGGGAAACGTATATTAGGATATGTGTATGCATTGTGCCGATCTATCAAAATGAAACGTGGCCAGTAAGGGTTGAGGACATGCGTTGCATGGAGATAAATAACATGATGATGATACGATGGATTTGTAATGTGAATCTTAAAGACAGACTCAGTTCTTTTGACCTCAGAGGAATATCACATCTGAAGAGTATAGGCGTATGTGTTCAGAACAAGAGATTTTTTTTTAGTTTAGCGACATTGAATGAATATAAATAAGATTTCTTAGGTTAGTAGATGTAGAACAGTTAAGGTAGCAGGGTCAGTTAACAGAGGAATGTAATGGAAAACATTGAAGAAAGTCATAAAAATGAACTGAAGAGAAAGAGGGATGAATAAAAACCTGGTCAGAGATAAGTTAGTTTGGAAGTCAATTTCTTAAAGCCGTCCAACACATACTAATATGTAAAATGGACGTAAAACCATATGATAGTGATGATGATGATGATGATGATGATGATGATGATGATGGTGATGATAGTGATAATGACGGCAACGATAATGATAATAATGATGATGGTGATTATGATGACGGTGATGATGATGATGGTGGTGGTGATGATTATGATGGTGATGATGATGGTGGTGATCATGATGACGATGATGATGATGATGGTGGTGGTGATGGTTATTATGATGATGATGGTGATGATGGTGATGATGGTGAGGATTGTGGTGATGGTGATGATGATAATAGTGGTGGTGATGGTTATTATGATGTTGATGATGGTGATGGTGGTGATGGTGATGGTGGTGATGGTGATGGTGATGATGGTGGTGATGATGGTTATTATGATGATAATGATGACGATGATAAGTATGATGATGATGTTGATGATGATGATTATGGTAGTGGTGATGGTTATTATGATGATGATGATGATGATAGTTGTGATGGTGACGATGATGGTGGTGATGGTGGTGATGATGGTGGTGGTGATGGTGATGATGATGATGGTGGTGGTGATCGTTATGATGATGATGATGATGGTGATGATGGTGATGATGATGATGATGATGATGATGATGATGATGATGATGATGATGATGATGATGATAGCAACGATGACGATGATGGTAATGATGAAGATGATGATGATGATGATGATGATGATGATGATGATGATGATGATGATGATGATGATATGAGTATTAATTAATTGATGTGAATGTAGAACAGTTGAGGAAAGATCAAGGGAGATAAATACATTTCTTGGCCAGTTTGGTGATACGATTGGGGCACAGAGTGGATCAGGTGCAAGAATTAGGAGTGGATGGAATAAGCTCAGGTGAGAGTTACCACTGTCGACCAAGGGAAGAGTCTATCAGACATGTGCACACAGTGAGATGATGTATGAAAATGAAACATGGCCGATGAGGGTTGAGGACATGCGTTGCATGGAGAGAAACGATATGAGAATGATAGGATTGATATTTAATGTGAATCTTTAAGACAGGCTTAGATCGGAAGACCTCAGAGAAACATTAAATTTGGACAATACAATGAGATGTGTGCAGAACAGGAGACTTTGTTGGTATGGACACGTTGAAAGAATGAATGAGATGTAGAACGGTTGAGGTAGCAGGTTCAGTTCAAAGTAAAAGGTCAAAGAAAACATGGGAGGAAGTGATAAGGATGGACTTCAGAGAAAAAGGGATAAATAAAACCTGGCAGAGATGGATTAGTTTAGGAGTTAATTTCTAAAAGTCGTCCAACACATGCGAGCATGTAAAACAGACGTCAAATCGATGATGATGATGATGATGATGATGATGATAGAATGGATGAGAGTGAGTGGGTTAGTAAATGTGAACAGTTGAGGTAGCAGGGTCAGTTTTGCAGGGGAGGGCCAAGGTAAAGATGGGAGGAAGCGATAAGGATGAATTTGAGACAGAGAGGGAAAAATAAAGACCTGTCCAGAGATAGGTGTAGAGGTCAATTTCTAAAAGCCGTCCAACACATGCCAGCATGTAAAGAAATTATAGATGCTGCTGCTCCTGCTGCTCTTGCTGCTCCTGCTGATGTCACAAAGCCAGTTTTAAGGCAGCTATTTTGGGTCAGACAATCGTCACGCATTCTAAATGATGTGACCTGCACAGCTGAGAAGGCTCCTTTATCTAATTGCTTTGAGAAAAGCCTGTTACGCAGACCGTGGCATATTTATGACCCATTGTGCGTGGAATGCTTTCAATTGTGTAAAGTTTTCGTGGATCCGACAATTTGTGATCTGGACGTCCACCTGTCTGATTTGTTTTCTGTATCCGTTAATTTGCGATTTGAACAAACTTACGTCACGCGATACATTTCAATTGAATTTGGTTTGATCTTCCATTTAGAATGAAACCTATCTTTTGTGTTTACTGTTTTAGATCGGATGACATGCACATATTTAAAATTCAAATTAAACATGACCAAGTAATATATATATATATATATATATATATATATATATATATATATATATATATATATATATAGGTTTTCATGGTAAACAACTGATGATCCCTTAAAATAGTGTTAGAAATAAACTAATATAATAACTGTAAAAAATAAATTGACTTACATGAGTGATTTTCCACTGGAAAACTTGGGACTATAAGTTTTTTTCTTCTTTTTTTTTTTAATATAGTTTTAATGGTTGAGAAACTTCCGAGACTATATATATATATATATATATATATATATATATATATATATATATATATATATATATATATATATAATGAAAATAGTATTATCTGTCATGTAAGACGGAAAAAAAAAACAATGTAGACATGTTGGATAATGGCTCTGTGGGAACGGACACATTTTGAGTTGTATCTATTGAAAATCGTTTGGTTTGGCTTGCACGATTTAGTGCGGGTGGACCCGTACAGTCGCGTGCGGAATAGGGCTGTTCTCACAGTATGACCTGGATGAACTGTATGGATTCAACAAAAAGTATGTTTTTGGGTTTCTATGTTTGATGTTATGTATTTTTATGTATTTGTGTATATAATTTTATATATTTTCAAAGCGTAATTTTATTACCTGTAGTAGTATAACTGCGGTAATGGTCCTCTGAAGAGAAGAATTATCTTTGAAAACTCATGAGCTAAGAACTTAAGGATACTTTGCTTGAACTCTAATAAAATTTGATTGACACCTTATTTTATTACTTCATTTTATATTATAATATATATATATATATATATATATATATATATATATATATATATATATATATATATATATTGTCTGTGTGTATTAAGGCAGCATTTTTTCATTTATGTAAACATTGTTAAAAATAACAGAATTCGTCTGTTTAATTATACCTTTTTTATTTTTTTCAATTTGTTCTGATGGTCTGTTTGGTATTAAAATTAAAAAATTAAAAAAATGTTCCATAGGTTTAACGTACGTTTTCGATTCTTCGTTGAATCATCCTCATGTGTCAAAACAAATGAACAAAAAAGCTGGAGAAAGAAGAGAATTTAAAAAAGACAGCGGAGAAACGCGCAGAGAACGTTTTTTTCGCATTGCTCCAGGAAGTCGTTGACGATTTAAATTCAGCAACGCTGGATGGCATCACAGAACAAAATCGCATTACGTTAACTATTTTAAAATGTTACCACTGGTTTCATATGTGATGTTGTTAAGTTTAGGTTGTTGTGTTTTTATGTAGATAGCTTCCAGTATTTAAATTTTTTAAAAATCTGTTTCAGAATGTATAATTTTAGTGTTATTAACTAGAATGTGTCTTAAATCAGAGGGAGGGCAGTTATATATATATATATATATATATATATATATATATATATATATATATATATATATATATATATATATATATATATATATATGTAAAGGAGTAAGGCTACCAACATTTGTAGAATGTTTTTTTCAACATTTATTTATTATTTTGTTGTTTTTTCAACATTTATTTATTATTTTGTTGTTTTACCATTTTATGATTTTATATATAACGCGTTTCAAGCGGTGGCCCGCTTTCATCAGATATGAAAATCAATTTGAAGAAATGTCTTTCGATTCGAGCAAATGTTGTTTCATTTGAGGAATTTGTTATTGTTTTTGCGCATGCGTGGGTTTGCGGGTGTGTGGGTATCTTTTATTTTTATTTTTATTTTTTATTTGTCATTTTTCCTGCTTCTCTTGGTCAAGTGCGTGTTACCCATCCATGATCCATCGGTCATCCCAGCCTCCTAGGCTGCGAGAATTTCTTTTGAAATTTAATACTTTTTATTGCTTTTTGTCGTCTCCAAAATGAAGTGGTGTCTGCGTGCGCGCGCCTGTCCGTATGCGTGTGGTCTAATCTTGAGTCTTGTGAATAGGTGAGCGATACATACACATACACACACATAAATACGCACACACACCCAATCATAAAATGGTAAAACAACAAAATAATAAATAAATGTTGAAAAAAAACATTCTACAAATGTTGGTAGCCTTACTCCTTTACATATATACTTTTCTCTCGTTGGAACTGCACTAATACTGCACTACCCTCTTTTCTATATATATATATATATATATATATATATATATATATATATATATATATATATATATATATATATATATATATATATATATATATATATATATATATACTGTAAATATTTTTAAATATTAAAGTGTTTTTATACCTACAAGCGATATCGTTTCGGATTTTCTGCCCTCATCAGTTGCATGGGATCGAACTCAATTCGTATATCCAGACTAGAATCACGAGACATCTATGCCCACGCGGCCACGAGAAATTGTCAGAGACGGTAATTGAAGTTAACGCAGTCTTACCCAAAGGGCGGGGCAATTGTGTTGTTCGACACTCAATCGGAACTTTGCATAATCACTGGTGATAGCAAGCAACCTCGTAACTCCAAACAGGGCCCTACTATTAAGACTGTTAAATTTTTAAGGGGCATTAACTGTAAATATTTTTTAAATATTGAAGTGTTTTTATACCTACATACATATATATTTTAAAATATTAAAGTGGTTTTGTACCTTTCGGCTCCGGGAAGTGTTTTAGAGCTTCGCCGGCATCCAACCACTATGCCAAACGTCGCCGATTGTTATAGAGGATCCACTTTTCATTACACGTCACAATTTGCTTGAGAAATGGGCAGTTTCTGTTGCGCAGCAAGAGCGTAGAAGACACCCCAAAACGACGATTTTTGTAATTATCGTTCAATTCGTGCGGCACCCATTTATCCAGCTTTTTTGACTTCCCTATTTGCTTCAAATGGCGAACGACTGTTGAGTGGCCGACCTCGAGTTCATCAGCAACTGCTCGTGTGGTTTTGCGAGGATCGGCTTCAATTAAGGCTTTCAGATCTTCGTTATCAACCGCAGTCGGCCGGCCTTGACCGTCTTCATCTTCGAGGCTCTCGTCACCATTGCGAAATTTCTTGAACCACTTTTGTGCCGTACGTTCGTTAGCCAAACGCATTATTGATGTCACGAGCTGTCTCGCCAGCTTTTCGGTCTAGTTTGAACTGGAACAAGAATATCGTGCGGATTTCAATTTTGTCCATGCTGTCGAAAAGCCTGCAAAAACAATAAATGAAGATATTAAAAATGGAAACGAATAACACGATTCGATAGAGCAGAAAATGCTCTTTAAAATGATCTATAACAACGTAATATTTATCAATACGTTAATTCAGAAAACATATATAAATATAACATATGTGATAAAACGCCATTGTTTTTTCACCAACCTAATATATCACGAACCCAAAACAGGTAAGTAACCTCTCTAATTCCAGGTACGACTAGGACACAGTCAAAACACAAGAATGCAGTAATGAAAAGATGGTGGTTCTCGGAGCTGGAATTAAGGGAAATCAAACAAAAGATGACGTAACAGATCAAGAAATACCCCATAGACGAAACCCCACAGGTAGAAGACGGGCAAAACACAAACACTGAAACTGAAGACGTCGAAAACTATGAAATCACAGAACTCACAGAGGAAGAAGCAAGAGAAGTCGAAAACATCAAACTGTTCATGACCGAGAACAAAACAAAACTCCCATCCCTAAGGAAAGAAGATTGGAAGAAATAAGAATTAGAAATAGAGAAAGTAAACAGACTCCTCGCGTACATCTCAAAATATACTACTACAGAACTAAACAACTTGATATATGCGGGGGCAAGATCAATAAGTATGAAACTAAAAAGAGGAAAAAAAGACTGGCCAAAAGAATGGACCGACAAAGCCTGGACAAGAAATCAGATTGGAATCCCAGATCACCAAACTTCGAAAAGAAGCTAAGACTGTAAACAAGATGAAAGAGAATAGGAATGGAAGAGCGGAAATCTGACTCGCAGGACAGATTAAATTAGAAACATGAAGAACTAAAACAAACGATAGCAGCAATAGCCGAAAGACTGAGACGACAGCACAAACAGAACAATGAGAGTCAGTTTTACAAAAACGTAAACAGAGAAAGAACAACAACAGAACAACGGGACCCAACACAAACAAACACTTCTGGAGCAAGATATGGGAAAAGCGTCAAAAACACAACAAAAATGCCAAATGGCTGAAAAGCATAAAAGATGAACTATAGGAGATTGAATAAGAAACAGAAACAGAAATTAATGAAGAAACAATTAAGATAACCCTAAGGAAAATGGCAAACTGGAAAGCACCAGGGCACGATGGGATACACGCATACTGGTTTTGAAAGACCGGCAAAACATAAACACTGAAACTCAAGAATAACAGAATACAGAGGAAAAAAAACAAGAGAAGTGGAAATCATCAAACGATTCATGCCCGAGAACAAAACAAAACTCCCATACCTAGGGAACGAAGATTGGAAGAAATTTAAATTACAAACAGACTCCTCGCGTACATCTCAACAGATACTATCACAGACCTAAAAACTTGATATACAACGGAGGCAAAATCAATAAGCTTAACTTCTTTCCGATCATCAGTATGGATTTAGGCAAGCACGGTCTACTGCGGATATCCTAACGGTCATCTCCGAACGCATATACCATACACTATACAAGGCAGGTGAAGCTCAGGCGGCAGCGCTTGATATATTCAAAGCCTTTGACAATATCTGACATAAAGGTCTTCTCATAAAAATGAATTCATATGGTATTACTGGACGAATATTTAATATAATTAGATCCTTCCTATAAAAAAAAGATCCAGGTTGTCCTCGATAGCCGTTCATCCAAAACAACATGACAAAATGCAGGTGTACCCAGGGATCGATCCTTGGACCTGTATTATTCCTGATTTTTATAAACAACCTCAATGATGACAATGTGTCTGAGATGGGTATATTTACTGACGATACTACACGCTCTACTCTCGTCATGTGGGCAAAACGGATGCATACATATCCGAGGCAATGGCTGAATCCTTAGAAAGTGACCTCCACTCTGTAGTGGAAGGGGTCATAAATGGATGGTAAGCTTCTTTCCTTCAATAACTACAAAAAACCTCTTCAACCACCAATTGCCATGGCAAATAACACTCTACCTGAGAGTTCAACGTTGAAACTCCTCGGTTTAACATTCACAGGTAACATAAATTGGAACAAATACATAGAAGACATTGTCAAGGCTGCTGCAAAGAAAGTGAGCTCCCTCTACCGAGCTAGAAAACTTCTCACACCTGCCAATATCCTATATCTTAACAAAGCCACCATCCACCCATGCATGGAGTATTGTTGCCACATCTGAGCTGGTGCACCATCCACTAGTCTCTCCCTCTTAGACAACGTCCAAAAAAAGTATCTAATCTAATAGGCCTATCACTATCACCCAAAATTCAGCCTCTGTCCCATCGCCGCAATGTTGCATATTTGTGCTTGTTTTACAAGTACTTTAATGGAATGTGCTCCGATGAACTTGCTACTCTGGTGCCTCCTTGACGTAAATACACTCGGCAATCAGCTAAATTCCATCCATTCATTGTGGAGGTCTCCAGATGCCGGAGAGCCTTCTACTCCAATAGCTTCTTCCCTCGTGCTGCCAGCCTTTGGAACTCCATCCCTGATCCCTGTTTCTTTGACTGTACCGGCGTGCAGAAATTAAAAACTAATGCAGAGCTTCAAATTCTTAGTATCACCTTACGTCTACAGAACTTAGTTAAACAAATTATATTAAGTTTGGTTACATGTTCAATACGAATGGAAATCTTAAATCTTAAATTATATTAAAATGTAAAATGATAATTCTCCATTCTCTCAATACACTGTTCCGAATATATACTAGCGCCTCCAATCATCGTAAATCCTTCGTAGGGCCCGCCACATTGTCACCGTCATATTTCCAGCTGGACGTAAAGCGCAAATATTTATGAGTAAATAATAATAAAATTTAACGCATGTCAGACAGTGATTTTATTTCGACCTTAAATGTCCTCTTTCAGGTCTGGGATAAAAGATATATATTTTTATTCTCCGTTTTCTCACAAATTACCGGGAGCTCGTCATTAATTCCTTTTACCATCTCTCAATCAGAGATCGGCACAGGAAAATACACAAGAAAAATGTCTTTCATTTGAAGACTACATAAAGAAATCGTCCGTTCGGCTCGCTTCCAAAACCCAGACTGGAAAAACTCTGTTTTCCACACAAAAGCCTGTGACGTCACAGAACCCCTATGCGCATGTTCACCTTGAACCCTTGACCTGAAGTCTCGTCAACGTGGTGGCCCTGTCAACGCTTGTGAGCTCCGACTGTGAGAACCAGTTTTATTTTTCACCTCACTAAATCGCGCAAGCCGAACCAAACGATCTCCCACATACGTCCACTTCAAAATGCGTCCGGCCTCACAGGGCCATTATCCAACAGTATCGAGCTATGAGTTAACATGTTTTAATACGTTTACTTTTGTTTATGATGGGCTATTCCAATCTTTTGTATCTGTTCGTATACGTAAGTATAGATAAGACTAAACTTTAGTTTCTTCTAATATCTTCTTCCTTTTACACAAGACCTTAACCCGTTCCACTTCTACCAAAACTCTATTTATAGGATAAATACGTAGCTGAAACATGTATGCATATATGTAGCAAAAAATGTTTGTATAAATAAAACTTTATACCTTTCTTTCTCTATCTATCTATCTATCTATCTATCTATCTATCTATTTGTATACATAAATATATGTCTATATACATATTTTAAAGAAAGAAAGATGAAGATTAAAAACTGTACAAAATTACATAAAGTTACATAAATTAATACAAATTTTATTACATCGAAAGTTCAGATGCAAGGAGTTACATTTATCCTTAAACCATGGTTTTTCAAAGATGAAACTCTTCTCGTCAGAGGATAAAATCTGGTAATATGGTATTTATAACAATTAAATATTACCTAGTTCCATTTCACTTTGATAAATTGAAGTAAAAAAACAAAAAAGGTTGGGGATAAAAAATAAAAGGCCGGGAAGTAAAAAATTGCGAAGTGATTTTTGAAGACGAAAGGGACGTTATGGTGTAGATAGTTAATAGTAAAAGTAACAGTTTGTAGAATTGAAGAAAGTTTTTTCTTTAAAATTGATTGCTCTACTCAACGTATTGAGCTTTATTTTATCGAGATAGATCACTCTACGATATTTCACTTATCGTTAATTCTATTATCATTAGTGTCTATATACATATATAAATATATTGAGGACGACACACACATTATGTAGGCAGATGGCTCCTACACAACAAATCATAATGGAGTGTGCAGGTACCTCCACAGCACCAGCTGTAAGAAACTGAATATCAGGTGTAGCAGCAGGCCCTGGGAATATCTACCTGAGAGAACTGTGGAGAATGAGACATACACCATCCATTATGACCATGAAATCCCCACAGCTATCTATCTGGAAAACGCAGCTGTCAAACCTGACATTGTCATATGGAACAAGAGAGGGAGAGAGAGATAGAGAGAGAGAGGGAGAGAGAGAGAGAGAGTGAGTGGCAACTTTGGTTGTGGTGAGTGTCCCTAATGATGGGGGCCTAAACAGAGCTGAAAGGGAGAAAATAATAAAATATCAAGGTCTAATGTATGATATGAAAAGAAACTGGAACCTCAAAGAGATCTCCATCATTCCAGTTATCATAGGAGCCACTGAACCCATGAACAAGTATTTGGCAAGTATACCAGGTGAACCATGTGCAAGAGAAATCCAAACAACTGCACTTAAGGGAACAGCCAGAATCCTGAAAAGAGCTCTCGGTTGGAGTCTGTAAATAGCGGGTGAACGTATGGCATTTGGAAGCCACTGGAAGAGTCCAACGTTCAAACACCTCGGCTTAACAGGTAAAATCAATTGGAGCAAATACATAGAATAAATTGCCAAGGCTGCTGCAAAGAAAGTGGCCTCTCTTTACCGAGCTAGAAAACTTCTCACCCCTGACAGTGTCTGATATCTACGTCCGTTGGAATTTGTTCCGATTAACTTGCTGCTTTGGTGCCCCCCTAGACAAACCCGACTATCAGCTAAATTACATCCATTCACTGTGGAGGTCCCCAGATGCCGAGGAGCCTTCTACCCAAATAGCTTCTTTCCTCGAGCTGCCGGGCTTTGGAACTCCCTCCCTGCTACCTGTTTCCCCGACTGTACCGACATGCAGAAATGTAGAACGAATGTGAACAAACATCTCTCTCACAGCTCCCATTTTAGGATGACCCCCCCTAAACTTTCAAACTATTTCTTAGTAGCCCATTACGTCTACAGTGGCAACTTGCATTGTTTGGGATGAACTAAGTTTTAAAAAATATATAAATATAAAGGAGAGTAGAAAGCGGACTTTAGGTTTACTTTCGGCAGCCTTGTAACTCTCGCTTCCCTTATTTTGTCCTTTAGTCCTTATATTCCATGAGCGATGTTTCTGACAAAGGGATAATAATTGCTGTTTTCTGGGTCAGAATCTATCCATTCTATATAACATTTATTATTGTTATTGAAGTTGTATATTTTAAGCTTCTTACATGAAGTGGCTTCATGCTTTGTCTGGAGCGATTCCCTTCATATATATATATATATATATATATATATATATATATATATATATATATATATATATATATATATATATATATTTGTTTATCTACATACGTATAGGTTTCATCTTTCCGGAATCATCAGTGCAGAGATAATTATACAATCTGGTCGCAGGATTCGAAACCCCGGAACACGAATCAAATTTTAAACTCGAATTCCAACGCCCTAGCCCACGCGGCCACAGTAAACAACTATATAACTCCGTTAGAGTGTGAAAGTAAAACGGCAATATATATATATATATATATATATATATATATATATATATATATATATATAGATTATTATTATTAAACGATAATTTAATTATCGTTATAATTCTACACTTAAATAGTATATATATATATATATATATATTAAGATGCAGTAAATTGCATTATTAGTCGCCTTTAACTTTATAGCAAGTATTTTTCGTTAATATATATATATATATATATATATATATATATATATATATATATATATATATTTGTTGATGATTTTATTCCATTAATTGTGACAAAATATATTCTGTTTCATTAACACTCGCAAAGAGCGTCAACTTTTCAAGCTATAATGGAATTAAATGGCAGAGACTTTAAATTCACCTCATCATTAATACCCTAAATTAAAATTATCAAACATTTTTATCTACACGATAATTACCTATTACAAGAAAAATGACAGTTATAACATTATGATTATAATTCTATTCTCATTTTAAATTTACCCCCCCCCCCCTGCCCCCCGCCCTAGCTGGAATTGAGGTCACGATGACCAAGACACGAGAGAACCTCCCACGCAACTTTTTGAAACATGACTTGATGGAGTCTCCCCCTCTCCCCCCTCCCTTCTCATGTCCCCGTTATAGGCAGAGAACCATCTCTGCCCCCCTCCCCCTAATGCATCTTCAATTTCCGGTTGAGGTGAATTTAAAGTCTCTGCCATTTGATTCCACTATAGCTTGAAAAGTTGACGCTCTTTGCGAGTGTTAATGAAACAGAATATATTTTGTCGCAATTAATGGAATAAAATCATCAACAAAAAAATATATTTTGCTCTGAATTTTCATTGAGCACTCTCATAAACCCGGTTTCAACTTCCTTCGGATTTATACCCCCTGGATATTTGTAACAAGTTAATTATATATATTGAAATTGAAAAAAAAGGTTCTGTTATTTATAACAATGTTTGCATAAATAATATATATATGTGTGTTTAGGCAGCAAGTTATTACTAAAACAGGTTTTATAAAACAACAATACAATACAAATATAACAAGACAAAAGTAAACATACAGTAATAATCAACCCAACTACTCTTTTCCTTCAAGATATAAACACAATAACTCACGTATTCTCATTTATAATTAATAAAAACCTACTCCTGATGACGACCAAGAAGGTCGAAAGCGCTAGAAAAAATGGTCGAATTACGAACAATCGGCGAAATACTATATGGACTGCCACCTGAAACCCGAAAGATTGCTCGACGATTCGAAAACCTAAAAAAAGTTATGCAAACATGAACATTCCGTGTTGTTTGAGTAAACAAATATTATATATATATATATATATATATATATATATATATATATATAATTAACTTGTTACAAATATCCAGGGGGTATGAATCCGAAGGAAGTTGAAACCGGGTTTATGAGAGTGCTCAATGAAAATTCAGAGCAAAATATATATTTTTTGATTTTATTCCATTAGTTGCGACAAAACAAGTTTTGTTTCATTGGTGCGAATAGCGACCAACTCATCGGGCCGGCGAAAGGAATTCAAAGGTTTTGAATTCCTTTCGCCGGCCCGATGAGTTGGTCGCTATTCGCACCAATGAAACAAAACTTGTTTTGTCGCAACTAATGGAATAAAATCAATATATATATATATATATATATATATATATATATATATATATATATATATATATATATTAAGATAGATGAAAGAAGAGGGATAAACATGTACGAATGACAAATTTATTTCAACTTCGATTGTTCAATGCAAGGTGTACTCGATAAAAACATGTTTAATATTCTATCCTTAAGCCAAGGCTTTTCAAAAATTAAAATCTTATCATAAGAGGAATTATATAGATAGATAAGTGAGCAGTGGAAAAGCCAAAATTCAAAATTTAAAAAATATTAAGTAATGGAGAGTGAGAATGTGCGTGTAAAAAGATATGAGGTCTGTCCAGTTGGTAAATGTCCGTTGATAAGGTATCCAGAAAAATTTCTTCCGAATAAGTGCGTTCCACTTACAATTGAACTAAACATCTTTTTATTGGATTTACTTCATTCTTGAACTTTTTCAATGTTGCCTTCACGAAAACCCTTCTTTTCCATCTTTAAATCTCCTTTCACAGATTGCAACGACGATATCTTTATTTTCCTTTGTAATATAAACGCGTTGCGTGGACTCTTAAAGGTAAAGGAGTGTTTCTGGAGCAGTAATCTTAGTAACAGATTTAATATAAGTCTTCCATTTCAGGTCTGTATATCTTGATACCGCGTCATGGAACCACTTATAACATGGTACTCCACTCTGTTCCTGTCTCACTGCTCACGCCTCTGGTTCTCTACACAGAAATCTTGCCAGACCGTGAACATTCTCTGGCCGATCGTCGTAGTGGCAATAAAAAAGATATGTCGGTCGAAATTCCTCCAGACCAGGATGATGTCGATGATGATGATGGCTTCGTGATTCTGTGAAGGCAAAGGTTATTCAAGCAGAACAAAGCATGGTATGAACGTAATTATTAACGAAGATAAAAGAATTGTTTTAACTTTGAAGTAATGTCTATCGTAAATATCTTTTACATTCAACTATTTTGTTCTCTTAGTGCGTGCATACAATCGCTATTAAAGTCCTAAACTATGTTAAGAAAAACGATGTGAGTTTCTCCGGCTCTTTGTTCATACTTGAAGCCGGCACAGAGCTCGGTTCGCGACCGGCGCCTTTGCCGTGTAAGTGTGATCTGTTTTCTCATTCTAACTCAAAGTCCTTTCTCTTACTGAAAAGGTGTATGGTCACACTCTCCCTTTTCCCAACATATTTCTCTATGTGTTTCTTCCCCTCTCAGGGGGTTGGAGGGGGCGTCTGTTTCAATGCTACAGATTAATGGGATTTCGCTCTTTCTGATTTTATTGTTATCGCCGTTATAAAAACAATTACTCGTTATTTTCTCGCAGTGTGGCCATCATCCATCTGCCTCTATTAATGGGAGTAAGGTTAGATGATTATATTGCTCGCTCGCGATCTTTCAAGTGTCGACTTTTTATTAGTTTTTCTTTTGGTGATAAAAGATTTTGCCCAAACTTGGTACATCTGTTTTATGACTACGTTTGAAATGATTATCACAACTGACCATTACATGACTTTTTGCAGCCATTGTGACGCTCTTTTCCCATCGTCTGAGTCAGCCTGTTTCCACGTCAATATATACTAGCCGGATATCTCCACTCTGTTTCTACGTAGGGTCTAGCATCATCACTAAGCTGCATACTAGCACATAACTAGGGTACCCAATCCCTGTCGGCCCCGACTGCTCTGTCACATCTGGACTAAAATCAGTCCTCGAAGCATATCAAAGAAAGGGGTTTCCACAAGGAAAGTGACATTTATTCCAACTGGGGCAAAGTGGAGATCCGAGCGTTGTGACGTCATTAAAAGAAGAAGACATGGGAAATTTAAATTTAAATGTACCATAGTGTTTGCATTGTTGCCATGGTACTGTAAGGTGGTTAGGGTTAGGGTTAGAATTAGGGTCAGAGTCAGGGTCAGGTGGTGAGATAAACTGGAGAATTGGTTTCTAATTAAGTATCATATTCACGTCGACATATAGCAACAACTTAACAATATTAAGTAATCACAAGTAACATTTACCTTTTTATTTTTGAGAGAGACAGTTATATTAACAATAACTAACTTAGCTAGATTAATAGATAGACAGATAGACAGTTGTATCGTCAAGACGTGCTGTCAGCGACCGTTCGCTTCAAACTCTCAACCGTTTCTTCTCGCTTTCGTCCCACATGACGTCATCCCGGGGATTCCTCTCCGCATACTGTTCTGAGCTTTGTTCTGATCTCACTTCGCTGTTTTTAGATTTTATCAGCGACTTATTCTGTCATCGGTTTCATCGGTCTTTGGCCAGTCATGACCCCAGCCTTCCCTGATCCTCTTGCATTGTTTACAACATGAGTGAATAATTATTTTACACACAGCAAAGTCGTTTGTGATCCACATATACTAGCAGATATACACACCAATTATTCAAAACTACCTCTACTACTACTACTACTTAAATGATTTGCGTCGTGACCCGTCATAATTTGAAAATAATTGTTAAGCCTTTAAACTGTGGAATAGAAACTTAATTCTTTCTGGCTATTTGTATCCAATATTTTTATAAATTGAAACAATACATTAACCAACGCTTTTTAGTCACGTGTTGCAGGTCCCCTTTAACATTAATTTTTTTTAACATAGTTCACCCCAAACAAGGCAGGCCGCCACTGTAGACGTAAGGGGCTACTGAGAAAAACAGGGTGATGGTTATGGGGGGGGGGGTGTCAACCTAATTTACGAGCTGCGCAGCGAGATGTCTGTTTACTTAAGTAAACAGACATCTCGCATATCAGTAACGTCAGGAAAACACGGAGGAGGGAGGGAGTTCCAGAGTCTAGCAGCACGAAGTAAGAAGCTTTTGGAGTAGAAAGCTATTTGGCATCTGGGGACCTCAACAGTGTATGGATGAGATTTGGCAGATTGTTGGGTTGGTCTAGTGAATCTACGTCGTGGGAGCACCAGAGAAGCAAGTTCATCAGAGTACAATCAATTGAAGTACTTGTAGAACAGGCACAAGGAAGCAACATTGCGGCAATGGAACAGGGGCTGGAGCTTGGTAGATAGTGAGGGACCTATCAAGTTGGCGACTCTTTTTGAACCCTAACCCTAACCCTAACCCTAACCGTAACTCTAACCCTAACCCTAACCCTAACCCTAACCCTTACCCTAACTCTAACCCTAACCCTAACCTTTACTCTAACTCAAACCCTAACCCTACACCTAAATCAAACCCTAACTCTAACCCTAATCCTAACCCTAACCCTACACCAAAGAACCCTGACCACAACTACAATCTTTACCCTAATGCAAACCCTAACCCAAACTCTAACCCTAAATTTTTTTTTGAAATACATCAAAGAACCCTAACCCTTACCCTAACCCTAAATCTAACCCTAAATCTAACCCTAAATCTAACCCTAACGCTTACTCTAACCCTAACACTAACCCTCCCCCTAAGCCTAACCGTAACCGTAACTCTAACCCTAGCCCAACATAACTAGAACCCTAACCCTAACCCTAACCCTAACCATAACCATAACTCTAACCCTAACCCTAGTCCTAATCCTAACCCTAACCCTTACTCTAACCCTAACTCTAACCCTTACCCTAAACCTAACTCTAACCCTAACCCTTACTCTAACCCTAAGCTTAACCCTCCCTCTAACCCTAATCCTAAGCCTAACCCTAAACGTAACTCTGACCCTACCCTAACCATAACTCTAACCCTACCCTAACCATAACTCTAACCCTAACACTAACTCTAATTCTAACCCTAACCCTAACCCTAACCCTTACCCTAACCCTAGCCTTAAGCCTAACCCTTAATCTAACCATAACTCTAATTCTAACCCTAACCCTTACCCTTACTCTAACCTGAAATCTATCCCTAACCTTAACTATAACCCTAACCCTAACTATTACCCTTACTCTAACCCTAACCCTACACCAAAAAACCCTAACCCTAGCTCTAACCTTTACTATAACCCTAATCCTAACCCTAACTCTAACCCTAACCCTAACCCTAACCTTAACTCTAGCGCTTACCCTAACCCTAAAAATTGTTTTAGATACATCAAATAACCCTAACCCTAACTCTAGCCTTAACCCTAACGCTAACTTTAACCATAACACTAACTCTAAAATTTACCCTAACCTAACCTTAACTGAAACCCTAACTCTAATCGTAACACTAACTCTAATCTAACCCTCCCCCTAACTCTAACCCTAATCCTAACGCTAACTCTTACCTTAACCGTAACCCAACTCTAGCCATAAGCCTAACCCTAACACTAACCCTTACCCTAACCCTAACCTAACCCTAACCCTAAATTTAACCCTAACCCTAACTCTAACTCTAACCCTTACCCTAATCCTTAATCTAACCCTAACCCTTATGCTCACTCTAACTCTAACCCTAACTATAACCCTAACCCTAACCCTAACCCTTACTCCAACCCTAACCCTAAGCCTCAATCTAACCCTAACCCTAACTCTAACCCATACTCTAACTCTAACTCTAACTCTAACCCTCACTTTTACCCTTACTCTAACTCTACACCTAAACCTAACCCTAACCCTAACTCTAACCCTAACCCTAACCCTAACCCTAACTCTAACCCTAACCCTAACCCTATCCTTAACCTTACCTCTAAACCTAACCTTTACCCTAACCCTAACCCTAACCTTAACCTTACCTCTAAACCTAACCCTAACCCTAACTCTAACCCTAACCCTAACCATAACCGTAACCCTAACTCTAACCCTAACCCTAACCCTAACTTTACCTTTAAACCTAAGACTAACTCTTACTCTTACCCTAAACCTAACCCTAATCCTACCCCTAACTCTAACCATACCCTTACTCTAACCGTAACCCTAACTCTAACCCTAACCTTAACCCTGACTCTAACCCTGACTCAAACCCTAACCCTAACTCTTACTCTAACCCTAACCCTAACCCTAATTTTTTTTGAAATACATCAAAGAACCCTAATCCTTAATGTTTTTAAAGCAACTGAAATTTAAGGGATGTTTATTGATTGATGTCTAATACCTATTGTTTAAATTTCACAAAAATCGTAGATATCTGTATTTTTACGAAGGGTAATATAAAATGAAATTAAACTAAATATAGTCACCCTTACCCACCCTTATGCCGAGCAGCTGTGTTCCAAAATTCATAATGGTCGATTAAATTAGTTTAGGAGTTAATCCTACACATACAAAAACATAAACGTAATCATATGCATAACATCATATAAGTAGGGACATATAAGTATGATGGTTTCTTGTTGATGTCTTTCCGAGAGCTCCCTCCGCCCCAAGTCAGTGATGTGGGTGGGGTCTGTCCTTAATGAATAGGCATGACCTTACTACCTATCCCGGCGCACGCTCCAGTACCGACCTATAATGCACAACTCGTATATACTTGGTTGTAAATGTTATGAAATCCTTAACAAAACATCTTCATAATTTTGTATGTAATAAAGTCAGCATGCTTACGTAAGTAAGGAAAGATATCGCAGTGATCTTTTTCTTAGAGTAATTGTGTTTCTTAAACTTCAACTCTTAAAACTGTTTCAAAATCTAGTAAAGATCAGCTCGAATTCAGGGATTAACTTCAAGTTTCAAAATTAATAAATTCCATGTTGCAAAAAAAAAAATAACATGTGACTAACGTCAACAATTACATAAAAATACAATATATATATATATATATATATATATATATATATATATATATATATATATATATATATATATATACTAATGGGTCACTACTTACCAAAGCCAAAAATAAAAACTCGAGGATAAAGAGTTAATCAGGTTGTCGGTATGACGATGAACAATACTATGAAACGATTTGAAACGATGGGTTAAATAGGCCAGATTTGATTACGTAAGAGGACGTGTTAGCAAAAAAAAAACAACCAATATCCAGTTACACAAAACAACAACAAATACGATAAAAAAGAAAGACGCCCAAGAATACAAAATGAAAAAATACGTAAGTGTTAGATTTCTGTTTTTCTTATATATATATATATATATATATATATATATATATATATATATATATATATATATACGGGAAATGAAAAAGTAAAAACCAAAAAGGATGTTTTTTTATATATACATCAACGTTTCGTCTTTATTTTTAAGACTTCAGGATGATAATATTTAGAAAAATCTCATGTAAGTACATGACAATATTGGGCTCCCAGCAGTGGCTACTACTTCTTCCCATCAACACATCATGTCAACCCAATATTTTCACGTACTTGCATGACATTTTTCTTAATATTATCATCCTGAAGAAGTCTTAAAAATAAAGATGAAACGTTGATGTATATATAAAAAAAACATCCTTTTTGGTTTTTCCTTTTTCATTTCCCATCTCGTCGGATTTCCTTCATCCTTCCTTTCTCATATATATATATATATATATATATATGTGTGTGTATATATATATATATATATATATATATATATATATATATATATATATATATATATATATATATAGTACATGTATTGTATTAGTTTCTGTAGATGTAACTCCGTTGAAACTCAAGTGTTTATAAAAAGTGCTCAATAACAAGTAGAGCTGTTCTTAAGTATACATTTTTATTTATACAAACATTATTGGTTACATATGTGCATACATGTTTCGGTTATACTCTTCACAGAGAGTCAAACTCTTCAGACCAAAGAAGACAGAGAAGTGAGATAGATTTGGAAATGTTTTCCCTTTAAATAAATCTTTTTGGGGGATAGGCTATTTTTTTATAAAGTATTATCGGATTACATACTTTACTTGTTAACTTTTTCAAATAGTTTAACCGAAACATATGTAACCAATAATGTTCGTATAAATAAAAATGTATACTATATATATATATATATATATATATATATATATATATATATATATATATATATACTATATATATATATATATATATATATATATATATATATATATATATATATATATATAGAGAGAGAGAGAGAGAAAGAGAGAGAGAGAGAGAGTAAGAAAATACTTCAAAGGATATAGATAATATCTTTAACCAGTAGACTATCCAGGACAGGCGGGACAGTTATAAAAGTGTGGGGGGGGGGCTCTCCTAAGAAGTGGGGGGGGGGCGGTTAAACACATGCATATATAACTTCATTATTGATGACCGTAAAGTGGGGGGGGGGGGCAAGTCAAAACGTGTGGGGGCTTGAACCCACCCACCCCCACTGCCACCGACCCCCAGTGCCGCCGTCCATGCTATCAGCATAAAAACAAAGCTCAATATAGTGTATAGAGCAATAATTTTAATTGAATATCATAATCAAATGAGAAATTAATCGGATTTTAAGCCCCCTCACTTTTTGACTTGCCCCCCCCCCCACACACACTTTACGGTCATCAATAATTAAGTTGATTTGCATGTGTTTAATTTAACTAATTAGCTTATCTATTAATTGATGGTTGTCATCATTACAATTTAAGACCAACAATAAATTTCATCTAAAATTTCGCGAAAACCAAGCGAAATGGGTGAGTTTTTGTTAAAGGTCCCTATTCAGTAGGTATATTAAGGACCGGCGGGACAGTTATAAAAGGGCTCTCCTGAAAAGTGGGGGGCCCGGTTAAACACATGCATATATAACTTCATTATTGATGACCGTAAAGTGGGGGGGGGCAAGTCAAAAAGTGGGGGGGAGGGCTTGAGTCCCCACCTGCCCCCCGGTGCCGCCGTCCATGATATTTACGGACTTTACCCCTATGTGGAAGTACTTGTTACCCCTATGTGAAAGTACATACTTGTATAATACACAATGTATGGATATTTGGTTTGTATATTATTATATGTATATGTATATGTATATTATATGTATATTATATGTATATTATATGTATTATATGTATCGCACGTATTATATGTTCATCATACAGTGTGCCCAGACTGAGAATTTATTAATTTTGGAATGTTCAATAAAATAAAGTCCAGGGAGTACAATGCAAAAAACAGAAGTTAAAATATTAAACGGTTGAAATTTGAGAGCAAAGTCGGCCTTTTTTATAAACCGGTCAGTTAATCGTTTTTTTTCCGGTATTTAAGTACAATTTTGCCGAAAATGGTCAATTTTCAAACCTTCACCAATTTTTTCAGAAACAAGATGGAAAAATTCTGTTTCCATCTATCTGAAAGCATTTTTTTTATCCCTTTTCTGAATATGTAGAAAGAAAAAGCCTTTGATTGCATTCAATTTTGAAAAATTTAACTTGAAGTCGGGTAAGGGTGAATTATTCAGAACACATAATTCCCGTCAATTTTCCCCAAATTTTTCAGAAAAATCATAATTTTTGAAAACGTTCTCATAATTTCTCACTGTGGGATGATGTACTACAAAATAGATTTTATACACATTAATCATTAAAAAGCAGTGTCAGAAAATCATTTTATGTCTAGATTAAGTCCAAAAAGGTGTATTTGGCCCAAAATGACCAAATATGGTAATTTGAGTCCTATCCCGCAAAATTGAAATTTCCGTTTGTTCTTTTTTCACCAGAAGCGACTTGCTAACATACTTCCAACAAGACCTCAATCACTATCAGAAGATCATATCATGTCTAATTTATGTCAAAAAAGGTATTTTTGGTCCAAAATGCCCTAATATGGTAGTTTGGGCCCAGACGCCAAAAAAATTTAATTTTTAAAAATGTTTCTTTATCTATCACCAAGAGTATTCTATTTCGCTTATAACGAGCCATCAACCAATACCAGACGATCATTTTAAACCAAAATATGGCCCCAAAGAGTGATTTTTCCCCAATATGCCCAAATAAGGTAATTTGAGCCTAGACGCCAAAAAATTGAAATATTTTGAATTTTTCTATCTAACGAGCTCTCACCCACTATCGGACAATCATTTTTAGTCAAGATATTGAATTTATTCCCATATTTGGCATTCTGGGCGCAATGTGGGCCGCCCCCCCCCCCCACACACACACTTTTTAGGAGACACCCCCCCCCCCCACTTTTATAACTGTCCTGCCGGCCCTGATATATATAAAAATATTATTTATTAAGTAATAAAATATATGTATTGTATATATATTTTCAGTATTTTTTTTTCACTCAGCCTCGTTTTGGTATTTTTTTTACTGGGACTCATAATCAAAGCGCACATTTTCCAAAACTTTGATACGTTAGTTTCGGTTTTTTGTTGCGAGGGGGGGGGGTGACTTTTAAGGTAATTTACAATATATTTTAGTTTCGATGACTTAATTAAAAGTACTAGACTGAGAAAAAAATGTCGACAGCCATCTTGTCCAAATTTCCAACTTTCTGTTTCTCTCT
Organism: Sepiola atlantica; assembly: GCA_963556195.1. NCBI lineage: Eukaryota > Metazoa > Mollusca > Cephalopoda > Sepiida > Sepiolidae > Sepiola > Sepiola atlantica. The sequence goes on along the minus strand of OY744549.1, from coordinate 11,737,185 downwards.
CTTTTCTCTGTCTCTCTCTCTCTTTCTTTCTTTTTTCTTTCTTTTTTAACGTTATTTTATACGAATATATTAACGCGAAATAGTGTAGTATCTGTTCTGATGGAGACTACACCCTATACAGGACTGGCTGGACAGTTATAAAAGTGGGTGGGGGCTCTCCTATAGAGTGAGGGGCCCGGTTAAACGCATGCATATATAACTTCATTATTGATGACCGTAAAGTAGGGAAGCCAAGTCAAAAAGTGGTTGGGCTTGAGCCCCCCCCCCTGCCTCCCTGCTCCAATGCCCCCCCCCCCCTCTGCCCCCTGCCCCCCCCCGTGCCGCCATCCATGCTATAGACCGGTATCGTCTTGGCCTTCGGGTCCTCATTCCGCCGTTCTGTGGGTTTGTCCTGTGCAGTTCTAGGAGGTCCACCCTCCCAGGCTTTGTCTTCCCTCTTTGGGGTGGAGTAAGTTTATCGCCTACTGCCCGAGGCGCCCTTACCGGGGAATGCCGACGGGGTTTCCCAGGCATTGTTTGTAAGCCAGAGTGCTCACCTTCTCGTGCGCTGGCTTTTCAAATCCCACTTTCCCGACCTTGTGTCACATCTTACCTTCGTTTTGGGGAATACTGTTCTTCTTTACGTTAAATATCAAATTAAATGTTAGCTGATCAACGTTTGTTTCCATAAGGCATTTTCTATATACTATAATATACGGATTAATAGTTACATTATTACATAATTATTACGTAATTACATAAATTACATAATTACGTAATACATATATATATATATATATATATATATATATATATATATATATATATATATATATATATATATATATATATATATATAATCCGAGTATGGTATAGATCCACAGGGTATACATCCAGGGGAGTTGAACCGGGTTTATAGTTCAAGACCTGATGATCGTGAGCCCCTCAATCTGCTCTCGTGAAACAAAATCAATTTTTTAGTCAAAATGAAATAAATTATCATTTATATATATATATATATATATATATATATATATATATATATATATATGTATATGTATAGGTGAAAAGAAACACTTTCATATATATATATATATATATATATATATATATATATATATATATATATATATATATATATATATATATATTAAAGTGTTTCTTTTCACCTACAGACGATATCGTTTCGGGTTTTTTTACCTTCATCAGAATTAACTTTAATATCAGTAATAATATTCTAAAATGTTTATAGCTCCTTATATAGTTTCGTACTTAGTACATAATTCCCGCCAAAAAACCTTCTATAAATACTAACACATGGTCTATACCTGATCAACAATACTTGCTTACAAGAGAAGATGCTGCCTAGATATACATGCATATATATATATATATATATATATATATATATAATTTTAAGAAAAGATTATTAACTAACACGATAAGATAAGACTTTTTTACTGAATGACCGAAACACTAAATGGACCATTCGGAAAATTGAAAAAATAAAAAAAAGTCTTATCAAGCAAACACACTCCGTGTTATTTAATAATATTTACTTTACTGAAAATATGCTGTCTAAATACACACACAATATATATATATATATATATATATATATATATATATATATATATATATATATATATATATATATATATATATGAAGCAATCCAACAAAAGATATAAGCGTCAACTAATATCTTATAATTAGTGAAACATCCGGATAAACACTGAAGCTTAATATACTGGATAGAGCATTAATATTATAATATAAAATGAAGTAATAAAATAAGGTGTCAATCAAATTTTATTAGAATTCAAAGTTCAAGCAAAGTATCCTTAAGTCCTTAGCTCATGAGTTTTCAAAGATAATTCTTCTCTTCAGAGGACCATTACCGCAGTTATACTACTACAGTTAATACAATTACGCTTTGAAAATATATAAAATTATATAAACAAATACATAAAAATACATAACATCAAACATAGAAACCCAAAAACATACTTTTTGTTGAATCCATACAGTCCATCCAGGTCATACAAATTGAGAAGCATAATCAGGAAAGACATTACTCCAAGTTATAAACAGCAGTCCATATACGTGAAATTGAAGGGGCTGGCAAAGTTATCCAGTCGCGAAATGTTTCCATATTCAATGTTAATGATAAATAAATCAAATAATACAAAAAGTCCAATCAAAGTTCCAATATATATACATATATATATATATATATATATATATATATATATATATATATATATATATATATATATATATATATATATATAAGTCAGTTCATATTATATTCTAATAACCATGGTTTTATTTTATTATTTTTATTTTTTCACATTTCCAAAAAAACATAATATTTCTGTGAGATATATTTTTCACGGTCTGTTTCATTTGTCTAGTGCCAAACAACATTTTTATGTCAATATCGTCTCTGCAACACTACAAAATCATCAGAAAAGTTTACAAAGAGTAAAAAGTTCTTGGATTGAAGTGTCTTGAAAAAACCTACACTATACAGTAGTTCATTTTTGGGTGAAAACAAACAAAAACAAATAAAAAGAGAGCACTAATACGCCATTAATAATTATATATATATATATATATATATATATATATATATATATATATATATATATATATATATTATATAATTATATATATATATATATATATATATATATATATATATATATATATATATATATTATTAATTAAAGCAAAATTCTGGAAACCGGCTTTTTTCATCTTCTTCGGGTTTTTTTAATTTAAGTAATAATTTATTAAATATTACTTGTGTTTCTGAAAATCAAATTATTATTTTCTAACTTAATTTATTCTAATATTAATTTTTAAAATAATTTTAACTCCTTTTTTTATATTTAAAATGCGAATTTCTGAACTACAGACTTCCAATCATTCTGACTAAATAATAAATATTATCGATCCTGTGTCAATACTTTTCAATCAATCCTTAAAAACAATTAGTCCTTTTTTAGACTAAAAGAACATCAACGATCCTTTTGTCGAGATATTCTCAATCAAATAACAGGCTAAACTGGCCTTCGTTTAACCCTTTTAAAATACTGACATACTGTCACAAATTTCTTTTCACAAACTTTCAAATAATAACTTATCGTTTTCTTCATAAATAATGGTTTGTATTTGAGATTTTCAAATACAATCTTTATATAATTCTAGGATCTCTTCCTCGAATTATGATTAACATAGTCATCAAATTAAAATGTCTCAAGTCCAAATTAAAATTCGCATCGTAACTCAAATCGATTTTCGTTATTTTTAAAGCTATCTTTAAATTATCATTCAAATTAATTTTCGACGTGGTAATGTCGATTTTACATGAAAAGGAATTATCAAATTAACGAGGGCACAATTTCCCTAAGGAATGAAAATTCTGTCCTCGGAGACAACATTCAAGCAACGCATATCCCGACCATTACTAAATGGGTGACTATTTTGGAAGAATAAAATTGATATGACATAGGCGCCTCCAATAACATCAAAACTGGTTCTTTGATATGACCGAGGCGCCTCCAATATTTTTTCTCGGTGTGTGTGTGGAGGGGTGTGTGTGTGGGGTGTGTGTGTGGGGGTCGAGCGAAATTTTTTTTGGGGGGGGGAGTCAAAAAAAATTTTTTTTTTTTTAATAAAAATATCTATTTGGGTGGGGGAGGGTAAAACAAATGTTTTTTGGGGGTGGGGGAGGGTAAAAATGTTTAGAAGGAGGGTCCAAAATTATTTTTTTTAACTACAAATATTTATTTATTTGGGTGGGGGAGGGTAAAAAAAAATTGGGGGGGGGGGGGGAAGGGCGGAATTTTTTTTTGGGGGGGGGCGGAAATTTTTTTTTTTAACTAAAAATATTTCTTTGGGTAAAAAAGGGTAAAAAAAAAATTTAGGCTACGGGTAAAACATTTTTTGTCCGAAACAAAGAAAATCAATGTCTCACCACCCAAGAAATATGACTGGGGCGCCATCGGTTTACGGGTGAGCGTTCATTTCTGACGCAGCAGCCTAGCAAAAATAGATTACCGTACAGAGGCTATTTTGCTAGTTTATATAAATATAAACATGATGTATGAAAAATAACAAAATAATTTAATACTGAATGCACTTCAGTTTTTGTCAACCTGGATGGTATTTTTTTCTCAACACTGGCGAATATAGAATTAACCACGATCCGAAAACTTTACATACAAATTATACATTAATATGATTGGAAAAATAGAATAATATTCAGAAACTACAAATATGATATATATATATATATATATATATATATATATATATATATATATATATATATATATGTGTGTGTGTGTGTGTGTGTTAAAATTATCATTGTTTATAAGCTGTTCTGAATTAGCCTATCGGTTGATTGAAAAGAGACGAAACGTATACGTCCAAAGATAAATAAACAATAACAAATATTTATATATATATATATATATATATATATATATATATATATATATATATATATATAAATATTTGTTATTGTTTATTTATCTATGGACGTATACGTTTCGTCTCTTTTCAATCAAGACTCATTTATATATATATATATATATATATATATATATATATATATATATATATATATATATATATATATATGAGAAATGAAGGATGAGAGTAATCCGACGTAATGGGAAATGAAAAAGGAAAGACCAAAACATGTTTTTATGTATTCATCAACGTTTCGTCGTTATTTGTAAGACTTCATCAGGATGATACTTTTAAGAAAAATGCCATTCAAGTACATAGAAATATTGGGTTGACATGATGGGTTGATGAGAATAAGTAGTAGCCACTACTGGGAGCGCAGGACCAACCTCCGGTCTGAGGGAAGTCGGTGGCAGAGAGTGAAATGAATGCGGATGGTTAGTAACACTCCCACCCCTCCTCTTTTTCACTCACAGCCATCCACATTCATTTCACTCTCTGCCACCGAGAGATAGATAGATAAATATAAAAATGTGTGAAAAATAACAGAATAAATGAATACTGAATGCACTTCAGTTTCTTTTAACCTGAAGGGTAAATTTTTATGAGCACTGATGATATCTTCCCAAGAAAGATTGCTGTTTTGTATACTCTGGACATTCTTTATACTATGAAGATTATTGTAATTATGGTAGGTCGAAACAATTGCCTGCAATTAAATTTCAATTGAATTTATAAAGATAGTTTCCTACATTTACTGAGGTTTACATGAAATTAAAATTTTATTAAAGCTCTAGTTCTGCACTATTGAGCTATTACAAACACCATTGTGTTATAAAAAAATTATATTTACAATTTTTAAATATAAATATACACACAACAAATATATATTTACTGGTATATAATTAAAGTTTTCTTTTCATTTTGCTATTCTATTTATAATTTCCCAGTTTATAACAGTGTGAATGCCGCTTTTGTGTTTCATGTCCCAAATGAAATGTTGACAACGCCATACGATGTCTTATTTTTACAGGTCGGACGACTTCTTTATGTTACACGATGGCCCTTTTCTTGACTGCTCGTTGTGGTAATCATTACCATCAAATGCAGGGGAATGAAATCAATTTTTTTCTCGTCCTCCGCCGGAGTTGTTCTCATTGATCTGACAAGAGAAATAAGCGAGACAGATGTTTTCATTTCACAGTTAAATAAATTCGCAAAGAATCAAACGAATCAGAGACCTAACCCTAACCCTAACCCTAACCCTAACCCTAACCCTAACCCTAACTCTAACCTCCCCATAATCTATATCAGTTGGACACCTGTTAGATCCTTTCTGACCTCGACATCCATAGTGCACATGTTAAATAATATTTGCTTACGGCATCCGATCTCATCTCTGAGGTCAGCAGCTGACATATTCACAGCTTCCCGCTGCCTGCTTTTTCGGACAATACCATTCTTCACATCAAGGACACGTCTAACTCACACATTCGATGTTTTTTTTCTCTTCGAAGATTACAAAGTATACGACTTTGATGTTCGTTTCTAACAAACAACTTGTTCACATTAAGGACACATCTAACTCACACATTCGATCATATACTATCTAATAAAATATTGAAATGTATGTCGCAACAAAATTAAATTGAACTGTTACATTTACTGGGTTAATCAAAATGTAATCACGTAAGTTCATAACTTGATCCGGGTTCAAAACTCTGGTCCTGCTTCATAACATCACATTTTGTTTGCGTAGTGTTTCATAAAAGTACATTCCGTAGAACTAATGTGGATTTCATTTGAATTTGTGGATTTGTATACACATTTAGAATCTCACAATTTTTTTCTGATAATTACTGTTAGTATAAAAGTAATTGTTTTTTTTTCTTAATTATTTTTGTTTCTTTCAATCGATCGAACCCGGCACGTGGAATAACCAGATCGAATTCAAATACAGGTTAACGAATAGTTACCTGGTACAGAAGTGTCAGGAAGCCATTACCCCAAGCTTTCGGAAGGGGTACAGGTTTACTGCTTGCCGCTTGTAGTGTCCTCATCCACAAGGAAGTGCTAGCGAGAATAATCCAGATTATTGTTGTTAATCATTTTTATAATTTCTCAGTTAATAACAGATTACAAAGTATACGACTTTGATGTTCGTTTTTTAACAAACGACTTGTTCACATTAAGGACAGATCTAACTCACACATTCGATGTTATACTTTCTAATAAAATTAAATTGAACTGTTACATTTATGGGTTAATGAAATGTAATCACGTAAGTTCATAACTAAGTGAAATTATGTTAAAAGTAAAACCATTTGAAACTGAACCATGACAGTAGCTTGTTCTCGTCCCGTCAGCCATAACTGGGTAGAAGTTTTTATTTTTATGTTATTCTTACTTATAGTGAGGATTGAACTTTCAACCCCCAGTAGCCGGTTACTTAGAAGTGATTGTTATTGCTTGCTGCCTGTTGTGTCCTCTTTTTTATAATTTCTCAGATTACAAAGTATACGACTTTGATGTTCGTTTTTAACAAACGACTTGTTCACATTAAGGACAGATCTAACTCACACATTCGATGTTATACTTTCTAATAAAATTAAATTGAACTGTTACATTTATGAGTTAATGAAAATGTAATCACGTAAGTTCATAACTAAGTGAAATTATGTTAAAAGTAAAACCATTTGAAACTGAACAATGACAGTAGCTTGTTCTCGTCCCGTCAGCCATAACTGGGTAGAAGTTTTTATTTTTATGTTATTCTTACTTATAGTGAGGATTGAACTTTCAATCCCCAGTAGACGGTTACTTAGAAGTGATTGTTATTGCTTGTTGCCTGTTGTGTCCTCATCCACAAGGGAGTGCCAACAGGAATAATCCAGATTATTGTTGTTAATCTTTTTTATAATTTCTCAGATTACAAAGTATACGACTTTGATGTTCGTTTTTTAACAAACGACTTGTTCACATTAAGGACAGATCTAACTCACGCATTCGATGTTATACTTTCTAATAAAATTAAATTGAACTGTTACATTTATGAGTTAATGAAAATGTAATCACGTAAGTTCATAACTAAGTGAAATTATGTTAAAAGTAAAACCATTTGAAACTGAACAATGACAGTAGCTTGTTCTCGTCCCGTCAGCCATAACTGGGTAGAAGTTTTTATTTTTATGTTATTCTTACTTATAGTGAGGATTGAACTTTCAACCCCCAGTAGACGGTTACTTAGAAGTGATTGTTATTGCTTGCTGCCTGTTGTGTCCTCTTTTTTATAATTTCTCAGATTACAAAGTATACGACTTTGATGTTCGTTTTTAACAAACGACTTGTTCACATTAAGGACAGATCTAACTCACGCATTCGATGTTATACTTTCTAATAAAATTAAATTGAACTGTTACATTTATGGGTTAATGAAAATGTAATCACGTAATAATTCAGATTATTGTAGTTAATCTTTTTTATAATTTCTCAAATTACAAAGTATACGACTTTGATGTTCGTTTTTAACAAACGACTTGTTCACATTAAGGACTAATCTAACTCACACATTCGATGTTATACTTTCTAATAAAATTAAATTGAACTGTTACATTTATGGGTTAATGAAATGTAATCACGTAATAATTCAGATTATTGTAGTTAATCTTTTTTATAATTTCTCAAATTACAAAGTATACGACTTTGATGTTCGTTTTTAACAAACGACTTGTTCACATTAAGGACAGATCTAACTCACACATTCGATGTTATACTTTCTAATAAAATTAAATTGAACTGTTACATTTATGGGTTAATGAAATGTAATCACGTAATAATTCAGATTATTGTAGTTAATCTTTTTTATAATTTCTCACATTACAAAGTATACGACTTTGATGTTCGTTTTTAACAAACGACTTGTTCACATTAAGGACAGATCTAACTCACACATTCGATGTTATACTTTCTAATAAAATTAAATTGAACTGTTACATTTATGGGTTAATGAAATGTAATCACGTAATAATTCAGATTATTGTAGTTAATCTTTTTTATAATTTCTCACATTACAAAGTATACGACTTTGATGTTCGTTTTTAACAAACGACTTGTTCACATTAAGGACAGATCTAACTCACACATTCGATGTTATACTTTCTAATAAAATTAAATTGAACTGTTACATTTATGGGTTAATGAAAATGTAATCACGTAATAATTCAGATTATTGTAGTTAATCTTTTTTATAATTTCTCAAATTACAAAGTATACGACTTTGATGTTCGTTTTTAACAAACGACTTGTTCACATTAAGGACAGATCTAACTCACACATTCGATGTTATACTTTCTAATAAAATTAAATTGAACTGTTACATTTATGGGTTAATGAAATGTAATCACGTAATAATTCAGATTATTGTAGTTAATCTTTTTTATAATTTCTCACATTACAAAGTATACGACTTTGATGTTCGTTTTTAACAAACGACTTGTTCACATTAAGGACAGATCTAACTCACGCATTCGATGTTATACTTTCTAATAAAATTAAATTGAACTGTTACATTTATGGGTTAATGAAATGTAATCACGTAATAATTCAGATTATTGTAGTTAATCTTTTTTATAATTTCTCACATTACAAAGTATACGACTTTGATGTTCGTTTTTAACAAACGACTTGTTCACATTAAGGACAGATCTAACTCACGCATTCGATGTTATACTTTCTAATAAAATTAAATTGAACTGTTACATTTATGGGTTAATGAAAATGTAATCACGTAATAATTCAGATTATTGTAGTTAATCTTTTTTATAATTTCTCACATTACAAAGTATACGACTTTGATGTTCGTTTTTAACAAACGACTTGTTCACATTAAGGACATATCTAACTCACACATTCGATGTTATACTTTCTAATAAAATTAAATTGAACTGTTACATTTATGGGTTAATGAAATGTAATCACGTAATAATTCAGATTATTGTAGTTAATCTTTTTTATAATTTCTCACATTACAAAGTATACGACTTTGATGTTCGTTTTTAACAAACGACTTGTTCACATTAAGGACAGATCTAACTCACACATTCGATGTTATACTTTCTAATAAAATTAAATTGAACTGTTACATTTATTGGTTAATGAAATGTAATCACGTAATAATTCAGATTATTGTTGTTAATCTTTTTTATAATTTCTCACATTACAAAGTATACGACTTTGATGTTCGTTTTTAACAAACGACTTGTTCACATTAATGACAGATCTAACTCACACATTCGATGTTATACTATCTAATACAATTAAATTCAACTGTTACATTTATGGGTTAATGAAATGTAATCACGTAATAATTCAGATTATTGTAGTTAATCTTTTTATAATTTCGCAGTTAATAACTTTTGTCTTTCATGTCCCAAATTAAATGTTGACAACGCCATACAATGTCTTATTTCTAGAAGTGGGCTCAGTCTTGATTGGGTAATCGTAACCATCAAATACAAGGGAAGTAAATCAATTTATTGGCTCGTCTTTCGTCGGAGTTGTTCCCCTTGATCTGACAAAATGAATAAGCGATAAAGATGTTCTTATTCCACAGTTAAACCCATTCAACAACAGACAACCTAGTCTCGGACTTGAGCAGTTCACACACTGACCTCCCCACTTCTATACCAGTTGGCCACCTGTTAGGTCCTTTCTGACCTCGGCATCCACGGTGCACAAGTTAGATAATATTAGCTTATGTTAGCCGATCTCATCTCTTAAGTCAACAGCTGACCTATTCCTCGCTTCCAGCTTTTTCGAACAATACTATTCGCTGTTGGCCGTATATTTGTACTACCTTACGTCATAGACCAGGAAGATTTTTCGCTTTTTTTTTTTTGTTGTTCTTTTTATTTTGTCCTCAATCGCGTCTGCAGGGGATCTGGGTTCACCACCCGAGCCTTAACTCAAAACGTTACATTTGATTTGCGTAGCGTTTTTTTTTAAGTACAACCGTAGAACTTATGTTAATTTTATTTTAATTTGTGGATTTGTATATTTAAAATCTCACAGATTTTTTTTTTCTGATACTTATATATAACACTTATTGTTTTTTTTTCATTTTTTTTTTCAGCCGGTAGAGCGCGGCACGTGGGGTAACCAGATCGAATTCATTTTGTCTTTGGTCGGATATGCCGTCGGTTTAGGAAACATTTGGCGTTTTCCATATTTAACATACACGAATGGCGGAGGTAAGTTTATTTCCTTTTTTATTCAAGAAAAGGTTTCTCTTAATAACAAAGTGTGACTTTATCTTTTTTACAGTCTTAATGCCTTTTCATAAGAAACATTTTTTGTTTTATTTCAGATTCTACTTAATACATGTGTAAAATATCGAGGTGGGTAAGTTAGCTAGTTTTGAATATCAGATGCTTTTTAGTTCGACTGTATCAGACGAGGAATTACGTCATCAGAGAGGAAGAAAGACATTCTGTTAAATGCTATTAATACTCGATGACGAGAAGAGACAAGATATGGGCTCATAGATCAGAACAATTACGAGTATTCTCGCTCTATTTAAAATATATCTTTACATACTTATATTAACTGTATTATACTTGTTTTTTTTTCATCACGATAAAGTTGATCTTCATAATAACAAATTTAACAATTATTTAAAAGGTTATTTAATCAATTATTTAATCAATTATTTAATCAATTAGTGCTTAACAGTATTAATTCTGATGACGTTTTCAAAAGTAAGGGACATTTTAGACATATATATATATATATATATATATATATATATATATATATATATATATATATATATAAGGATGAAAAGGAATTAGAAAAGCAAAAGACAGATCTTTTTCAATTCAGTTGCTCAGAGCAAGGTATATTCCGCAAAAAGGCAATTTATTCAAATTATTGTTTTCCTTAACCCAGGCTTTTCAAAGATCAAAATCTTATCATCAGAGGAAATCGCTGGGATAGATAAGTTGGCAAAGGCCAAGATTTAAAATTTGAAAAAGTAAAATAAAGATTGTGGGGAAAAACACAAGGCGAAACTCTGCCCGAATGCAAGCAAATGTCCGATTGCAAAAAAGTCCGGTGTCAAAACGTCCAGCGGAGAAAGAGAAATGTAGATAGGTAGGTCGTTAAAAGGCACGAGAAATGACATGAGAGGATTCAGAGTTAAACACCAAAAACCACATCTTAAGGTGTGGCGAAGATAGATAGAATCCAGAGGGTAAAAGATCCAATAGATGCAATAGATGGTTCGTGGATGCAACAAGGCTCAGTAAAACGTGAGGTGGGAAATATACGCCATTTTAAAACGACTTCCTGGGCCGAAAATCATAAAATAAGTTTAAATTGGCGAAGAGACAGCGAATTATTATTTAAAGGCTAAGCCAAAATTCCAGATTGCCCGTTGAAAAACAAGACCAGTCTGAAGAATGGCAAAGACTCATACTTTTCACAATAGGTTTGACCTTTCCTAAAAGTTCGCTTTTAGTTCACCACTTTATATATATATATATATATATATATATATATATATATATATATATATATATATATATATATATATATATATATATATATATAAAGTTAGTTGAGATCAATATAATTTGAACATTGTTCCAAGCATTCAAAACCAACTTGTATTCGGCGTACGGTCGTTTCCAACATTTCTTGAAATATTTTATTGTTCATTATTCTTGATGATTCGAAAACGTCTCCTATATATATATATATATATATATATATATATATATATATATATATATATATATATATATATATATATATAGTAAGCAATGAAAATATATATGGCAATCAAGCTACACAGAGGCTCCCGTGTTTCATCCCCGGGGGGAATCGTCAGGCTAAATGCATGCACGGGAGCCTCTGTGTAGCTTGATTGCCATATATATTTTCATTGCTTACTACCTAGCTCTACTTACGTATCGAGCACTGTTGAAGTAAATACTGAAAACTGATACATAAAAAATTATATCTCCTTATAATATTTTATGTGGATACATGAAGTATTTATATATATATATATATATATATATATATATATATATATATATATATATATATATATATATATATATGACATTTAATGAATTAAAACATTACTATTGTTCCAAGAATTAGAACATCAAGTCCATTATGGCGTACGATCGTTTCCAAAACATTCTGGAAATACTTTTTTTTATTTTATTTAATAAATTAATGAAGCTAATCTAAAACGTCACTTCATCAGCGCTTATAGCAACACGTCTTACAGAAAATCAAAGAAAAAACAAAAAAGCTCGTTCTATAGAACATCCAATGACAGAAAGAATCACCGGTTGATATGTTGGTAGCATAGGAGGGGAAACAAACAATGATACATATAAACAAATCACCGGTACATATAAAAGAAATAACACAATACTTTCCAAATATTTACCCTTTCAAATTTCCGAAAAAAAAATTAATTGAAATTAAAAATTATTTCGTCAGATGGGGTAGTTAAAGCAATGAAAAATAATTTTAAAAAATTTTTTAAATAAAAAAATAAAAAATAAAAAAATAAATAGGAAATAAAAATAAAATAAAAAATAAAAATAAAGAAATGAAACAAAAATAAAAGATAAAAAATAAGTAAAAATAGAAATAAAATAAAATTAGAAAATAAAGGTTGAAGAGGATCAGGGTTTTTTTACAGAAGCTTTTTTAAGAAAACATCTTGCAAGATGATGTGCAGGGTAAGAGGGTAGGAGGAAGAGTGTAGAGGAAGATATGGACAAAGATAACACACACACACGCGCGTGCGCGCGCACACACACACACACACACACCTTGATAACAAATTATATAAAACAATTTAACCATATAAATACGCTTCATTATCTTTGGATTTCGATAATAAATATTTTTCTTTGTTTTTTTTTTAAATTTTACTTAATATATGTGTACCATATTGAGGTGGGTAAGTTAGCTAGTTTTTATTAATACATACTTTTTAGTTAAGCTGTACTGGGGATCTGTAAAGGACGGAACTGTCTGGAAGGGTGAGAGGTAAAAACAGCCGAACATTATAATAAGACAATTGGTCCTTTATTTTAGGTCTCACATGTATTCGACAAATGTACGGGGGGGGGGGAACAAGACACTTACTTATTCCAGTTGAATATATAACCTTTATACGCGTTTTTGACGATTGATTTAGCAATTCTATTATCGCGTTGCAGACTTTTATAAAAACAATAGATTGTTTGGTAAGTGATTAAACGTCATTTTACCATTTTTTGATGAACTTAACAAATAATGTATTGCAACTTTTCAAAGATTTTCGGAGAAAGGGTAAGACGTCAAAACCAGAGAATAAGAAAATACCGGATAGGGGAATTACGTCATCAGAAAAGAAGAAGAGATTTTGTTAAATGAGATTTTAAGTTAGTGATGTAGAACAGACAATGATATGGGCTCGTAGATAAAAACAATTAAGAGTACTCTACTCCCCCCTATATTTAAGGCCCTGAATCGGGTTTAAATTAAAAGAAAACACTTATCCTTATTCATTTTACACAGCAAGAAAGAGTTTCACCTGCTGCAGCAGTCTACCTGGCACACCAACCTTAGAACATCAAAGAAAAAAATGAGAAGAAATCAATGCCAAGGTCTAGAATCGAAAAATACACACATGGTAGCTATTGCATATATATATATACATGTATATATATATATATATATATATATATATATATATATATATATATATAGAATCAAATATAAACTAAAAGTAAACTTTTAGTAGATAGAATCTATAGTGAAATGGTTTAAGCTCAATATACGAGATAGAGCAATTATAAAGGTAGAAGAAATGAGAGTGATAAACATGTACGAATGTCCAGATTTATTTCAAACTTAGATTGTTTAATGCAAGGTATATTCTTTAATAAACTAATGTTTATTGTTTTTTCCTTAAGCCAAGGCTTTTCAAAGATCGAAATCTTATTATCAGAAGAATTAAACAGATAGATAAGTTGGCTGTGGAAAAAACATTTGAAAAAATATTATTATTAAAAATGGAGTGAAAAATAAAAATATATGTCTATACACATATGCAAATAATTAGATCTAACCAAAAATAAAATCATAAATACGGCTCTCTACAAACAACAACAATAGACAAACTCCTGAAGACGGTTGCGAGACCGAAAGTGCTAGAGGAATGGCCCAAGAAACAACATTAGGCGCCATGATCCATCAATTATTACCAGGAACCCGAAGAATCGCTCGTCGAGTCGAGAAGTTGACCAAAAAGATCATTAAAAAAACTCAGTGGTATTCAATGACACATGTCTAATAAACGACTTGCTGTTGAAATATACATATATCAAACTATATATATATATATCTATATATATATATATATATATATATATATCAGCCATGTTTATCACTGCTGTGGATGTGAAGTAGTCTTCACTTACGTTTTCACCGCCCTGTCTGACATGCAGAAACTGGTTAGTGCATGCCGGAACAAGTGCACTTATATTTATCGACCACGTGAGACCGGCGCGCTTTACCATCTATAAAAGATGAGTCTAATAGAAATTGTCATTAGCGTTTTAGCACTCGAAGGACTAACATCATTGAGAGATGAAGATCTATATTGAAAACGTTGATGTCGGAAAAAAGTATACTACATAACGAAGTTCCAGTGGCGAGCATGATTTCCTGATTTCAGTATTTAAAACTGTGTTGGAGACCAGTCTACTACGTGATAAAGATCTAATGGCAAACAAGTTTTTGCATTGAATAAGATGTCACCTGAAAAACGTATACTATGTAAAAAAAAGTTCCAGTGGCCCTTAACTTTATAAGACGTATCATTTGTTGATATACATATTTTATTAATTGTATAGGTACATAAATGTAATCCATGTTTCTGGCTCTCAGCACTCATCAGCATGTGTAACTAATATACATATATATAAGAATCGAGTACTTTTAGTCATCAGTATCGCAAATGTAAATAAATGACTTCATCCCATTTAAATACAATATAATTACCCTCAGTTTATGTACGGTTACCCGAAATCACATTTTCTGTAAATAATCCCTTAGTAGTAGTTTATTTTATGAGTCTGGAGTTAATCTATTAGTGCAAACACTTTTTGCATACAGAAAAAAAGGATTTCCTTGATTATAACAATCTTTATTAATCTACATTCACCGGTGTGGGTCGAGAAGTATGCTTTACTAACGGAAGTAATTGGCCAGAACGAATATGTAATTGCTGAAAACGATTGGAATTTATTTTATTTTATCTGAATGTGAGAGACTGTAAATATACGTACATTTAGCTTAGTCAATTGTTCAATCAATTCTTTTGAAAGTACATGATTTATTTGGACGAGTTCATCTTTGGACTCTAAAGCAACAAGAAGGGCGGTAAAGGAGAGCAGTAAAGATTTAGACACTTAAAATATAAGAATCGAGCACTTTCAGTCATCAGCATCCCAATTTAAATACAATAATCTCTTCATATGATTTCTCCATTTCTTTTTTGGCATTCCAGGCGTTTTTATTATTTCGTACCTGATAATGTTGATCATTGCCGGTCTGCCGCTGTTTTTCTTTGAACTTTCGTTCGGACAATTCGCCTCATTGGGACCGGTTACCATCTGGAAGGTTTGCCCACTCTTTAAAGGTAAGTCGGACATTAAGCTGCATATAATATACTAGAACTCATTGTATTTCTCTATTTATATAAAGTATATAAATATATGTGTATATGTCTATACATTTATATGTATAGGATTCACTCCTAAACTGATTAACCGATCATTATGAATTTTGGAACAGCTGATAGGCGTAAAGGTGGGTAAGGATGGTTATATTTAGTTTAATTTAGTTTTATACACAAGAGGGAAATAGTGTTGGAAGCCTTTCGTAAAAATTCAGATACCTCCGAATTTATAGAATGTTAACAATAGGTATTTGATATCAATTAAGTAATAGCCCCCAAAATTTCAGTTTCGGCTTCAGATAGACAGATAGAAAATATTCATTATTAATAGAAGTGATAGTATAGTTCCGGCTTCAGACAGACAGAGATACTAAATCGCCATTATTAATAGAGGTGCTAGTATAGTTTCGGCTTCAGACAGATAGAAAATAATTATTATTAATAGAAGTGATAGTATAGTTTCGACTTCAGACAGACAGAGATACTAAATCGCCATTATTAATAAAGGTACTAGTAAAGTTTCAGCTTCAGACAGACAGCAGATAATCAGAAACAAAACCCCCTTTCTTAATAGAAGTAAGAGATTAGTTTCGGCTTCAGAAAAACAGATACCAAACTCCACCTGCGCCTCGTCGCCAGCGGGTATGCACATCATGCTTCAGACTTTGTCGATTAGTCTTGCTCACGGCGACACAGCACGAAACACGGTCTAGGTTAATTAAGATGAAGCTAAAAATGTAGTTTATTTTATGAGTCAGCAGTACAAACGATTTATTTTATACAGAAAAATCCGATTCCCTTGATTATAACAGTCTTTTGTTAATCTACATGCTGACCGGTGTGGGTCGAGAAATGGGCCAGAACGAATATGTAATTGCTGAAAACGATTGGAATTTATTTTATTTTATCTGAATATGAGAGACTGTAAATGTACGTACGTTTTGCTAAGTCAAATATTCAATCAATTCTTATGAAAATAGATGATTTATTTGGACGAGTTCATCTTTGAACTGTAAATCAACAAGAGGGGCGGTCAAGGAGAGAAGTAACGATTTAGACACTTAAAAGCAAATCGATTTGTTAAAACATCAGTTCGCTGATTATTATAGAATCTTTGCGACTGAAGAATCTTATGTTCTCAAATTCCTCGTCTGACGTCATTTCTGTTAAACATTAGTTCTCATGCTGGGCAGATTGCTCTACAAGGTAAACCGCCTGAACCCTGCCGACCCCTGTCTATGATACATTCTGTTTACATGTTAAATATATTTTAGCACCTTTACATCAAGTGGCTTCATGTCTTGTCTGGAGCAATTTCCATAGAAAAAAAGAATATTGAAGGTTATGTGTAAGTAAAAACGTTTAGAAGTCATCCCACACCCGAATGAGTGTGATCTTTTTGTACAAATGATCATCGCTAATCAAGGCCTGAAGGCCACTCGAGGATAAGGGTTAATCAGATTTGCAGTTAGCGATGAACAACACATCTAATGGGGATTGGAAACAATGGCTTTCATGGTCAGAACTTGATTGGTTAAGTGAAGGGCTTGACAAGAATTTGTTAAAATTAGACGTAAAACGGGCGTGTTGTACTAAGCTGGGAAGTAGCCCTGCGGTATTGTATTCCACAAATGGGAAGTTCTTGGAAATAAACTTTGTTCATGGTAGTTCTGTTTTTTTATGGAAATTAATCCAGACACGGCATAAAGCCACTTGATGTAAGGAGCTAACAAGAACGAATATGAGTATTGCAAAGACAGGAGATGCCTATTGACCTTAGTATTGAAAAGACCAAGGCTATATGTAGGAGGAAAACAGTCAGCAGAAAGAGAGATCTACAATCCTGCAGTTCTTGGAAAGAAGCTACTGGAATAGGAAGCTGTATTACAATGAGGTATCAAAACAGCGAATTGATGGAGACCACTAGACCAACGAGTTAAACGAGCTGGAACAAAAGAAGCGGGGAATATATCACACAATTATGAAGAACATATGCCATAATAGTATTTATAGAAAAGACTGAGACTAGCAACATCATGTCTGTGAGAGAGAGGGTGGAGAGAAGAAAAAGGGTGGGGGCCAATCAAATTACAAATTATCAAGAACCCTCAACGTGGACAGAGAGTCACCAGCCGAAATACATTTTGATTGTAGATTTGTAGAGATAGAGAAATGCCTCAGGTGTGATATAGTGTTTGGAGTGATAGAGAAAACCAACTTTACGAGGAGCAGAAAGAGCAATGGATCTAATGTGTGAACTCCAAGAAAGATTTGATGAGAGAGAAAGACCAAGAAGTTTCAGAGTCGATTTCTCCTCAAGAGCAGAGCCATTCATGAGAATCTCAGGAGTTGGTCATTGGGACATTGTCTCTTGCTGCGATGAGCAGTGTTTCTATTTTCTGGGTTATGTATTTCTCCAGTCCTTTTTTGTGTCTTCCACACAATCTTCTATACTTACCAGTCCTCTTCCCCCTTCGTTTCTTTTCACGTAGAGTCTGTGTGTATCGTCTTTTGTGTGTCGTGCGTCGTTCATGGGCATATTCAAGTATCTGGTCAAGGTGTCTGAGTTTTTCTTTAGTCCAGCCTGTGAACGGTCCAGAGTATCTTATTAGTGATACTGCCTAAGTGTTTATTCCTTTAACTATATTTCTGCTATATAATTTCGTTTCTAAGAGTTTCTTTGTTCTTCTTAAGTATTATTTTCCAATCTACTCTTCTATTTCTGTAGATTATTATTATTATTATTTGTACTTACTAGGATGTCGTTCTGATCTTCTGTAATGCAAATATTAATAAATATCTTTATATGTATAAATATTTGTTTTTATCTACATATGTATACGTTTCATCCTTACGGGAATCGTCAGTGTGGAGAAGAATTATTCATACCTGTCGAACCCTGGAACACGAGTATTGTTTCAAACTCAAATTCCGACGTCCTAGCCCACACGGCCGCCATCAACAACCCGGTAAATTAGCAAGAGATCAATCCTATTTAAAGGCAGCCGTCGTAAAGTGTTCTACTACTGAAATGAACATGCATTGAAGCCATTATTATTATTATTATTATTATTATTATTATTATTATTATTATTATTATTATTATTATTATTTTCGCCCACTTATCTTTTTTCTCTTTCGCCTTTTTCAGGTATTCAATGGTTACGATCTCTACAATAGTAGCGGTTACACGTATTAATGCATAGTCCTTAGATACATAGAAATACATATTAAAAAGGAGCAGAAAGTTTCTTTAAAAATTGTCGCTGTTTGTTTGATGAATATGAATCTAAAATCCTTTGTTCGATAGACTTCAGTATCCTACTGGCTAAAATGAATGAATAAACGTATAATTTCCATCTCTTCATTTTTCTTTTTCAGGTATTGGTTATGCAATGGTTACGATCTGTTCAATGGTATCGATCTATTACAACGTGATCATCATGTACACTGTGTTATACATGTTCGTCTCTCTGATCAGTCTCGATAGCGGTCTACCCTGGAAGGATTGCAACAATGAATGGAACACAAAATGGTGCGTCGAATACAACAAAGATGATGGCAACTTGACCCTCAGTTTGTATATCCATTCATTTTATGTCGCATTAATTGTTAACTGTGTTAGGGTAAGGGTTAAAGGTAGATGTGGAGATGGGCGAAGAGGATGGGCGAAATGGACGAAGACTACGAGATCGGAAAGCCGAGATGAAATTTTGCCGTTAGATGTATTTTATCTTTTAATATGCTGTATTTCAGTTTGAAGCAGTTTATGAAAATACATGTTTATATGAATATCTTTTAATAGAAAAATTATCTATAAACTTTATATATATATATATATATATATATAAAGTTTATAGATAATTTTTCTATTAAAAGATAAGTATATAAACATTATAAACATTTATCCGATACCAGCGCCATCCAACGTCACATTACTACACATAACAAAAGACTACAGTCGGCCGATATACGGAAAATATTAATATCTAACACCAAAATAATACACAAAAATAACTGCATAAACAGACTTAAAATACTAGAAGCAATATTTATTAAACCTAAACAGCCTAATATTACCAAAATAGCTTTTAACACAGGTACTAACATATTTAAAGTATTCCATAATTAAATGAAAATAAAGTAATAATAATAAATAATAAAATTAAAAATAAATAAATAAATAAATAATGGTAATAATAGTAATAATAAGAATAAATAATAATAAATAAATAATAGTAAAAATAAGAATTAATAAAGTAAATAAAACAATAAAAGCAAACACACAAACGATAGAATAAAATGAACTCAACCACCCACTCTCTTTTTTCTTTCATTCGCCCTTAACGATACCTATAAAACATTAACTCAGTCTTCTTATTTAAAAAAAAAACTAATCCTGAAGACGACTATGAAAGTCGAAAGCGCTGGAAAGAAAATAGCCGAATTAAGAACAATCGGGGAAATACTCTACGGACTGCCACCTGAAACCAGAAGGATAGCTCAACGGTTTGAGAACTTCACGAAGAAGATTTACAAACGAGAAAGTTCCGTGACGTTCAACAATAGTTGCTTGGATAATGACTTGCTGCCTAAGTATATATATATATATATATATATATATATATATATATATATATATATATATATATATATATATATATATATTAATTGTATGACATAATAAAATGAGAAATTAATCAGATTTTATTAAAGTTCAAAAACAAGGAGTGATATTGCGTCCTTAACTCATGACTTTTCAAAGAAAATCTTCTCCTCAGAGAACCATTACCGCAATGACATTACTGCAGGTAATAAAATTAAGCTTTGAAGATATATAAAAATATTTTTAAAATAAATAAAAGTATATAAAAAATCAAATATATTGGCCAAAAACACTTTTTTGTTAAACTTATACAGTTCATCTAAGTCATAAAGTTTAAAACAATTTCAAGAAAGATATCAAAGAAGTCGATTAAAAACAATCCAGGTAGTGAATGGTATTCCAAAAACGAAAAAAGTTATCCAGGCGGGAAATTTGCTTGCTATCGATGCAGTAGATGATAGTGAAAAGTGTATCCAGGGTGTATGCAAATTAATAAAACGATAGAAAAAACAAAATCATATAAAAAGTTCAGAAGACTTACTCGGTTTTGAATATTATAATGTCCAATTAAGAGTTCTTATGCGCTGATAGGAGTTGTGCAAACCATAACTTCCTGGTCTGACTTATATATAGACAAAATGGTATGGTGTAGAAATATGCAGTAAGATCCGATCAAAAAAACAATTGTTAAAGATAGGGACTGGGAAATGAAAATAAAATATTTAAAGTTCGGCTTAAATTAACAATCAGCAGGAGTCAACTTTAACAAAAACTTAAATGTATTAAAGGTAAGGGGTTAGGGGAAATGACAAAATTGAAAGAAAAAGGAGGGGAAGTGATAAAGTATAAGACAGTGTCAAAAGAAGAAGGGTGTGGGTTTTGAGGCTGCCATATTAAAGAAAAATAGAATATATATATATATATATAAATATATATATATATATATAATTAATTATTAAAGACAATATATGTACTATCATATATCATCAGATCCTTTTACTTTGTAGTCTCCTTTGAAGATTCAGCTCAATGTTTGTCAATTATTGATAACAGAGCAAAATATAGAACAGTTTTTTTTATTATATTCCAATAACCATGGTTTGTTTTATTACTTTTATTTTCATTTTTTTCACATTTCCAAAAATTCCAAATTTCTGTGAGATATATTTAACGGTCCGTTTCATTTGTTTCGTGCCAAACAACATTTGTATGTCAATATCGTCTCTGCAACACTACAAAATCATCAGAAAAAGTTCACAAATAATAAAAGAGTTCTTACGATTAGAGTGTCTTGAAAAACACCCACATAATACATCAGTTTCATTTTAAAGTGAAAATAAACAAAAGAACAAACAAAATGTTTTAGAGCAAACACTCACATGTGCGCGATCAAACTAATCCGCCATTTTGATTTTTTTTTTCGTTCAAAGCTAGTATCTCCCAAAAGAATTAGTGCGATCAGTTTAAAAAAACTTTAATTCGGTAATATTTGCTAAAATATTTAATATGTACTATAATTTATTTATAAAGTTCCAGTTTATTTGAAGATAATTTATTATTTATTAAAGTTACCTGAATGTTTATTTAAGTTTTTATGGTGCGAAACTCATTCAAGCAGATCATTATAGAGCTAGATTCATTGTGTCAAACCGTCCATTCAATCAACTATTAAAAAATTTTCTTCTTCATAAGTGTTTATATGGAATTTATATAGTATTTATTAATAAACCCTTTCTAATAATATTGAGACAAGCTTACCTTCCCAGAAATTCATCACTCAAGTAGTAAGTCACTAGTTAAAATGCGAAACTAAGGGGGTTATATTCACGGCGAAATATATCCTCCATATTTAGCCAGACTACGATTTCGAAATATAGAATGGGCATTATATATTTATTTATTTATTTAATTTCTTAAAGTGTTCTAAGGATTCAAAAGTAGTTTAACGGGGATCTGTACCTTAAACATTAATTTTTACTATGTTTTATTTCTAAATCGTACTATCAAGTGAATTGCTAAGACAAATATACGAATGTAAACAATTAGAGTCTTACATTAATATTTCCATCTATTATTTAGTCGTTTTTCTCCCTTCTTTTAAGTATCATTATGCTTATTAATATACATTCACAAATATGCTTAGTATCCATCAATAAATTCATACCAACCACACATATATACACACACACACAACATAAGTATATATATACATACACACACATACATGCATGTATACACCTACACATACGCTCACACACATATCGAAATATT